>OX459209.1:20791460-21258960 GCA_949775195.1 Diarsia dahlii
TAACTATGTTAGGATACAAACTAAACGAATACGGCCTACGGACTGTCTAGTTTTGTTATGCATTTGATGTACATCCAGACAGCACCATTAAATTTTAGTCTTTGCTGCTTTTACCTACATATTTAAAGATATTTTTTTGATCTCAGAAAGATATAAGCTATCTAATTTCAGTGCGGATTCATTTAACAAGACTGGCAAATAATTATTGCAGACCAATGGCGAAGCAGCACCGTGTAGCTATTAATACGAAAACTTTTTTACAAAAAATAAAACCGACTTCGAAAAAAAAAACACTTTAAAGTGAAAAATAAACTTGAGAAGAAAAATCAGTTTCTGAAGTCGGTGACTTTTGATTCTTTGATTTCATTTTTTTGTCACCGACTTCAGAAACTGATTTTTCTTCTCAAGTTTATTTTTCACTTTTCAGTGTTTTTTTTTTCGAAGTCGGTTTTATTTTTTGTAAAAAAGTTTTTATTTTTCACTTTTTAGTGTTTCACATGTGCTTACCCCTTCACAACGTACCGGCGTGATGTTATGTTAGGAACTGGTGTAAACAATAGACAGACAATATGAGATTTCAGCAATCCCAGTCCATTTGCTATCATTTATTGAGGAGTTCCGTTGCCTATCTCCGAAGTTCTTCATCAGATCTTCACAAAATAGTTTTTATAACCTTTGTAGTGAGTACAGGCGTGATATTATGTTGTGTGATGGCGTAAACAATGCTTAGATATGCTATAGCAACAATCGCGGTTAATCTGCTGTTATTTATTGAAGAGTTCCCCCGATTTCTACAAGATCCCATCATCAGATATTGAAATGGTGACAATGGGACCACACGGGAAGCACCAGCTTTCAAATGAAAAAATAATCATGAAAATCAGTTCACCCAGTCGATTGATCGAAAATACAGTCGAATTGACAACCTCCTCCTTTTTTTGGAAGTCGGTTAAAAATAGTAAATACGTTACAAATATAATACGTTAACAGGCCAGTGGTACATGATAGCAACTAACCTTAGGTGTGGTGACTCTCGGCTTGGACCCTCCGATGGCTCCTGGCAGGATGGAGCCTGTCTCGTGGTACCGCGCAAGGATCTTCGACACGCAGCCATGAGACACCCGCAGTTGTCGACTTATGTCACAAGGCCTGCCAACAAATGAAGAATGTTAGAATTCAATTTTCCATGCAGAAAGAAGTCCTATGACTGAAAACGGAAGCGCAAATTGTGCATCTGTAAAGGCAAGAAATAATGCCAAGGGGGTGGTACTAAACGACTATCAGTAGATCACCCGCTTAGCGGATGCAGTAACGAAATTGCTTAAACCTATATATTTTTTTTGTTTTGTAGAGAGAAATTGTAATCACCTGTCTCGGGCTAGAAAATAAATTAAAACAAGTTAATTTTTTCATTTACCTAAAAACTTTTAAATGGCTATAAAAATATATGAATGAAAAGCCGTGAAACACTGAGGCCGCAAAATATCGATGAAAGATAAATCAAGGTTGCGTAAAAAACAATAGATGCGGTTGGATAAACCGGCCATAAATAATAATATAAGTGTTTTCTACATGATATTAGTTCATGCATTGAAACTATTGATAAGGAATAATAGCCGATTATCTGATAATATAGAAATAGATAAATCTCAGTGAATAACGTTATTTGATAGAAAAGCAATTTGCTATCTCAACTGATGGGCAATAACATAACGGAATTAGAAGTTGTCGAAATGGGTGTCCTCTACCTACCTGTTATCTATTGCGTGATGTGTGTGTGTAATATTCCCACTGATGCGATATTGGCTTTCCTCTCTGAAAATGGACTGGTCTGTTATACACCACGCGAGTCAAATGCGGGGTAG
This sequence comes from Diarsia dahlii, assembly GCA_949775195.1. Lineage (NCBI taxonomy): Eukaryota > Metazoa > Arthropoda > Insecta > Lepidoptera > Noctuidae > Diarsia > Diarsia dahlii. The sequence goes on from OX459209.1 coordinate 20,793,326, forward strand.
TGGCTGACTAACTACGTCTATGTAGTTTTGGTTCTAGGACATGCCGGTTTCCTCAAGATGTTTTTTGTCACAGTTTTGAGAGCAGTGGTGATCATCCTTCTAATATTAGAACGCGAAAGTTTGTAAGTGGGTATACCTAGATGGATGGATGTTTGTTACTCTTTCACGCAAACACTAGTGAACGGATTTGGATAAAATTTGGTGCACAGATAGTTTATAACCTGGATTAACACATAGAATATTTTTTATCCCGATTGTGTTTTCCCGTGGGAATTGGGATAATTTTCGAGTTGTAGCGGGCGAAGCCGCTGGCAACACCTAGTATACTATAAATGACAGAAAGTAAGTAGAGCGCCTGCTTATGTTCTAACCCACAAACTCCCACGTTGCAGTCAGCCGGCCTACCACACACTGTTATCAGAAGTACAGTACAATACATGTTTAAGTGATTTTGTAATCCTTATCTACGAGTCAATCTGAATTTTTGCTATATTTCAATCCAGTTATTTTTATGGACAGGGAGAGTTATTGGTATAATCGAAGGATTAAAAGAAATTATAAGATAAACCCTAAAGACGCTATTGACAGAATGACATGCAAAGTAATCTGACGTCAACAATGAGCAATTATTATACATGGTGTAATTAGATCTCCGAAAACTTGTCTCAATCACACATGTGCTGAAATAATGTCACCAATGGGCGTCGATATTAACACCACTGACGGCTTTGGGTAAGGGTTTGCGTTCACTGTGTCTGCTTACTTGATGCCTAGTTGTGCTAGCTCACTATCCGTAATCTGACGGCGTTGGGTAAGGGTCTGCGTTCACTGAGACTACTTACCTGATGCCTAGTTGTGCTAGCTCTACTATCCGTATTAGTCTGACGGCGTTGGGTATGGGTCTTCAAACACTGCCTGCTTACCTGATGCTTAGTTGTGCTAGCTCGACTATCCTTAATCTGACGATGTTGGGTAAGGGTATGCGTCCACTGTGACTGTTTACCTGATGCCTAGTTGCGCGAGCTCGACTATCCGTAATCTGACGGCGTTGGGTAAAGTTCTGCGAACACTGTGCCTGCTTACCTGATACCTAGTTGTGCTAGCTCGACTATCCGTAATCTGACGGCGTTGGGTAAAGGTCTGCCGTTCACGAACACTCCTCCGAGCTGGTTCACCTCTCCGTACTGCTGAGAGCCACTGCCAGGTACGCCAGGGTTGCCCATACCTCCGCCACTGGGGTCTGGAGACAAAGAAAATATATATTTTTAATAATGTTTTATTATAAATCAGGGATATTTAGGTATAAAGAAAGAAATCTGCATCATCATCTGCCTAGCCTTTTCCCAACTATGTTGGGGTCGGGTTACAGTGTTACCGGATGCAGCTGAGTACCAATATTAAACATGGAGCGACTGCCTATCTGACCTCTACAACCCAGTTAATACTGGGTAATACGATACCCTTTGGTAAGACTGGTTGTCAGACTTTCAGGTCACTGACTATCTGTAACGATTGCCAAAGATCTATATACGGCAGCCGGGACCAACAGCTTAACGTGCTTTCCGAGGCACGGAGGTAACTCGGTATGTAATGGTCGGTCACCCATCCGAAAACCAACCTAGGCAAGCGCGGCTTAACCTTAAGATCGACCTGAGTGGCAGTTATTATTAAACTACCTGCAGCTCCTCCAAAAATAAAGAATAGAAAAGAAAAGAAATATTGTTGTTTATTTTAAGAAAACGTTTTGCGCCGACTCCAAATAGAATGGGAAAAGGGCAGGTACTTAGGTGATCATGATTTTAGGTAATTCCATTTGTAGGGTGATGATGTTAGTATGATAATGATCTGCAATCACAGGTTTTTATAAGAGGTTGAAACTGATATCAGTATGCTTCTCTCTATGATCCAATTTAGATTTGCAAGTGAATATCTATGATGGTATGTTTTACAGTTTAGATTTCCCTTTACCTAAATTTTACTTCTGCGTAGCGACCCACTGGTTCCTGCAACTCTACCCTACAACCGTCTAGCAGTTCATAATGAAGTCAAAGGCATCGTGTCCGTGTCACATGACACCCACTTTGATGTCGCCACTCGCCGACGCTCGTCGTTTTGTACTGACGCCATGACGCCATGACGGTTGACACTCGACACTGCGCCCGCGCAACTCTGTCGTAAAACTTTAGCTTGTTAACTTTTGGAGCGCGTTTCATATTATATTGGCTCGCTAATCTGTAGTTAAATTGAAAGGAATGGATATGGAATTTATTTTATAGGTGTAAGTAATGATTTGGTAAAGTAAGCTCTGAAATATTTTAGATATTCTCGTATTTTCCCGTTACAATGTGGAGATCTAAAATGATTCGAGTTATCTGAAGATGAAGGCTTGCTTGGTATTGTTTAGGTGCTTCATAATTTACAAATAACGAGTACTGGCCATAATCCCCGTGTTTTTCTCATGTGTATGAAAACATAAATTCATTAGCAAGATGTTTTAAACGAAATACTTCAAAACCTATTAAAAATAACATCTTTAAAATAACCAACATCTTACTTTGATATTTTGTAAAAACAAACCGTATCGCATTACACTTAATAACAAACAAACCTCAACCTCGGCTGTCATGCGCGCGCGCATCTCCCGTTGCATCCGTCCAATAAACGTCACTAGTCGTCACTGTGACGAACTGTCATTCTGACGAGCCGTCGTTCTTACACACGTCACCCGTCACCTCGACAGACACGATCCGTCATCCCGCGGTGACACCGCGACAGTCACCAACAAATGACTGTAACCCTAACCTGATGTAGATAATTTTCAGTCTGTTTTCACGACTGTTAGAAAACATTTATCACGGCAGCTGCGAGAGGGTTATGATTTACGGAGTGGCGATCTGTCGGTGATAGTGGTGATTTATGGCGGAGAATGGTGATTAATTGAAGCTTGTTTTGTTATTTACTGTATGGTTATTAATTTGGTTAGTTTTAATTATGTTATTAAATTGTTTGCCTACGCTATGCAGTTGATTCAAGGTTCAGCGTCATGGACGCATGATTAAATAGTGATTGTGTATGGAGATTTAATACCCTATCTGTCAGTGTTCGGTGTCCGTAGTTAGATAGTCCTGGTTTAAAAAAAAAAATACTCGGGTACTTAAAAAAAGACTGAGATCTGAAAACTCTGAAAAAATTACTGAAGACTGAGGAGCTCAGAGGAGAGCTCGTTGAGTTAAGCAATGCGGAAGGAGAGAAATGGTTAATTACTTTGTGAAGAAAAGAAATTCATTGCACTCATTATTGTGACAAGCGCCCGTTTACGAAATCTAAATTAAATCCCTTCAACGCCCAGAATACAAATAAAACAATTCCGCAACATCTTCCACACCCAAATACATCAAAAAGTGACCAAAACCAGCACATTATTCAGCCACGCAGCCTATATCGGTGAAGTACAGTCGAACAAAACGACACGTACACTCCTCGCTCGTCGGGCTACAAATTAGCAGGGTCCTGAACAAAATGCTTGACAAATGCGCTGAACTCGTTGTGTTGTTGCGAGACAGTGACAAAATAACTTGTCACGTGTTTATTTATACGATTTTACTTTATTTAGAGACAGTGTAATTAGATTTTGAGAGAGTTTTCTGAAAGGCTTACGCAAACTGTTGATACAGTTTTTCTGGTTGCTTTCCCTGCATTTCCTAGAGAATCATCTTAATTCTTTTGAGGTAATAAAATAAAGACAGGGGATCGGACTGGGTCAAAATAATATGATTCTGTTTAGTCCGTAAGTTAGATTATCGAAAAATATTGAATACGTGTTTTTTGTTTTAGCAAATCAATAAAAAATGACGAAGATAAAACGCGTCAAAGATCTTGGAGTGGGGCTTGAAACGTCACTTGTGTCGTCAAAATGTACTATCTTAAGACGTCACACGAGTTTTCGTAGCACTGTATCGTCTTCATTTTAAGTTTACGTGAAAAAAGAAAAAGTACGTGTCCAATAATTTTTGGAAATCTATCTGACGGACTAATTAGTTTTTTTTTTTGTCCGATCCCCTAAATTTTCTTAGTCAGATATCTAGGTTGCGTCTACGGGATTTCTCGTTAGAAAACTTGCCTTTTTTTGAAGGGGGAAATCATGAAATGACTCCTCTCGCTCTGGGCAGAGCGGTAGGGAGGGTCAGACTTCTACTGACTAAAAATTACCCATGTTCGTTCTTAGCCCTTTGTGCCGAGGCCGCGGTATCTCTTTCGAACAACCTTCAGCCCCGACGGAAAGCTCTTGACCCTTACAGCGAATCATAAAAATAAACAAAATTAATGACTAGTGTTTGTTTTGTTACACTGACACGAGATTCTCTTAAAGCTGTCAAACTGAAAAATGCAGTTGGCAACAGCTGCACAGTTGTGAGAACAATAGATACCTGTCAGTATACGAGTGTATCATGTATTATTGTTCATGTAGGCACTGTAATATTCTACTAACTAATCAATTCAGAAACCATCGCGTTGCTGTGAGTGAAATAGTGTTAGTTATTAATGAACCCCAATACTGAAAATAGGAATACTTTCAGGTGGAACCACAGGCAATGCTATGTAGAGCATACAAATTAATAAAAATAAACAATTAATAAACATCTTGGCGCTGCAATTGCTGACCGCTGGAACAAGTCCTTCAGCATAGTGATGGGTTGGTTAAGATCCAGAATCATCATCGCAATAATCCGTGCCACTAGCATGTGTATTCGCGGCACAAGACACAAATTCAAACCATTAGCCAAGCTATTTGGCTTCGGCGATGGATCAGCCTTACCCAGACAAGACTAATGTGAAAAAGACTTCGATTGTAATTTGTAATGTAATTCGATAAATTTAAATAGTTTTGTGATAAAATATTTTGTAAATGTTTTTCTATGAATGAATAAATTTATGAATGTATACAAATTAATAATGTTGCGACACTAACTAACACTGTTATGTTACTGTAGCGATAGCCACTTATTTGAAGATTTCATACATTTTATTTACTGCAAGAAGTTATTTACTTTAATAAATCAAATACAACGTGTACATGTTTTTGACATTTGGCAGAAATACGACCGCTTTCACTTTAATTTTGGGATTTGTTTTAAATGTTACTTACACTAATATTTTACATCAAAGTGGCTTCTCTATCTAGATTTGTAAATACTTCGCATCATCTGTTTCCATTTCTGCCTGCTTATCTGAGGCTTTTAATACCTTTAAAATTATAGCAAAATGGTTTAGTAATCGAGGCTTTTTCTTCACTTGAATAATGGCACAGCGGTAGGTTCTCTCAATAAAACTAACTATAAGAAACTTTCTTAAATAGGTAAGTAACCATCAAACTTCTTCAATCTGTCCAATTGAGCCTAATAGCTACCATTTAATTCCAACCACTACGCGGTGGTCCGGTCGCGGTCATAGGCCTCCGATGGCAATGATTGAGCTAAGCCATGATATTTGGTTCAGTTACCCACGACTTGTCATACTACCTGAGACTATAAAAGTTTTGTTCGCAACATTCCTTTTTCGGCATCGGAAGTGAACACATCTAATTAGTCATCAACCGTGTTATCACCAAGCGCTAATTAGCCTAATACGCGACGCGTGTTTTCAAGTGACAAGTTGTGTGTGACCTGGGCCCCGAGTCTGCTATTCAATAGTGTCAGAATGGTCTATCATTGATCTCATAATTGTTGATTTTCACAAGTAGACGACATGTCGACAGACTTAAGGTACTTTTTGGCTTGTCATCAATCAACAGTTATGAGATCAATGATAGACCATTCTGACACTATTGAATAGCAGACTCGGGGCCCTGTTATTTTGCAATGGAAATTCAAGTTACAGGTATGTATTATTAATTTACTTTACTATTTTGTATTTTCAATTCACCATTTTTTTTTAATAGAGTGCTACGCCGCAGCGTTATTTACGTATTTATTTCTGTATTTTTTTTTATGTTGAATCTTTTACTTATGTTTACATCTACTGACGCCATTGAGTTAGGTATAAAAATGTTGCTTAAAATCTCTACTACTAGATTTTAAAAAATGTAGCTGCGAATACCTGCAGATGTAAGGTGCAGCCAGGATCTACGCCTCGTGCCTGGGCCGCGTAGCACTTGCTACGAAATATGTATTGTTTTTGATCCGCATTTAACTGTTTTTTGTTTTGTTTTAGGTACTGGTATTGAGTGTTCTTGCAAAAGAATGCTTGTACTAGATACTTGGATGTCTATTAAGGACAGCAAATCCGAAGTCGAGTTTTTCAAGCCCTGATACAGTTGCTGCCTGATGTTGAGAATTTGAATGCTGATGACTTAGAAAATACAAAGATTTGTAATTATCTGGAAGCAAGTCTCTCATCTCATCATTAATGCAAAATCACCGAATGCATTACCATCTAATGGTCGACAAATTGCGAAGTGGAGGAGGTGGTACATCCAACGATGGAAACACTGCCAGAAGGTTTTTTTCTAATTCAGCTATTTCAGCGGAAATTACTGGATTAGACAAAGACCTTATAGACAGATGTCATAATCTGCTGCAGTGTCTTTCGTCGGGATACAAAATTAATAAGGCGGCTTTTAAAGAGTATGCTTTACACACAGCACGTAAACTTGTTGCTACCTATCCATGGTACAACCTGCCCTCGTCTGTACATATAATTTTTTTTTTGGTGGGTGGAAAATCATCAAATGACCCCCCCCCCCGCTCTTGGGCAGAGCGAAGGGGAGTGTCAGACTTCTACTGACTAAAAACCGAACCCATGTTCCTTCTTTGCCCTTGCGCCGAGGCCACGTCATCTAGTACAAAAATCCGCGGCCGTACATAAGGTCCTCATTCATGGTTCGGAAGTAATTGATCATGCATTATTGTCAATAGGTGAGCTTTCGGAAGAGGCTGCCGAATTTTGCAATAAGTTAGTGAAACAGTTTAGGCGTGACAATACTAGGAAAATGTCCCGGGTTGTCACAAACACCGACTTGATACATAGACTTCTTCATAATTCGGATCCTTATATTTCTGGTTTAAGAAGGTTACCCCGGAAGAAGAAGTTTATTCTATCTAAAGAGGTGTTGAATTTGTTGTCGGTATAGAATAAAATGTATATAGTTATATAATAAACATTAGATTTATATTATTTTAGATACAGCTCCTACTATTAACATGTAAATAAATTATATTTTTGTCCATTTCTATGTTTGTATTATTTATTTATTTTATTTATTTATTTATTTATGTACACACAAAATACAAAAAAAGGATAAAAACATAAAAAAATAGAAGAGCACAAAGGTACTGCTTATTTCATGTGAAATTTCTTCCAGCAGACCTGCGTAGTTAGCGTGATGCAGTTATGCAGCTGCGTGATGTAGTTAGGTATTTACTTTAATTTTACTATAAAAATGTAAATATTTAAGTTTATTAGTTATTAAGTTGCAATTCTTTTCTTGTATTTTAGTATGTATTTCATCAAGTATAATAACTGCATTATTTTTTCAAAATAAAAAGATTTTTAACATTAATTCGCTTTTATTATAACGTTAACTGTTACAAAAAAGCATAATAATAATAATTAGTGTTGATAACGACAGTCATTACCTTCGCGAAACCCTATGACCGCCTCATGCATACGTTGAATCGGTGCTCCGCTATGGTTTGATAATGTGGGGTAATAGTACAGATCAGAATAGGGCATTTATTGCACAAAAAAAATGCATTAGAGCAATAACCGGGCTTCGACCTGACGAATCCTGTAGGCCGATATTTAAAAAGCTTGGCTTGTTGCCGCTACCGTCTCTTTACATATACGAAACATGTATGTTTGTGAGGAAGCGTCAAGAATTGTTTAGTAATGCAACTGATTTATATCCTCGTAACAGACGAGACCCCCATAAGCTAGTTCTGGATATCCTTCCAAGACTAGCTAAATATAATAAAAGCTGTATTTCTATGTGTGTGCGTATATATAATAAGATACCAAGTAATCTAAAAATGTTAAATGTAAGATCATTTAAAACTAAATTGTATGAATATTTGTGTAGCCATAGTTTTTATAGTCTCAAAGACTTCTTTGACAATAAATGTTAAGTAATGTCTAAAAAAAATTGTACGCTTATCACTATTAAGCAAAAACATGTATGCTCTTGATTTTTTGTATTTTTTACCATCTTTTATATCATGTTTTTAAACAAATAAATATTATTCTATTCTTATTCTATTCTCAAAGGGCGCGGAACCACTGTGCACTGGTTCAAACATTCGAAGTCAAAAGGTCACCACATGCCCCCTAGGGCCATGAGCTATGACCACATGGCCGTGGCCGTGGCCCCCGTGGTCACATAGTGACAATGTAGCGGCCAATGGCGGCGGCACATCAAAGCGGGGGCGGGGCGTTCCGCCTCGACACACATGCGCGCACACGGCTTTGTTACAAAGTCTCTAATGTGCCGACATTAACATAAGGGTGAGGAAGGAAGAACGTTTAGATCGTATGTTTTTGGAATGGATTTCAGTGTGTAGGTAGAGCAATCGAACTTCGATCAAAAATACAGTAGATTCTGAATGAACAGCGCCAAAAACGGTCCGAAAACCAAGTGATTATGTAGTGCGATCAAAAATGAAATCAGCTTGATTTTTTACCGACTACGACGAAGGAAAAAGGAGAGTGGTGGTTTTAGCATATTTTATGTAAGTATCTGCATCTGCAGTGTCAGTAATCGGTTTTAGTTTTTGAACTTGTTCAAGCTTCAAGCGAATACACTTTTATGTTTCTCCGATGACAGTCAACACAACATGACAGTCAATACATTTTGAACTAAATTAAGATGTGATTTTGGTTGGTGTACTATTGGATATATACAAATCGGCATTACATAGCCCTTCGAGGACTACAGGCGTGATGTTAGTGTGAACATACGAACATACATATTACATATGAACTGAAGTTTAAAGCATCCTTGCCTATTGAGCAGAGTCTAGAGCAGGGATTCCCAAACTGGGTTCCGCGGAACCTATAAGGGGTTCCGCAGAATGGCCATCAGAGTTCCGCAAAAATTATTATATTAGCTCTTAAATATTACCACCAAGAAAGTCCTTGATGAAGCTGCTAAGATCGTCAATTACGTGAAAAGTTTACCCAACCAGTCAAGATTGTTAGCAAAGGTGTGTGAAGAAATAGGAAGTCAAAACGAATCACTCCTCTTACATACCGAAATCCGATGGCTTTCAAGAGGCTATAAGTTCTAGCCAGGTTATATGTATAAACTTCGTGACGAGCTAAAGGTTTTCGCAATGAGGCAAATGAAGTCTTGAGGCACCTAATATTTTTGGTTTTGCATGATGAATACTTAGTTCGGTAAGTTTGTGTGCTCGCAGATAACATTCACTCTAAATTCTTAGCTAGACTAGTCTAGCTAAGAATTTATCAAAACAAAAATGTGTTAGTTAGATCAAAGCAAATATGAGATACTTTAATATGAAATTGGTCCCAAACATTCCACAAATCATTAAGCCAGTTTATTGTCTCAGCCACACATCAGCATATGTCCAGTAGCCGCAACCTGCGACACTTGTCACACAGAGCCGACACATCTCGCGGAGACCTGGGGGCGGGGCAGTCACGCCTCGTCACATCTTGAGGACACTAGTCACGATGTCGCGATGTCGCCATGTAGCCCCGACAGACAGGCAGGGGATTATGATCTATTGTTTGTTAAGCTTTTTGCCGGCGCTATCGTGAACGTCAACGTTTTATATTTTTAACCGACTTCTAAAAAAAGAAGGAGGTTCTCAATTCGGATGTTAATATATATATTTTTTTTTATGTTTGTTCGGGCATAACTCCGTCACTTGCTAACCGATTTGAAAAAATATTTTTTTGTTGGAAAGGGTTAAAAATTATTATTATATTATTTTTCGGAATGGTCCCATAATTTTTTTATAGAAATCGGACAAGCGGTTCTTGAAAAATCGACAAAACTCAAAAAAAAAACTACATTGTCCACATTATGACCCATGAACATGTGAACCAATAAAAAGTGCTAAATAAAAACTTTTTAACAAAAAATAAAACTGACTTCAAAAAAAAGACAAAAAAGTCAAAAATAAATCAGTTTCTGAAGTCGGTGGCAAAAAATGAAATCAAACAAACAAAAGTCAAAAAGTTTTTTATAAAGAATAGCCCTGTATATTAAAGCAGCATCATGGGTCGATTGAATGTTGAGTTCGGCTTGCTAAGGTCGGTCCGTGCGGGGCTATTGGTGACCATTCATTAAATAAAGTACTTCTTGAACTTCTTTCTTCTGAAAGCACGGTAAGCCTATATCTCGGTTAATAGATCTTGAGCACTCGTTACGGATGGCCAGAAGTTCAAAGTAAATCTGATTCGTAGTTACTGGGTTGTAGATGGGTCTTTCAACTAACACTGTGTTACAAAGACATTTACATACACTTACGGCAGACGAGGAAACACGAACCACATCACAATTTACCTGCAATTACCAATTCATTGGTTTCGGTGACAAACTTGGCAGTATTGTTACTTTGCTCGATAGTCGCACTGAGACCGAGATGTTTGATTTCCATGACATTTGTCCTAACGATAATTATAATATTTCCATAATATCCTAAATTATCTTAGCTGCCACACAATAATCATGCCACCCAAACTGATCGCTTTACATCAGCTGCGCCGACGCACGTGTGCCGCTGTCGTTAGTTCCGCGAACGTCCGTCACACTCGAGCGCTGACGCCACATCAAAGGGTACCACAATGTCACACACCACACAATCAACACTTTTTGTGCGTTTCTGTTCTTTTTCTGCAATATTTTAAGAATTTTGCGCTTTGAACTAAGGATAAATAAAAATGTGGGAGTCATTTCAGGAACTGAGTGTTGGTTTCTAAAACCTCTTTCAACGTAGGTACCTATATCCAGCATCAACAAATAGACGAATACTTATCGTGGTACAAGTTATTGTATACTAGAAAGCCGAACAAAAGATTTTAAGAAGAATATCTTAAACGATTGTTAACAGTATAAAGTAAAAAGCACAGACAAAACCTAATGTCAATGCAACATATTTCTGACTGTCATCATCATCATTGCTGTTAGACGGCGCCCTCAGGAACCTGTATGACCGGCCCCTGAAATACTACAAGAGGTGGACTCTATGTGCTGTAATACCATGAAAGGTCCTCAATCTTTCTTTCATGCACAAGCTTCACAAATCTTTTTTTTTTTGTCGTGTGGGAAATCATCAAATAACCCCTACCGCTCTTGTGCAGAGCGAAAGGGAGTGGCAGACTTCTACTGACTAATAACCACCTATGTTCCTTCTTAGCCCTTGTGCCGAGGCCGCGGTATCTCTTTCGAACAACCCGCAGCCCCGACGGGAGCTTCACAAATCTAAACCCACAAAAATAACTGATTATCTAGCAGAACATAACGAACATTGGCTGATAAGTGCGTGTGTCGAATGCCACGACACGCATGTAAGCGGCAATGTAGCGAACATGCCGTCAGATTGTCGCGCCAACTAATACGCTGGTAAATGGCACGGATTTACGACACCAGGGGAGAGGGGGGGGGTCAACACGTTCGATACAGGACGGTTTAGTGATGGGATATGGGATAGGATGATTATGTCGATGGTGAAAGTTGCTAGTCTGTTATCTCTGAGATGTTTCATGAAGTAGCAAATTGGAAAGTTAGAGATTCAAATTATGCCGGGGCTGTGGGTTAAGAGATAAGAGATACCGCGGCCTCGGACACAAAGTAGGAACATGGGTGGTTTTTAGTCAGTAGCAGTCTAACACTCCCTACCGCTCTGCCCAGAGCGGGAGGAGTCAGTTGATGATATCCCACCCTCCAAACAAACAATATCCTACTTGCTACTAACATGTACAGTGCGATCAAATTATCTTGGCAGGTCCGAACATAGGCTCTGCGAACTTTTACGCACGTAAACTTGTGAAGAAAACTGTTATTGCCAGATAAATCAATACTTAAACGATTAGGAAATATCTAATTTAAACAGTGAGAAATACAAATAAAATAAATATCTTATCACTTTTATACATTAGTTGTAACAAAATGACCTGCACGAAGTTCGGACCTGCCAAGAAAATTTGACCGCACTGTATGTATTAGGCTTCTCCTACAACTTTAGACTGATATATTAAGGCCCGAGTTCACCAACTACATCATAACCATTGATTACATAACCGCCCCGTTAATATTTAACAGTTGTTTAAACAATCTGCGTTTTTTTAATGTTCACCATCCATTTGTAACCAACGCTTTACTAAACAAACGTTTTTGAACAGATGGGTCCTAAATGATTGAATGGTATAACATTGTTTTGTAAAGATGTTCAGGTACCTGCATAAGTTTGCCTTTAGGCGACTGACATCCAAAAATGGCAGCGTAACATTATTATTCTACGAAATGAAATGCTTACTATGTCACAGCAATGTCCGTTAACGTGAATGTCTTTATTATTTAGCACCCTTTTTCTTCTCATCTTGTCTGTTATGTCAATGTCATGTCGTGTTATTATTTTATTGTCGTCGAAGTGATTCAAGTTATTTTCGGTCCAGAATTAAATTATTAGTGATGGAAGCTATATGTAAGCGTACAACAAACACCCAAGATGAGAAGTCAGTTTTAATGGAACTTACACTATGTTTGTATAAATAAACGAAATCTTGTACCGAAAGCTTTCTCGTCATATTATATTCCTCGAAATAATTGCGCCGTATTTGAGTTAAACGGGGTGCGCGTAAAATTCGCTCAATAGCTTCAAAATCATCTAACACATTATTTTCTTAAAAAATGTAGTCCAAAGTGTCTTGAATATTTATTTTTATTTCTTCAAAACGAATGAATAACGTTGGGAAGCCAGTAACCAATGGTTAAACTATGTCCGCTACCTCGTTTAAGTAAAACGGGTGTTTAACAGTCGTAATCTATGGTTAGTGCTTGGTGAACAGTAAAATTTTGTTAAACAGGCGTTTAAGGTTTAAACATCGGTTAAAAATTTAAACATCTGTTGGTGAACTTGGCTCTTAGTACTCTACTTTCTCAATAGCAGTGTCGTAAACCATGGCTTCAACTCTATAAAATGTATTCCCATCCACTCGTTTGTTTAAATCAATCATGGACACTAAACCTATAAGTAATGAAAAACTCCCTCTCTCACGTAAAACAAAATGTATTCAATACGGATTCTAATAACAATAACGTTGCGATACCATAATTATAATCAGTCTGATAAACACAAATTTTACAACTGCACCACGGAAAACAAATTAAAAACTACAAAACAATTACGATAACTTTCTTTATACCGATAGCTACGCCACATACTGTCAAACATCAATAAAACACAACACTACAAATATCAAATCGAACGGTTTCTTTGAAACATTACTAATTGGTTCCGAAAAGAGACAACCATATGGGAGTTGCAGCGTGTATGAAAGAGATAGCATATCATAAGGCGGGAAACATCTTTCTTTCGGCGGCTAATTTACGACGCGCCTTTGACGTTAGCTCGCTGACAGTTACTAGTGTAGCAAACGAATAAAAGCATTCATTAATTCGAGCAAAACTACACAACTTTAACATCGCTCAAAATACATCGCTTTCTCCATTTGAAAGGCCGAAGTATTCACAAGAACAAAGGCAGCAATGGTTCGTTAAAATCTCGATGAGGACGTTTTGCCCTTTGTGTTGAACGTGTAATATAAAAATACATGTCGTTCTGTATTCTGTTGAGTTCAGCGATTAATTAATAGCTGTTCTTTGATTGTGGAGCCGCTGAAAGTTTTTTATGAGACTGTTTTGGGTACGCTTTGATATAAAAAACGAAATATTTGTGTAATATTAGATGTAAATGTGTTTGATGGTGTGAACATTTGGGAAACTGCTCGAATTTGTCAGCTGGCGTTATGTGAAGCTGAAGAGGAATCGTTTCATTAGATTAGTGGGTCATTGAGTGCTGAAACTTAACGAGAAACTACAGTTCTGACTTTCACGTTTTAAACAACCTGTTAATGGGATTGAATAGGAGCTCTATTTCAAATTAAATACATGAAATCGCTTTGAGACCATAAACTGGAAAATTTTCCGTGATTATTATATCAAACAGTCTCATTTATTCTTCAAATAAACCACTGAAGAATTAGCCCTAATGTCCTAAAAGTTTCAGGAATGACCTTCTATTAAAAATCGTTTTCGTGATTTATGAATAGTTAGGTTGCTTTTCGCGTTGCCGCGTTGTAGATTTACAAGTATGAATATAAGTACTGAGGAAGGTTCTGTATTGTTGTTGTGTTTTCCAATAAGTCTTAAACCAGTTCAAAGCGCAGACAATCAGTTAGCACCATCACCTCACGGTACATTACGCGCGGCTGATCTACGCTTTACGATCACTGAACGAGTTTACTTACATGTTCTACGAAAAGCTGCGTAGCACAGCGCTACAAAAAAAAAACGTGTAACACTCGGAGACTGCCGCGGTAAATCTATTGCATAGCATTTTTTATCAACTTATGCAATAATAGGTATAAATAATTAGGTATTAATAGTGTAATTACACACCAAAATAATTATTCATTCAAAAAATTTGAACAAAAATAACGATATTATGAGTTTGATCTTCGAATTTCGCGCGATGTACATTATATAAATCAAAAATAACCTTCACAGACTAACTAAGCTAGTAAGAAACTCTATGACAGAAAATTTAAAAGAAAAAGTATTGACAGCCTGACGTAAGTGTCATAACATTGAAAACTATGAAAATTATTTATTTTATTTTAGATATTTTATAAGAAAACGAATCGTTTTAGACCGATTCGCAGAATAGTAATGCAAAAACCAATAAAACTTATGATAGATGCGTACTAATAATAAAATGAATGTATATAGAGTACTCACTCCTCACTCATTTTCTTTCACTATTTTTTCGTGACTTTCTTCATTAATAAATGCACTTTGTTTATTCATATTTAAAACACTTTGTACACAAATTATACGAGTAAGAATATTTTAGAAGGAGAAAGCAAAGAGACAAACAATTATTTAATTTGACAACCTCAGTTGACAACCTTGTTATTTTCCGTAACCATAGCAACCTGGTTGAGAATGAGAATACTGAATCCTAAATATTTTTGTTAGGAAATCTCTGGATTCGCTCTCCACGTTTTACTCAAGGCCCGCGATAGAATCTATGCAATAGATTAAATGACTTTCTCACTTTGTTATCTAATATACTTTGAACTATAAAGAGCTACGGTAAACGTAGCATTGCTACGCTTTAAGCCTGCTTGAGATTTGATACAGCAGAATCCCGCCGGTTATACGAACCTCGATTATCCGTATATCCAATAGGGTACTTGACTAACTAAAAAAAATATGATTCTGTTTAGTCCGTCAGTTAGATTATCGAAAAATATTGGATACGTGTTTTTTGTTTTATCAAATTAATAAAAAATTACTAAAATAAAGCTTGTCACAGATCATGGAGAGGAGGCTGTTGACGTCATAGTCTGGTAAAAATGGACCAAACTATGACGTCGCTCGACTTTTCGAAGCACTGTATTGTCTTCATTTTTTGATAATGTGAAAAAAAAATACGTGTTCAATATTTTTTGGAAATCTATCTGACGGACTAATTAGTTTTTTTTTGTCAACTACCCCATTATCTTGACTCATTGTTCACGGCTCTAATTACTGCATTTTTATATCCTATTGTCTAAATTATGTAACGTGTGTGAAACACTATCTATAATAAAAAGTTATTAATATTTTCTGATTTAATTTTTTTATTTTTTTTATTTATTAATCGATATTATTAATTTAGAAATCGATCATCCGGATTTTCAATTATCCGGAATACCCCTGGTTTTAATTGATACTGATAAATCGGTATACTGTACTTTGAAAACATACGCCTGTTACACTTGAACTATCCCCATAGTTCAAGTGTAACAGGCGTATGTTTAAAATGCATAAATATTATTGGATAGTCAGCGATTGAATCAACTGATTAGATTGAACCGATTCTTCAAAAAACAAAAACATAACATCACGCCTGTAATCCTCGAAGGGTTAGGCACAGTTATGTTTAATGGGAGGCGATCCTATCGCTATCACCCTGACACAAATCCAGGCTCCGTGGTTTCTACTGAGAAATTCGTAAGGGAAAATTAACAACTCCAATATATTTTTTTCTTGACCCGGGAATCGAGCCCACGACCTCATGCTCAACAGTCCTACTTGCGACAACTGGATCAACGATGCAGTGCTTTCATTTAGGCGTGCAATTAAGTGTCGCCTGTACTACGGTAATGCGGAAGATGTAAGAATATAATAGCGCCCAATATCATCTCCCTAGCCTTTTCCATAACATAGTTGATGTTGAGGTCGGCTTCCAGTCTAACCGGATGCAGCTGAGTACCAGTATTTTACATGGAGCGACTGCCTATCTGACCTCCACAACCCATTTACTCGTATACGATACGCTTTTGGTAAGACTGGTTGTCAGACTTTCAGGTCGCTGACTACCTGTAACGCCTGCCAAAGAAATTTTTTTTTTTTCGTCGTGGGTGCGTTCACAAACATTTAAACTCACCTACAAATACCCAGACCCGGAACAACTATCTGTAGGTCTTACAAATATTAGTTCCGTGCGGGGATCGAACCCGCGACACGCAGTGCAGCAGTCCATTGCTTGAGCCACTGCGCTAACCGTGCCGTCATATATGCTACATATAATTATGGCAGCCGGGACTTTCCAAGGCACGGAGAAAACTCGATATGTATGGATGGTGGGTCACCATTCACAGACCAACCTAGGCAAGCGCGGCTTAACCTAAAGATCGACCAAAGTGGCAGTTATTATTAAGCCACGAGCAGCGCCCCATATATATCAAAATCCATAACCCACATTAATGTACAATTAAAATAAAATTTAATCCAACTACCGCACCGCTATCGCTACCATCGTCCTTGTTACTGTTATCGATGAGCACTGGCTGCAGCGCCAGTACCAACACTTTTACGACGGCCCCAGCCAATCAGCGCGCCGCACACCTTGCGCACGCGCTGCTAATCAACTTTCTAATACAGATGTATTGTAACGCGCAAAACGCGCATATCGCGTAATTACATATGCGTTTGATTTATTTACGCGCGATAAACTTTGTGCGCTGGGTTTGTGGGGCTACATTGTAAATAATAATTGGGATTTAGTTCGGTTACTGAATTAGTGACAGTTGAATCGAAACATAAAATCAGTTGTTAAACCCCG
The DNA here is from genome assembly GCA_949775195.1 of Diarsia dahlii. NCBI lineage: Eukaryota > Metazoa > Arthropoda > Insecta > Lepidoptera > Noctuidae > Diarsia > Diarsia dahlii. The sequence continues at coordinate 20,810,680 of OX459209.1, forward strand.
TTTGCACCATGATGTGACAAGATGCGGTGTGTTCGAAAGAGATACCGCCGTGGTGGAGGAATATGGGTGGTTTTTAGTCAGTAGAACTCTGCCACTCCCTATCGCTCTGCCCAGAGCGGGAGGAATCATTTCATGATTTCCCAACTTCCAAAAAACAAAAAAGGAGGGTGAGACAATAGGGGATCGGACAAAAAAAAACTAATTAGTCCGTCAGATAGATTTCCAAAAATTATTGGACACGTATTTTTTCTTTTTTCACGTAAACTTAAAATGAAGACGATACAGTGCTTCGAAAACTCTTGTGACGTCATATGATAGTACATTTTGACGACACAAGTGACGTTTCAAGCCCCACTCCAAGATCTTTGACGCGATTTATCTTCGTAATTTTTTATTGATTTGATAAAACAAAAAACACGTATTCAATATTTTTCGATAATCTAACTTACGGACTAAACAGAATCATATTATTTTGACCCAGTCCGATCCCCTATTGCAGTGATTCGTGCCATACTCTAGAGAGTTCCTTTCAAAAAAAATATTTTCTCAGTAGTCGCTGGCATCGGCAATCGTGAAGCTCATGGCGTGGCCAAGCAGTAATTTCCGCCATTCGTATTCTGGTTGAGAAAAGGTGAGAACTTATATGACAAACTAAATTCATCAACACTTTTGATCATAATACGTTCACGCATTTTTATTTAGGTACGGTTCCGTGTGGTGTCGGACGTAAAGAATAGCACCATCCCATATCTTCCCGTGGGTGTCGTAAGAGGCGACTAAGGGACTTACCAGAGAATGGGCAGCAGCGTTCTCTGTGTCTTTGTAACAACCATACTGCGATCGCCAACCCGCCTGCCAAGCGTGGCGATTATGGCAAACCCCCCCAAAAATGCCTGGGGGAGGCCTATGTCCAGCAGTGGACGTCTTTTGGCTGAAATGATGACGGTCCTGACCTGCATGATTGCAAATAAAATCAACTAATATTACTAAGGTTTGTCAATAAGTTTGCAGATGTCAATAAACTTTCAATCTTTTGACATTCACGGACTTAAGTGAGCAAATAACTAAATGTTGCAAAACCCTGAGCAGAACAAGCTGACCAATCAGAGCGCGCCGTTCACGGCTCCCGCCCAGAGGTAAACAAACTTTGGTGTGATTTGATTTCATTATTGCTTGTTTTGATATTCATAGCATGTAATAGTGTGCTTGATAAGTATACGTTTACTTGACATGGTTGTATATATCCTTGACATACTTAATCCTATGCATTGCTGTGTCAATTGAATACAGAAAATATTACGTTGCTTTGCCCTTTATGAACTAAGAAAATTATTTTTATTGACAATCAAGATACTTAATGTCGTATCGTATTGAACCTGCGATTCTGAAAAAAAGAGGGACTGGCTTTTTGAATGCCACATAAGAAATGGGTCAGTGGGTCATCTTATGGGATCACTATACCAACGGGGGTAACATACTCATCTGAATTAAAAAGGAATGGGAAAAGCACTAATTGCTCACTAAACCGATAGATTTTTGGCCCAGAAACTGGGGTTTCCTCATAGTACACAGCTATACCTTCAATTCATAAAGCATTCTGGCGTTAAACAGTAACACTTGGCACTTTGACACGGGTCTGTCACAATTGGTGGTCGGCCATGACAGATGCTGTCAGCATGGCAGTTTACAGATGTCGTTACGAGCTCGCGGTTACTCGGAAGTGTCTGTCAGTTCATACTATTGCTGGTTTACTACTAAGTACTACTAGAAACTTAGAATATGATTCTTACACCCGTATTTATAAACAAGTCATTACTATTACTTGAGTAAATGTCATTGTTTAAGATACGATTTTTTCTCTGTAGTTTAGTAATTCCTTAATGTTAGAACTATCAAACGTTAGAATTCTTAGTTTTGTTTTCATTGACGGTTCTAACTTCGTTTAAATTCTTGCCCATTGCATAAAAATATTTACATAAGTAATTACTTAAGTCCAAGTAATTACTTTGACTTGTCTCTAAATACGGGGGTTAGCCTCCTAGCAACACAACTCACTAAATAAATAGGTTGAGAGAAAGTAAACAGTGTATATCATCATTACACATACTATGTATTTCAGCAAGGAGATTTTTGATTAGTACTACAGAAAGGCTAGCAGAAGAAAAATTACAAAAAACTGTGTTAACAAAATGACGTATACAAGTAGATTCCGAGTTCGCGTAGTCCCGTTCAATGAACATAATTATGTCTTTGATAGGATCCCTTGAGGGATCCCTCTCTTCTTTAAGGTTGCTGATGGTTTTTTGTATTACATCTACGCACACATGAGTATTCGTACACACACACGACCGCGCCATCTGTACGCAACCACTCCACAAATATGAGGATCTCCTCATATTTGAGTATCGCTCCGGACCGGTACCATCGACAGAGGATCCTATACTTTTTCTTGTTTTACTATAGCCCCGCGTAAACTGTCAAGGTTAAGGTTAAGGTTCGGTCAAACTGGTGTGGACAAATCAGCCGGTCCGTCTCTTGACTCACCTTTACAGCCATAGTATCGGATCAACTTGGAGAGTAATACAGTGCCTCGAATGTGGCTCCTGTAACTGTGACTCGGCTATGATACTTATTTACTGACTCACATGAACTCACATGATGTCACTGAGTCAAGCATAAGCACTAACCAGCCAAGTGATCACTTTCAACTTGTCAACTCCGTAGATTTCTCCTCGTTGTACTTGTAAATCCGTTCCACCATTGCCTCAGCCAGCCGATCAGCCAATCAAAACAAACCTCGATATATTTATCTATCATGTTTTCCGTAATTTAACTTTCCACCGTGTCGCAGCGTGTTTGGCGTCCCCTGCGACCACACACGGCGACAGGCCGCCGACAAACGAGCCCGCTAAGCAAACACTAGCTACTGCCGGCCGCGGCTCACGTACCCGTCGTTTGAAGAGGCCTTAGCTGTCGAGAGGCAGCCCAGTTAATGGCAGTAGCCTCGAGGACTGTTTGAACTGCTGGACATTTTGTTTTGAATTAGACGTGAGGAAGGCTGTACGGTTATACGGTAAAAATAACCGGTGCGCGCTCGTAAGCCTGTGTTCGGAAATTAGTTGGCTATTATTGATGTTTTCTGAGACGGTGATTGAATAAAACAACATACCGACCTAATGTTGTGTTCTGGAGTAGGCATTTGCTTTTTGTAGTCAAGCTATCAAAATTCGAAATGTGATCTTATGCGCAATGAAGTTACTTCTACTCATTTCTTCTTTGAAATGTAAATTCAGATAGGACTCATAAGTCAGAAGCATAACCAACACTTTTACACGTACTTACTTACATAAGTAAAATTAAGAAAAGGATAAAATGAGGTAAGTAATGGAATGGAACCGAATCTGTAAACTAGCTATAGCGGATGACTTCATCTATAAATAACGGAGCACCAACTTCTAAACCAACACAAATTCACATTACCACAGAAAAATCCGGTTCACATGTTAGCCAAGTTATTGAGAACCACATCACGTTACCTAAGTAAACGTATTCATTAACATATTAATAATGGCAAACATTACATACACGGACTTATGTTTAGAAGTGAAGCTCCATTAAAATGTTGTATTTAAACGTCTAAATATAGCAGGGCGAGTAACTCAAACATCATTGACATTCCGAGGTTGTAATGGCATTGGCGAGACATCATCTGCCCCTTATTAACCCCTATAAACAGTGTCAAAGTATTCTCCCATAAGCCATAACTCACGATAACTAATTATTGACACGGCACGCGCCACAGAGCCGCAGCACACGGTACATTTCCTCCAGGCGGGCGCAGTATGCTCATCACGCGGTAGGACAATTAGTTATCCTGTGACTGTCGTGAGGTGATTTTCATTTGTTGCTGTTATTTCGGGATATCCGCACGAGCCAGCTGGACCTCGCGCTGGGTGGTGTATTTATGGGGTTCCTAATAGATGAGCTTTTGGGGGTAGTCCTTGTTGATTTTGGTTAATTAGGGTCATTGTTTAATAGGGTAGATCTGTGAGTTAACTTCGCATTAGAATGATTTATAATAATCAACCGTCACCGTTAGGCTTATGTTCTTCCAACATGGGAACATTACAGGCTGATTTTGTCATTCAAGACGGAAACGGAGCCTTCATGAAGCCGTCAGCCAAACATTCAGTGCACCAAGCTAAGTAACTCTACGCAAAAATGATTGCTGGGAAACGAATTTTTTTTTTGGGTTGTAGATCACGTTTTTTGGTAGGATGCAATACTTTGACTCCCAATATCTCCGTAACAAAAAGGTTCACAGTTATGGTCTTGAACAAAATAAATATGTTAATGAGGGGGTGTCCATAAATTACGTTAGGTGTTTTTTTCAATTTTATTAATTTATTTATTTAAACTTCATGTACAATAGTGATACATAGGCGGACTTAATGCCACAAGGCATTCTCTACCAGTCAACCTTAGGGTCAATTAAGACAGCACTGTGGTATAGTACAAAAAAAAAAAATTAAATAATAAGGATAAAACTATTTTGTTATATAAATTGATATACATAAATAGGTACATACTAATACATATTATTATAGATACAGACAGAATGTAATAAACTAATATATATTATACTACACACAAAACAGTCTAAGAGATTTGATTATTAGCAATTTAGTCCGATTTTGAGAAGTACTTCCGAACTGCTCTTTTGAAAGCCATTTTGCTCTCGGCCTTTTTAATCCCAAGCGGTAGCGCATTCCAAAGCTTTATAGGCTTTTATAGCTTTTTTTTTTTAATTTTCTGTCCCTCCCTCCCCCCCCCCGGTGAGATGTTGTGAGATTTTATTCAACCTCAAAAAATCTCACGTGAGATTTTTCAAAATGTAGTTTTCTTACGTAAACGCGTTGGATTGATATTGTAAAAAGAAAAAAAATGCTTCATGCTTTTATTTACGACTAGTTAAGACTAGATCAATATTGCTGAGAGTTTAATTATAAGTGTAATAAAGCATGTACAATATGGATTAAATGGACCAAAAAAGTATTTTTTTTTGTTTCAATCAAAAAAAAATAGCGTGATATTTGCCGAGAACCCCCCTCTCCCCAACGTAAGATTAGATGAGATTTGACTCGACCCCCTCCCCCCCTTAAACACCTCACGTAATTTATGGACGCCCCCTGATGGGGAAAACAATTGCCTTTCTTTCGGGTACTTGCACACCAAAATTATAATTGTACCATAATCTGAATTTATCACAATACTGCCGTATCATGTTCAACAGCCTTTTTGATGTAAGTAAATCTTTCAATAGTTGTGCTGTTTTCTTTCGCTACGCTCGCGCTCTAATAATGGACATATTTAAGTATTAAACCATTTTCGAACGAAGTATAACTATTGAAGGAGTATTGTAATCTCAAAGCTATTAATGTAGCTAAGGATTGGTAATAAGTACAGGTCGGCCGTATTACCATTCCAAAGTTAAAATAGATAAAAAATACGTGGGTATTTATTTTCTAGTTAGGAATTAAATTAAATGAAGAAAATGAAAAGCGATGTATTTCGACATATAGGTACTTTTAAATAGACCTTTACTTTTTTTAGAAAATACTGATATTAATTAACCCAAATCTTGCCATTGCTAGTATATAGTTCAGCAATACTGGCATCTACTTATATTATTTCTGGTGATTTTTTAGGATTATGAATTACCTGTATCCGTTGCAGAAAAGAAAAGTTTACAAATATACTAGTAGGTAATTAAAACTAGGCATAGAGCAACTGACTGATCAAGCTATAGCCAGGTGCTAAAAAGGAAAAGGCAAAGCAGATGATGACATATCATCATCATCATCATCATCATCAGCCTATAATGTCCCCACTGCAGGAACTCAGGCCTCCTCTCTAGGAGAGGGATGGGCTATAATCCAACACGCGGGCCCAGTGCGGTTTGGCACATGCCTTCGAATTTTTTGGTTCCAAGACATGCCGGTTTCCTCACGACATATCAGTCTGATGACATATCAGTATTTACTTTATCTCCAAAACACTTAATTTATCCCATCCAAGATCAGAAACTCGCCTCCAAACATAATTCTCAAGCGAACACGTCACGCTGCGGTCCCGTTGCGCCGGCGCATCTGTCAAGACAGTAGCCGGGGGAGGAGGGAGGAGAGGGGGGGTACTGTTTGCCGCCATTACGCTGTTTGCTCGAGGCGGGCCGGCTAATGCGTGCGCAAACAGTGACTGTCACTTGCCCGGACAAGTCTGGCGAAACCGATAGACTGGAATAATAGCTGCTGGTTGGAATAACTTTGTAGGGATATGAGGAAGATCAAAGATGAATAATTTGTGTGATGATTTGTAATTCTCTTCGAATAGAAGGAAAAACGTGCTGCCGAGTTGCTGAGACAAAGTATCATTCTATCAGTGTTATCAATGATAGAATCACAGATGATGTGACGCTAGTGAAAAGCTTACGTTCAAAGGCTTTGTAGAAATACGAATATACAACGGTTTCCACTTGTAAAATGATGATGAAAATATCGGTGGTAATAAACGATGGAATGATACCATAATAGAGTAGAAACTAATGAGGTAGAGTTTGATACAATTGAGGACGTTCAACGGAACAAACACATATCGTTACACAAGTGATCCTGGAAAGTTTGTAGCTCCTGGTTTTCTTTCTAGTTGAGGAGCTAGCAGTTAAGAATTTCATGGGGATTTCTGTAACTGATTTGATTTTGAACGAATTTAAGCAGAATCCCAGCTTAATAATCTTTGGGCGCTAGCTCTACTACTGAATTTCTGGGTAATAGCCTGGAGTCTGACACATTGGCCACTGATAATAAGATTGCCCTCTATGACATGGGACTAATTTGGCTGCACTATGTATATAGATAGGTACCTGTGCCTAATCCCTTCGGAAAACAGGCGTGACGTGTCACAAATAAGTATTTCATGGTGGGAGCAAAAAGGGAAGACTGCAGGAGAAGACGGAAAAAACATCTTGACAAACAAAAGTGTTTCTGTGAACAGTTTGGGGAGACAAATTTTCTTGCCAGCTTGAGATGCCAAGTGATTAAGGAATTTGAAAGACTTTCTTTGAAATGACTTTAAAGGATTTGTTGCTTGTCGGAGCAACAAAATCGAAACAGGAAATGGCAATGCACAATTGCACATAGGCAAGTATAACTTCAAACGAAGTGGGTCATTATGGTCTTATTCCTTTTTACCCGACTACGGCAAAGCCAAAGGAGGGTTATGATTTTTGGCTAATATAATTAAAATCAATAATATGCAGTACGGTAAAATCATTAGATTGACGATATTTCAGGCCATCACGATCGGAAGTTGACATTAATTTGTGGTAAATATGCGACAAACCAACAAAATAATAAAACAAATAGTGCTGCACCGGATTTGTTAAAAATCAAATAGTAATGTGATTACGGTATATCGATATTCGGTGTAAATAATGTTTGGTTTCGGTAGCTGGGTGCGCCCGCGCAGGGCTTAATGATCGTCCGTCGGAAGAGGAGTGGTCGCTTTACTGTTTACTAATTTACTAAAACTGGTGAGAACTATTTGACTGCCTCGTTTAATTTGATAAACGAGTGATTCTGCATTCTATAAATAGTTAGAAGATGAACTCAGCTTCACAAGGTAAGAGATCAAGTAACAATATTTTTAAGCTGGCATTAGGTATGCGAATAATGTAAAAAAACTGGCGTAATGTTCCAGATAAACTTTGACCGAGGCCCAGGCCCATTTTGGAATAAAAAGGTAGGCCCGACCTGACACCGACGGCAACCATGCGAAAAGAGTTAAGAAACTACCGTAACGTTCTAGTTAAGCTCCCAACACCAATTGCTGACATTAAAGTCAGGCTTTGTGACCGAGGATCTATAACTTTTTTTTTTGGAAACCATCAAATAATGACTCCTCCCGCTCTGGGCACAGCGGGAGTAGGGAGTGTTAGACTTCTACTGACTAAAAACCACTATTCCTTCTTAACCCTTTGTGCCGAGGCCACGGTATCTCTTTCGAACAACCCGCAGCCCTGACGGGAGAATTTGAGCCCTTAAAACTAGAGTGCAGTAACGGGTTAGTGCTTGGCGCCAGAAATAAGTCTGGTTTAAGTATTGTGTCGGGACTTTGGACGTTTTGTTATGAAGCTCTAGGAATTTGTATGCATGTATTGCCTAATCAACAAGTAATCCCAAATGTAAATAAATACACTTACTATGCACACGAAGGACTTTCGCAGACATTGTTTAAGTACAAATATCTGAACAAACTGCTCCAGAGACCCTAAAAGTAACCGAATACGTTCAGCAAATGTACAAATCAGGCGACAATGCTTATCCCTTTATTACTCCCCAAAGAAACCCGTGACTATCATCCTTATTACTACTGCGTTACGGTTCGTTTTCCCTCAGGCTGGAGCAGTAGAACTGAATCAAAGTGGGCAAACAATGGTAATTGACAGGAAATTGTAACATTATTCCATGTTTGGCTGAGAGCTTAGACTTCTGTTTAGTTTCGAGTTACGAGCTAAAAAATATTTTGCTTCTGATTGAAGTACTTATTTACAATTAAGGCAAATAAGGGAGGGCTGCGTATCGTCTGGAATCACAATTCAGTTTTGTTTCTCCCCTAACCCAGGCATCCATAATGTTGATCGCTGGGGGGTTTTGGATTGTTTTTCTACTGTTAACTTTCTGGTTTTTCCAAGGTACTTATTTGAATATTATTATTGTGTTCTCGTAGCAGTAAGTATTTATTTTTGGAATACGGCTCCAAAATATTTAGATTAGACAATAGGCCGCGCTCTATTGCATCTTATACGGGACTTAGACAATACTGGAGAGATGTGGGTGTTATATGCACACCTCTGCCTAACCCTTCGACGATTACAAACTTATTGTTCCTTTTGATTATTTACTCTAAAACGCCTGACATTCACGTGGCAGTTCAAGCCGACGGTGGCAACAGCCTATAAAACCCTCAGAAGCACGGAAGACAAACACAAGTCGGTCACCCATCTAAATCTTGACCGCTAGATCCACTGTGAACGGGAGCCGTTTGACCAGCTCACTCAGTGCCGTTGCCCCACGGCCCCGGCCCCGGTCCCACGGCGCGCCATCTTGTTTGAGGTGCGCCGGCGCAGGTTCAGCGTCGCGTCGTACAAACAGCCGCGCGGCTCCGCAGTCAAACACGCTCTGTTTGTGCTATTAGTGGACAACTACCGAATATTTATTGTGGTTTTTTTTTGCTAGTTTTGTATGATAGTTCCGTTTTTCTGTCTTCTTTTAAAGATTTTTTTGGGACTTTTTGTTTTGTAAGGTACTAAAGTACATTTCTTAATCATTCAGTTTGAAGAATTTTGCAAATTAATTTCATGTTCGCCGAAATTCAACAATGGCTAAATGTTTGTTTTCTAATTTATGAAGTCAACGTATAGATAGGTACTAGGATTTTTTTCTAGTAATTTTAGTATTCGACTAATTTCTGCTAATAACGTATAAAATATAAAGCTTGAACACTTGTGGTGTGAGGCACACTTTCAGCCGAGGTTGCTACAGGAAAACGCTCTTTTATAAACTTTTGGCCTACAAGAGTTTCCGGTCTCGATATACCTAATAATATCTTCAGACGTACAAGCGCAACAAGTCTTAAAACATTTTAATTTATTGATAGTAAAAATCACGCTGTTTCATCAAAATATTGTGTTTATGATTTTCGTGACGATCAATAATTTTTACCGTGACATCTACTCACGGATGTCAAACACTGTAAAATGCTGAAACGAGCAAATTAAATCATGCTTTTCTACAAACTATACGCTAATTTGTTGCTTTTTTAATATTTTAAAATTTTTCAGTAAAACTTTTCACGTATCTGTAGTAAAATATAAATATAACGAAATACTACATTAAACTTAATGTACCGTATGTCAAATGTTTAATAAAACATACAGCAGTGCCATCAGAGCGAGGCATACCGGCTGAGTCACTAGCTCGCGTCTCTATCGACGAAATTATACGATACGTCGCTAAATCGATATTATTGCTGTTGTAAAATGGGTTTCTTCTCTTCTTGTCGAAGTGAAACACATCCTTGAAGATCAGAGACCAATTAAGTATCTCCATCAGCGGCATCAGCCTTACTGCTCCACTACGGAATGAAAGCTACTTCTCCAACAGAGAAGTCTTGATCTCCTGCACTCACTCTTGCAGTCTAGGTTTCCTGACGATATTTTTTGTTTACCGTTAGGGATGATCAAGATAAACATCTTCTATTTCATGTTATAATACTGAGTCGAGTAATGGTGCTTTTTTGCTGAATGTTGTTTTGGGAAATATAACAGTTTTGACAACTAAGTCTCAAAACGGTGAAGGAAACCATCATGAGGGAACCGTATGTTCTTAGAACCTAAAAAATCTAAGACTTGCGACATTTACCATCCCATACTGGGCCCGCGTGGTGGATTATAGAGCCCATTCCCTCTCATAGAGAGGAGGCCTGTATGCCAGCAGAGGGAACATTAGAGGCCGATTATTACTTTAAGTGTAGGAAATATTATTTCTGTCAAAACTCATTAAAAAAAAATATAATTTCACGATGAAACCAACACGAATATAAATGTGTGTAATTATAATTAAGTACAATATAATACGAGCGAAGTGTGTGCGTGGCTCGTGCTGTTTAACGCGCGGCGGATAACCTCCCGATAACCGGCGATTATCGACGACCCCTCCGATATGCGCCCGCGCCCGCCGGCTGACCGATGTCGATACTTCGCTAGCAGTCGTTCACATCACTAGCGGCTAAGGTGCAGGGCTGGCGGGACTCTTGCTAGGGCTGGTGCCAAAAAGGTTTAGTAAACAAGGCATTTAATGAATGTACAGTTTTTTGCCAGAATAGTGGTGATTTGTGATAATTCTTTCCTCATCAGTAGTTATGTTAAACAAAAAATGTTAAAAGATTGTAAATAATTCTAGTTACAACTTAAACTGGGCTATAGTGGGGCTCATCCAACAGCCAGAGTGAGATGTAAATAACTGGCGACAATTTACAACAACAATACAATGTCGTGGAAAACTTTTCCGACACATTTCTAGAGATTCTGGGCATAGAGAGAAACTACAGATTACCGTACTACGCATCAAAAAATGTACACAAACAGATTTTTTAGTAAAGTATAACAGTTATACAATGAGCTTAGTGACGCGCAACGGTGCCGTTTTATCGCAGTTATCGATAACCCGCGACGCCCTCTGACACGTCGATAAACCGCGCGCGTTTAGTGCGGCGCTGCGTCTGCGCCGCCGCCATGCCCATTTTAACTAAACCAGGTAATTAACTGCTAGTTTTTTTTTACACGATAACGCGGTTTTCAATTAATTAAATGGGTCTTTTTGACAAGTTTGTGCTATGAAATGTAGTTGAAAATTGTGTGTTGACGAATGGTTAATAACGTTATAGTTTCGTATCGTTAATCAAACATGTTGGTAGACAGTTAAAACGAACAGTGGAAAATATTATATTCGCAACAGTTGTTCACACTCCCGTTCGACTATGGTACTGCATTGTCTGCATTTCCCATTCCACCATAGTTGTCTGTTGTGAACTCTATTGCAGAATAGTAATTGACCAAACTGTTGATTGTCACTACAAATTGCAAAAAAATTTTAGGAAGTTGATTCGCTTGCAGTTAATTAAAAAGTTTTCTGCTTTCCAATTTTATTGAAATTATTCATAACAGCAAAATCGTATTCTTAAGTTACATCATTTTCAGACTACACCAGGATACCTACCAGTGTTAAATAAAGCAAAGCATAATCCTGCCACTTTCCTAATGCACTTGTGGTTGGCGTATTACTGTCTTCTGTCGTCGTGATCTCAGTATCACCGATCTTTTTGGTTATATCAGTTTTCAGTGTGACCTTAAAGCCTACTTATACTTTTCCACACCACATGTCTACCATGACGAACGTTTTACACACAACTTTTCCAGTCCATTTCAATAGTACAGTCGAACAAGCTAATAAGTATACAGCCAGCTAACTTGCATTTACTTTTAAGATTATACAGATACATTTAGAGACTCTGATGTGAAATGATACAGCGTTTGACATCAGGGGGCCAATTCTCGGTTTTAGAGATGGTGTCGAACTCGAGAAAAATTTCTAATGACGTCATTTTTTCGAGAAATTTTAAAAGTTGCTATTCTGGGGATGTCGAATTCGACATTTGTCGAAAGCTAACGTTAGAGTTCATGTCGAGTGCTTCTGAGCAGTAGAGATGTCATGTCGATTATATAGATACGTCATTTCTGAGTGAATTTGTTGAGTTTTGGATTGTACACTGTGTTTTCTTTTCTTTAGTTTTTAAATAAAATACGGCTTGGCATCTCATACTGGAAATTCGATTTATACTCTTTGATTTGTGCATTGTGTTTTCTTGAAACGACGAGGTCGTCGTTTCAAGAAAACAAGAGTCAACGACAAGAGTCTGTCTGCGCGAAGGTTCGCGCAGACAGACTCTGTAATTTGTGTACCTACGATTGGACTTGAAACTACTGAAAGATGGACGAGTTTATTAGCATTTTTATCTCGGAGTTGTTGGAAAGTGGCGAGCAACTGGCCAATACACGGCGACAACAGCTATCCCGCCGTCGATATTTACGACTTGAGCAAAACAGAAGTCATTAAAAACTTCAGACTAAATAAAGATTTAATAAGGGTTCTAATACTTAGATCTATTGACTCCTGTAATTCAGGATACCACTAAAATAGACCTGAAAACGAAGGTAAATAATTGTTTGCTTCATAATTTTATTAGTCACTGATGACAGACAGTCAGCTGTCAAACTGATTATTTTTACACTAAACGTTTCGTTTTACTTTGGCTTTGCACGGGACTTATTCAAATTTAATATATAAATTATGTCCTAATTTTAAGTGTTTCTCATAATTATGTTCACTTGTTTGTTTGTGAAACCAATAAATACTTTTTCTTCCTTTCTTTCTTTCTTTTATACTTAAATAATTAGGTTTAGTCAGCGTTTTAAAATAAAATCATTCATTCACTCATAGCTACCTAAAAAGGAACGAGCGATTCTTCATAATGGTAACATTAGCTTCACTCGACTCGAAATTTTCGTAGCATTTATTTCTATTTTGACTGAGAATACGGAATTCTGCTCAATTCGAATTTTTTTGGTAGAGATAGAGATATTTTTGATAGACATAGAGATAGACTTACGAACTCGAACTCGAGATAAATGTCGAAAATCGAGAATTGGCCCCCAGTCGCTTAATGCGAAACGCTTTATAAAACAAAATTGCTATCAATATTTTCAGTGTACTAGAATTATAAAGACCTGTATACTTTAGATTGTTCGACTGTACAACCCATTGTCACTATGTTTGGGTAAAGCTCTTTCTCCGGAGATTCTGAACATTGATCCTACTTGAACAATTTCTAATAATGACAGAAATTGTTCAAGTAGGATCCTCGGACTTTAATTTGATACGCCAATTCGGTTGCCACACGTAATGAATTTGATCATTTCTACCCACCATCTGCTGATCACGTTCAACTACAACAGTGTAGCAGTTTCTAGGAAGACGCAGATGCATGCGTCATATATGGAGCATGTCTCTTTAAAGACGTAGCTAACAGACCAAAATCTGACCCCGGTTCAGCTGCCCCATGACGTGTGATTTAATTAACTCCACGCGAAGTTTGTAGATAACCAACGTGCAGAGATTGCTAATTAAAATAATGACAGATAGAAATTAACGTCAATGAATTATTGTAAACGCATGTAAGTTTAGTGACGCTAACTGGTGTTTGCATCATTTCATTGCATTCTAATCCGGCCTTGATCTTACTTCAGTTTCAGAAGCTTTATAAACAATAGGTCGGTGTAATTTCCAATGAATGCGAGAAGCGCAGAGTCGTTCGATGTAGCATTGTGAAAACATTGGCTTGGAAGAGTCCTACTAAATGGTGTATCTATTCTATGTTTAATAAAGAGGTGACATATGAAAGTTTTTAAATAAGGAAAAATCTTTGAACTATTGAACCGATTTAAAAATACTTTCACTAATTGATAGCTACATATTTATTGGCCGTGGGATAACATTCACCCGCTAGAGAGCTAAGGTGCGGACAAAAGCTAATGATGAAATAGATAATTTTGTGGGTACTAGTCGGTACTACAGAAGGGAAGGGAAGGGTTGTAGAATAAAATATTCTTCAACGATATAGCATAATCTTATTATTACGACGAGATTAGCAAGTTGCTATTCAAAATGGAATCATGATCCATTCATACAATCTATAAGACGTAGGTTTAGGCCACTAAAATGCTATTAAACCAAACATAACGGGTAATGCTATTAATGCCAGCGAACACATTAGCAGGCAGATAGAAGGATGCACAAACACACGTACCCTCTAATAAAATTGTGTTAACAAATGAGGGGAACATGGATACACCCACATAGAACCGCCCATGCTTTAGTTTATGGGGAGAGGGTTCATACAAACTGATAGATTTATTTAACTTGTAATCCAACATGAAACTGGATTTTCTTTCCTAATTCAACCCAGTGTAATGAGTTGACTATTTTATCACGTTGGGCGTTTGCGTTTGCGCTATAAGGCGTATGTTTCACAGATTTGTTTTTACATTTCATGTTGAATCCGTTGTTCCGTCTCTACCACTATCTATACTGGGAAGCATTAAAGGGACTGGTGTGAATTATACAGAAAAAATATATTCTGCCTACCCCATGAGAGAATGTCATCAACTTGCACGTTTTAAAGCGTCATTCATGTCTCACGGTAAGATGTTGACCCTTTATAGAGTCGACCTGAGTTATCGACAGTTTGCGTCACATCACTATCATGCGGCGCTAATTAATTGTGCAAGTATTGGTAAACATGTGTTGTTCTTTATCATCACAATAAACATTAAGATTTATCGAGCTCTGCATATTAGAGTCTATATCAGCTGTGACTACGTCATCGGTTCTTCGAATTATCTTATGAATTGGCATATTGTAAGACACAGATGTGCAAGTTATGCTAAGAAAGCGATACATTAAAATTTTAATATGCAAATCCAGCAGACATCAGAATTTTTTTTAGGCAAAACAGCTTTATCTACAATATTTACAAACTAAAATGACTAAAAAACAGAAGAATTACAGGGCGTCAAAAAAGTGCCCTGAAGGCTTGCCAGCCTTAAGGGCACTTAAATGCGCCATCAATCAGCATTGCCATCCAACGTTCCAATGCTGCCCCATTCCCACGTTGGATGGCAATGCTGATTCTTTGCCCAAAAATAGGCCAGTCTCGTGAAGAGTCGACCAACCGTTTGGCAATTTCCGAAATATAAAGTGGGCACTCGGACCCCATGTCCCCAGTGTTTCAACCCTAAGCGGCTCAAACACATAACTACCAATTAAGTTATTGTATTTTTTGCGCCGTTTGAGGTTCTCATCAGTTCCTGCACCAACCGCCCCAGCACAGCCCATTGTGCTAGGAAGATGGTGTCCGAGGCCATCGACTGCTTCACCACATTGACAGCGATGTGGAGCCCCACATGGAGCACCCAATCGCAAACATGTAGCGAGGCGGAAGGTTGTGTCACCTAGCATATTGCCTATATTAGGTGACGGTAGTGCCGAGTCCTACTCACCCACAGCCAGCAGGCGAGCACGCTCAGCAGCGAGTTTTATAATGCGTAAAAGTATAATTATGATTCACTGCAGTAAACAAAATCAGAAAAATATATGATATTCTTCAGGATATATGCTAGTAACATAGTGTTGTGAAAACATAATACAACTAACTTTTCTCGATAGAAAAAAATCACGAAGATACCTCTAAAAATTTCTTTCGAGTAAAAAACATACTAAAATACATGTAATCGTTCTGATTTTTTTGCCAAATAATTCTACAAGCAACATACTAAAATCATAGTGTTTTACTTTTTTAGTCCAATCAATAGTTTTTTTGTAAATCGCAATATACCACTAATTTCGCACTATTCGGCCGCAGCGAAAGACGTAATCAACCGCTTTGTAGTGCAAGCTGATTAATACTTTATTCTAACAGTATTTCAAACGAAGTTATAATAAGGTTATTCCGTACCAAACTGCAGAGCGGTTCAGCTCTGGGAAAATGGGTTCTCGGGCCGATTCATATTCGAGCAAGCCATTTTCCAGGCGTTCTCTGCATCGGTCAAGCACCGCACTTCCGAGTCAACCTGTGAGAGGGTTAAAATTTTCCTGGTTGACTTTTCAGTGCTGTGGACAGACGACAGTAACGCCGTAAGCGTAAAAAAAAAGTTTCTAGTGTAAACTAGAAATTTTGCGGACGCCGCGGCCACCAAAATTAATTGGAAGGGTGGCTTATTCAGAAATAATTAAATTAAACTAACCACATACATTTTCGAACTGTTAGGGAGTCGGTCTAACAGTAGTATTTTTACAACATGCGTATACATTTATTGCTAGGTTTGTCGAAACGAGTAAAAACTATCGCGCATGATGTAGTGAGATAATTTATTAACTAGGAAACACGTTTTGTTTTTCGACTTTCGTAAGGCATTTGATTGATTGATAGAGTACGACCTACGTATGCCACTTTAAAGTTTAGAATTAATTTGCTGAGCTGACTAATTGACGAGCCAGGATGATGCTGATGTTGCGGCGTTTGCAAAGGTTCAGTCCTTAAACCTCGTCTATGAGTTGTGCAGTTTCACTAAAGTACCGTAGTACCTGAGAGATTGGCGAAAAAGAAAGAAAAGAAAAAGCAAAGCATACCCACCTTGCGCGTGAGTAACTTAACAATGTAGGTACTGCGATTTGAATTTAATAAGTATAAAGAATGATGAAACAAATCAAGTAAAAAACCAACCAGTGGGCTCGGTCACCATGCACAATTCTAGATTGAACCGGTATATTCGCAACCTTATCTTTTAACGACTTGAAAGAGGCGAGACCTTTGGGAGTAATCAACAATACATTTTAAAAACGCTTTCAATTGTAAAACCAGTTGATAGTTTTAGAAATTAATGCTTTGCGACTAGCGCAGGCCGGATAGCCGTTTCACTTGGATGACCGTTATCAATGACGAAATTATGTGGACCAGTAGATGTTTCGAAGGCACAGTAAGCAAGACATACGTCTGATGAAGTATGACGGAGACAACCGACCATACATGTAATAAAATCAACCATCGGGGAGAAAAGTTTAGTTCACACCTTTCAGCCAAGTTGTCGTACTACCTATGACTGTTGGGACGGAAACGGAAATCAATTTTATTATGTCAAAGAACTGAGAAAAACAAAAAAGCCAAAAGCCTGTCGAAAGAATTTCTTGATACATAGGTGTTCCCCAAGCCTTGAATAGCACTCCGAGCTGACGCTTTTGGCTGACTGCACATGATTATTGAGATTCACAACGGGTACGTAGCCATAAAAGATCCAAGTTCTGGTCTTCAGACCTATATAACCACCAACTAGAGCTACCACAGTAGAGCTATTTTACGATATTGCTGCACCTTATTAAACGATAGAAGTTGATGGAGAGTAGGAAATTGTCGGGAAACCGTTTCTACAGATGCTTTTGATATTATGTGAGATGATGATTGTTGCATTTAAAAGGAAAAATCTGCTTTGTTTATTTATATATTTGTTATTGAAATGTATTTATGACAAGGCTTTGGAAAAGTAAACTGGCTTATAGTCAAAGCCAAGTTCTTGGTTGACATCACACGCTAAGAAAAGAAATGCCAGAGTTCTTCTTTTGTTATAACCTGTTTTTAAGAATGAGACCTTGTATTTCAGAATGTAAATCACCAACCCAAGCAGATTTGTGTTTTACATTCTGAAATACAAGGTATCTTCCAAATTCGTAAAATTTGCCTTCTTATTGCAAATGCGTATCCGTTATATCGGTATTTTCTTGGCAAACAATCTTTCTACTTCATTTCCATCCGGCTCGAAGGACCAAAATAAATGTAGGGGATCCCTGCACTTAGGGATAATACCGGGGCGATTCTTTAAGGATGATGAAATAAAACCGACCACCGCGAATGTCCGTTGAACACTGATTTATTGATTTAAAGTACTTACACAAAAAAGTTAACTATAATATAAATAGGTACAAAATGCTGAGTGCACAGATGCACGGCGCGTGAGTATTTAATATGCGGTTCTGTACAGAAGTCATTGTTTAAAGTTTGTTGGACAAATATTGTTTCAATTTAATTACTTGTTTCACTTTCTGTTTTACGTTAGTACATTACAAGCCGTCATTTGAGTGTTACTGTATGTCAAGCAAGTGACAACCAGTACATACATCATGTTTTACTTTCATTAGTACAAATTGTACATAACTCGTAGGGTACAAGTAGGTAGCCGACTGCACGCAGCAGCAGCAGACGACATGTCGCAGCGGCACTACTGGTTTCTACGTATTTCTATGAAATTCCATCCGTAGTATAAATAGTATTGCAATACTTACTTGTAAGTAACAAGTAAGTATTGCAATACTATTTTCTTCTAACTGAACAACAGCATTCGTGTGACAAAATCGAGAATGTTCCGGATCAAAATTTTTATATGAAAATACTTAAGTATTCCTGATGTCTGGTCTAAGACTCTAGCTGGGTTTACAAAACGGACTGATCTTTGAGTTGTTTTTTTTTTACAAAATACCTAGTTGGTTAGGAAACACCGACCTCATCTAGTTTTAAAATAAAAGTGCAATGTGCTTGCCAATTTTGCAGATAAAATGTTGAGCTTGAGCATTGAAACGAATGATAAGGACGATTAAGATCAATTTGGAGACAATATTCGTTTTTAATTAAACACTGGCTTAGAATGAGATTTTTCAAGATGCGCACAAAAACGACTTACTTATACTTAAATGAAAATAATGTAATCAGTTAAGCGATAGAACATTTTAAAATTATTAGACTTGTCTTGTTTTGATTTTGGATGACATTAATTTTGGCATAAGGTTTACGGGTTAAAACATAACCATAACAAAAAGAAACTACCTTATAGGTAGGTTGTAGGTACTGCCCAACTGGTGATTTGTCTCACAGATCAAATTCAATAACCGTGCATGTTTCAGCCATCTTGAAAATATGCGATTTTTTTTATTTTTTTTACAACAATTTTACATGTTTTCAGCCTTTTTTTTCGACTTTATGTAACTGGACCGGTTATAGTTATTGACAATTGATTTTTTAAGTATATATAGGTACGTATTTCTTTGTTAAAAACTTGGGACCTCACAGGGTGATATTCGAGGCCTAATTGTGTTTGGTTTCATGCGTTTTTTTTGTGTTTCTCATATGTTTACTTTTTTAATCTTTAATTTTTTTTCAATTTGTTTAATTTGTCCGGTGTGAAACCAATAAATACTTTTTCTTTCTTTCTTTTCAGTAAAGTATAAACTTTACTAAAGTGACTTTTCATATTAGCACTAAATATCGAAGATGACACTTTTTCTAAATTATTCAAAGGTTCTGAAGAAAAATCTGAATAATTATGTAAATCATAGTGAAGGTCAGACTTACCGGCCTCCATGGCGTACCCCGCGGCTGCGGCTGCCGCGTGCAGCGCGCCGTACTCCTTGCCGTCCATACCGCCCAGCATCATGTCAGACTCACTGCACTTCACATGGACACGCACTCACGTTCGCCGCGCGACGCTCCGCCGCCACATGTGCGCGAGCGCAGCCGCCGCACCGCCAGCCGGCGCCCGCCCCGCCCCCCGCCGCCATTGGCCCGCGCCGGCCAATCGCCGCGCTTCATTTCGAACGCTTTCCTTTTTCCATGTCGCGTTCTATTTGAAGCGTGCTGATGCATCTTTACTTTTTGCCAATCAGAATTAGACGTAATCTGTTGGCAGCAAAGTTGAGATTTGGTTGCGTGGTCGATAAGAAATATGTCTGTTTTCCCGTTCGGTCGGATGCGCTCGGGCAGCGAGCGAGACGAGAGCCGAGGAAAATGCGCACCGCTCGAGTAGGCAGGGTGCGCCCGCGCAGCCATACGTCGCTATGTGTGCGGTGCGGGCTCGACACGGCTCTATGTACTATGTACGCTCTTTGTAATTGATATTTTTTATGTTCGTTAATTCGTGTTGCTAACTAATGTTCTGTGTCTGACGATGATACGAGGAACTGATACTGCGACATTTTGTCAAGAGAACACGACGTTTTAACGATTTATTTATATTGTTTGTAGGTTTTTAATTTTAATTAGGCTCGAGTTTGTTCGTTATGGAGCTGGTTCACAACTAATCAGTTGAACTCAGGGAGTACGGGCACTCCGCTCTCGGCGCTATCGCCCGGCGCGCGCGCACTCTCATCTGATAAGAGCCTAATTAATTGTTGGCTACGTGTAACGTGTTGCTGAAAATTTAAATGCTTGGCAGACAGGCCAAATGATTCAGGTGCCTCCCAAATACATGATCATGATGTATTGCTGCACAGAATAAATTACAGCATGTACATAGTGTATCTACCCACCGGTCAACAACTGTATTGTCCAGTCAGGTACGATTCATAGCAATGTAGGTCATTGTAGGTAGGCCCATGTACCTACTAACTCTGTGTAGATATGACAGCTGCGGGATCTACGAGTACTGAACCTTTAAGCCCTGCTTTTTCTTATTTCACTTTCAGTTTTACAAAGCAATTAAACAAAAAAACCTCCTCAGAAGCTCGTCTTCGTTGGCCATAAACATTGTCGGAAGATTGGCTTACAAAATAAAAGAATGATGTAAAGAATTCCCATATAACAGAAGAACGCCGCTCAAAACCCAATTAAAACTGAAAAATTCCTGAAATACTCGTAAAACTGCGCACAACTTACAAACACATGACAGGAATCAAAGTCATCAGATCACATGTCATGGTGATCATCACAAAAAGTGCTCAAGTGATGCCGCCGGGCGTTGTCTGTTAATTACCCCAAATATGTCGCATTATTTGCGTAAAAACGGTGGTTGTGTGTGTTTGAGTAGCCGCGTGGAGCGGATGGGAGCAAATTGGCGAGAGCAAATGACGCGACGCGGCAGACTCAAACGTGCCGACAGACAAACTGTTGGCTTTGTTCTGATTCATCTGCCGGGATGAGCGGGTTCATGATCAAGTGTGTTTGGAACGCGGGAAATGGACTGTGTCTAGGATATTGACTGCACAATCTGACTGCATATAGGTAGGTTTTTAAAGTACCTAGCTAAGTATATAAATTCGAAATTGTTTCATATAATAACGTTGACACTGCTGTCAAAACGGTGATGGACATACATTTTGAGGAACCTATTGATTTTTTTTTTTTTTTTGGGACAAGCCCGCCACACTATTCCCAAACCACTGTAACTCCTGTTAACCAGAATCAACAGTGGCGACCACAAGAAAAGCGCCGAGACAATGAAGTTCGACGAAGTCCCAGAGAAGCGATTTAACTGTCTTGGATCCCGCAACGAAATTAATCAGAAAAGAATAGCGGAGGAGTAGGAAAAAACATAATTTCCACCTATTGACTTGTAAAACTTACTGTAACATTTAATAATAAAGGTTCACCAATACCTACTTACATAGGTTAACCATTTTCAATGGTTACTCCGCATAACCATTGAAAATAACCTACATCATGAAACAGGCACCTCATAGAAATAACGATTCTCGGCCACAAGGGTTTATTTCCGATCGTTCAACAGTTTTAGCGGAACTTTCATTTCACGAAAATTGCCCCAGTATAGAGCTATTTTTCAAAATTAGAGATAATATCTCGTAAAAGTAATTTGTTTTCATTTTCGAAGAGCGCTTTTACTGCCTCAAATGCTCTCAGAATTTGCCATGGAATTCACAATAAAAATAAAATATAAATGAGAAGGTTATCCCAGCTGACTCTCTGACCTTCAACCTTGACTTGATTAACATTTCGTTTGATAACAAAACAAATATGTAAGTATAGCTGTAAAAAAACACTAACGGGCCCGAATGAACATTTAAAAAAAGTTACGAACTTAATCTACTATATTACAGATAAGCTATATGATCGGTTATGAAAGAGAATAAATTAAAATAATCTGCAATATAGGTTATAAAATAACACCTCGGGCTCGCCTATAATCCTCAAAGAGTTATCCAGAGGTGTAAACTACACACACATTTCGCCAGTCATATTTAAGTCCCATGTAGGTAAAGGGGCGAGCTTATTGCCATCAACCGGGCACAAAATTTAGACTCTGTGGCTGCTATTGAGAAATTACTGATGGAAAATTAACATTGCTTTACTTTTAAACTCATGCTCAGCTGTCGCCCTGGACCAACGCACCGCATTACCTAGCCAATTTCAATTTTAGTTAAAATTGTGGCAAAAGACTTTACAGAGTTGAATACAAACCGTGTTTTAACTGGGAAGAAGTAGTGGCGGAACAAACTCCCCAGCAACAGCAACACATCTATCTGTTAGGTTAGAAGAACCAGATTCAGTACAAAAGTGAAGTGTAAGTTAATATTACGATTTACAAAGACGCAAATAAAAAAAAAAGGTAGCACTCCGGGAGTGCCGGCAGAAGTGAAAACTTCAATATTAACTTTCAAACTCGCGTCAGGGTCACGTGATGCTGATCGAAAAATCTTACGCTTTTTCGATCAGCATCACGTGACCCTGACGCGAGTTTGAAAGTTTTTACCCATACAAAAAAGTGCTCAGCGCCGCTAAAGAAGTTTTCACTTAAAAAAAAACATAACATAGACCGTATCAGTAAACTAATTTTGGATAAAGAACAAATAACACAAACATTGGCTTGTGTTCAACTCAGCGACCAACTATTCTTATCATTTAAGTAGATATAGTCGTTAATAGAATAAGTAGGTAAATAAACAAACATTAGATTTTACAAATGGCAAGTCTAGAAAAGAAGATGGGAGTTTGTTAGAAAACCTAACTAAGTTATCACACTGTTTACACTTATTTGTTTTGTAATTGTAGCATCGAAAGCTATTCAGCTATTTTCAAAGTTACCTGAAGACCAAATGGAGCGTCTGAAAGATGATGTGACAAAAAAAGAGGTGTCTAATGAGATGTCGAGTACAGTACGATCAAATAATAAAAAAAAAAAAACATGTGAAGAAAACTGTTATTGCCAGATAAACCAATACCTATACGATCAGAAAATATCCAATTTATACAGTGAGAAATACAAATAAAATAAATATCATAACACTTTTAAACATTAGTTGTAACAAAATAACCTGCACGAAGTTCGGACCTGCCAAGATAATTTGATTGCACTGTAACTAAGTACTTCTCAGTAGAAGACAGCCTGCTGCGCGTCCGCGACTACCTAATTCGTGATACGGCAGGAGTATGATGATGACCTATAAAACCAAAGTAAAAGGTCCAATAACTACCATATTTCTGCCAAGTTTTTTTTCCAATCTAGTTCACTAATTAGTGAATTAACTAACTGATGTGTTCTTTTCTAACTTATAAAAAACACCGACTTCAACAAAAAATAACACAAAAAAGAGAAAAATATACTTTAGAAGAAAAATCAGTTTCTGAAGTCGATGACTTTTGTTTGTTTGATTTCATTATTTTGCCACTGACTTTCATTATTTTGGAACCTTTCATAATCAGCTCACCTAGATAACCTGAAAGAATACAACCATATACGTCTCCCTAATATTTTATTAAAGAATTATCCTCTAACTCCTAACCGTTGAGGATTTGTACCTTCCATCATTTGCGCAGCCACATGAGATTATGATTAATTATTAGACAGAGCCTAAAAGATTTGAGGGTTACCCTCGATTTCTCTGCGATCCCATCATCAGATCCTGACTAAGTGACACTGGGACCATCTAGAGAGTATACTGTTTTGAATACAAAAATAATTTTGAAAATCGGTCTTCAATAGGGTAGTTGATATAAAAATCTAATTGGTCCGTCAGATAGTTTACCAAAAAATATTGGACACGCATTTTTTCTTTTTTTACGAAAACAATAAATGAAGACGATACAATGCTTCAAAAAGTCGCGCGACGTCATAGTTTAGTACATTTTTTACCAGAAAGTGACGTCACCAGCGTCGTTCGTCATTTTTTATAAATTTGATAAATCAAAAAAAAAAGTATCCAATATTTTTCGATAATCTAACATAACTACGGCGGACTAAACTGAATCATATTTTTTTTAGTCAGTCAACTACCCTATTGACGGAGCTATAGGTGGACATTCATAAAAAACACGTATACATACACACGAATAGAGAACCTCCTCCTTTTCGGGAATCGGTTAAAAAACTTTTTTACAAAAAATAAAACCGACTTCAACAAAAACAAAAACACAAAAAAGTGAAAAATAAACATAAGAAGAAAAATCTGCTTCTGAAGTCGGTGACTTTTGTTTATTTGACTTTATGTTTTTGCCACCGACTTCAGAAGCTGATTTTTTTTCTTAAGTTTATTTTTCACTTTTTACTGAACCACTTTCAGAAAGTACTCTTCCAAAAACTACTCAAATCACTTCAAGTGTGCCTATAAAAGGAGAATGGGCAGCCTTATATGAAGGTTTGCCCAACCCTTGTAGCAATATAGGCTATATGGTTATATGTTGTACTAGTTGCCCTCATCACATAAATGTATCTTTTTTTCTCTCAGCGACGTCAAAGTCTTTGGCAAATAATTAACTTAGTTTATACGGTTATTGTCTAATATACTATTTTTTACGAATATTTACATACATTAAATCAAGCCCTTTTCCCATGGGGGTAGGCAGTATAACAGAACGCCACCTACTACAATCCGTAGGTACCTATACTCCTTTAGTTTCGTTTATTTTCATTATCTTAATATTATATTATGTACTAAGTATGGAGCCTACTGCTGCCTGCTATTTTTGTTTTAAAAGTATGGAAACGTGAGTGAATTTCAAAAGGGGACAACATACTATACGTGAGGATTTGTAATTGGCTTTCTGGTGACTATGGTTTCTTTTCTTTTTGTTTGTTTTTGTTAGCTGTAAGTCCTCCAAGTACTAAATAAATAAATAAATGAATAAATAAACATAAAACAAACATGTGCATTAATCGTAATTATTTGAAATAATAATATATTAGAAAAAACAACTAAGAACAATATTAAGGCTTACTTTTTTACCATTTATACAATAGCAATCATCAACATTTCCACCAAAAGCCGTCCACTGCTGGATAAAGGCCTCTCCCAGGTGTCGCCATATTGACCGGACCCGAGTGTCTCGAATCCAGCGGGTACCCGCAACCTTCATCAGGTCATCGGTCCACCTAGTGGGAGGCCTTCCAACGTAACGTCTTCCGGTTCGCGGTCGTCACTCCAGAACTTTTCGGCCCCATCGGCCATTCGTTCTGCAAGCAATGTGCCCTGCCCACTGCCACTTAAGTTTGGCAACTTTTTGGTCGGTAACCTAGGTTCTCTTGCAAATGTCTTCATTTCTGATGGAATCCAGCAAGGAAACTCCGAGCATAGTCCTCTCCATTGCCCTTTGGGATATCGGAGAATACGGTATTCTTCATGATGATAATGATAAGACAGGATGGATTATCTCAAAATAACACTCAGTGGTTCTTCAGTACAACGGTCTACATTGGTAATCATCACGATCAAGTCAACGACATGGAATGCAGTGAGGTTAGTAGGAAATACGACCACGACCAACCGCAGCGCCATCCGGGGCTTTGAGCTTTTTGATGAGTCCCATTGTAAGCGACCACGTATTGATCCCGTATGTAATTACCCAGCAACACACACTGATCATAGACTTTCGTCTTGAGACAATTGAGAACTTACCGCAGTAAGTTGAACGAGAAGATATCGCGCAACTTCCTGAACGCTGCCCAGCCGAGTCGGATTCGACTCTTTCTCGAAGTTAGACCTACCTAACTAGACCGTTTTTCCCAGGTAGACATAACGTACACAACTTCGAGTGTAGAGTCTCCGATCTTGATAGGAGTAGGTGTTACATGGGCATTCAAAATGAACGGGGATTTTGATATTCATATTAAGATTCTCTCTTTCGGAAGAGAGCTGCCGAAAGAGTTTGCGCATGCTTTAACACCTAAAATATAACACTTCTATTTTGCATTATGTTTAAACGTTCTCATCATTTAATATAATATGGTCTAGAAAAATAGCTGGACTTTGAAAATTATTTTGATGTCTTGCAAATCCCAAGAACCAAACTATACCTACTCATAATGTGAGCACAAGTTCCGATAGTACGACTACCAGTTAAGCACGAACAATAAAGGTGCGGTAAAGCCTCTCTACCTGTCATGTTGGTCTTGACTAAGATATACGAGTAATATGTTTTTCTCGACGTATGTCGTGATTGGATCTGGCCTCGTAATAACACACAGTTAGTTGCGTCTATTTCATAATAGCTTTAGTTTGGACTTATTTCGTGGCACACTTCTATAGTATATATACCACCCCTCAAATGTTCACCGACATACGATTTGGCTAGTTTTATTTGATAAGTTCCTATCGCCACCTTCTAGCTCCATCATCAAACCCTGAATACCATCTAGAGACAAAGTACTCGTCAAGACGAATCATACAAGACCAAACTCGTGGAGTTATGTCGTTTTATACCAGAGTTCCTATAGCCACCTTCCAGACTCATCATCAGATCAGCTCCATGTCAAAAGAACTATCATATCTATACATCATTTGCTAGGTTCTTTTAGAATTGCTGACAAATACGTTACATATACCTTAACACTTTGATGTGATGTAAAGGACCTTTAAGCTCGTGTAACTTTTTACTGACGTGGATTTCAGCATCACCGTCATACAATTAATTGATTGTCTTAATTATACCTTTCCAATGATATATTACTCATAGTGCTACAACACTTGGGCAAATCAGCCCATTCTCCTTTGAAGAGTTTTCTCTATTTCTCCAGGATACCATCATCAGAACCTGACTTGATGATCATGGGACCACTTGGGACTTTTAATGCCCTTTTAACCAAAAAAATATTTTTTCAAATCGGTTTACAAGCCCGAACAAACCCAAAAAACCGGCCAAGTGCGAGTCGGACTCGCGCACCGAGGGTTCCGTACAAACCTGCAAGGTTTACAAAGTTCGTTTAAAAAAATATATATTATGTGATGTAACTAAAAATTTATGGTTTTCGTAATTTTTCCTTTATCTATGCTATAAGACGTTGCTTCGTACCAAATTTCAAGATTCTGAGTTCACGGGAAGCACCCTGTAGGTTTTGATTCCCTTGCAAGTGTCGAAAATTTGCGGCATAAACGGCTGTATCTTTTGATTGCGTTGGCTTAGAAGTTTGATTTTTTCACAGCTTCAAGGGACAGTAGACCTGAGTAATTGATATAAATTTCAGCTTCATACCTCCACGCGTTCCTGAGAAAAAGGGTCTTGACAGACGGACGGACGGACAGACGGACAACAAAGTGATCCTATAAGGGTTCCGTTTTTTCCTTTTGAGGTACGGAACCCTAAAAAACATATAAACATCCGAATTGATAAACTCCTTCTTTTTTAGAAGTCGGATAAAAAGAGAAGTCCTGAGTTCCTGACTGACTGACTGACTCATCAACGTCCAGTCCAAACCCTTGGACCGAAAAAGCTTTATAATGTAGATTTCAAAACACGTAACAAAGATGTTTTGAAATTCAACCCCCAAGGAAGTAAAATAGGAGGAAAGTTTGTATGGAAAATCGTCATTTTCTCGCGGGCGAAGCCGCGGGCAAATCCTAGTTATTGATGCCTTATATGTAGGAAGCATGGAGTCTGCATTTGAGCTCGGTTGATGGCAATGGACTCGCTCCCCTAACAAAACCTTGAACATGGAACATGGGTTCCTGGTGAAAAGTAGGTGTAGATTTAAGGGTAAGGTAGTATAGAATAGTATCTCATCATCATCACCCACAACCCGAATTCACCCACTGCTGGGTATAGGCCTCTCTTTTCTGGTGCCAAACGCCACGTTCTTGTGCCGGTAATTACAGGCTTGATGTTGTGTAATGTAAAATGTAGCCCAGAAAAAGGAAATTCTTTACTCAGTACGAGCAGGCTTTTTTATCGAAGCAGGGACCAACGTGCAGTTAAGACAGGTCCTATATAAAGCAATTTACCTAAGTATGTAGTAATAGAAACCTGTGAAAGCTAGCCCTTACGTGTGGTGTGGGAGCCATTGTATGCCTTACGTAATCTGCGCAGTTTACACCTCGTACAGACGAACAGAAAACAGATTAAGTCGTAACGGGAAAATCTACATTATATTCTTATAAAATACTAAAAATCATTTTTCTTTAATAAGTATTGTTAAAACTAAGCATACATGGCTTAACAAAGAGAATTTTAAAAATATAAGTGATCTTAAAGTTACAAGAAATACCAACATCTACCTACTTCGAGTTTTGAAAACGTGATTATAATTAAATATATTATTTTTATTTAAACAAAATATTTAATATTAACAACTCAATAACTCTACAATTCCTAAAAAAATAAAATATTAATAAAAATATAGCACAAATAAAATATCAATAACAAGCTCGTTTGTATGAAATTATATCGTAGAATATTACAAGAGTTTTGGTGGGTGCGCGGGCGCAGGTTATAACGTTAATAAATAAGCTATAAAGTGCATTGTTCTGGTTCAGGCGGCGTGGTTAATGCGCGATTGTCTCGCCCCCAGCCACATACCCAACCACGATTTATAATTCCCCCGGCAGTATTGTTCAGCGTTTTATCTTTTCTATAGCTCATATTTATAGCTGTCGTTAAAGCTGCATTTTTCACGAAAATTAAATGTTTAGTTCAGATTAGCAAAGGTGGTGCGGAACGGAACAGATTCGCGACCAGCCCGTGAAGATATCGACTACTTCGAATGATTACCGTTATGTGATAATATAAAACATGCGAGACTTGAAGCCTTCACGCTTTTTTATATTTTTGCATTTTTTTATGGATTATTGTAATCTGCTTGTAAACGATTTTCAGGGTTCTCCAGTCACTCTGAAAAAATACGAGAGTACCAATACGCATAACACGTGGTTCAGACCTTTTGGGTATTTCGTTGAAAAATATTTGCGTGATGACTTGTTCAATTTCGATTACACGAAGGAAAAAAAGTAAAAAACTAAAACCCGACTACGACAAAAAAAACGACGCTGAAAAAATACGAAACAAGATTTTCAGGATAGAACAAAAAGAAAAGCCGTAGTCACACGGTATTAAAGTGTTTAGGTTGGTACATACCTATAACGTGTGGCTACGGCTTTTCTTTTTGTTCTATCCTGAAAATCTTGTTTCATACTTTTTCAGCGTCGTTTTTTTTGTCGTAGTCGGGTTTTAGTTTTTTACTTTTTTTTATTTAAACAATTTTGGTGTTAAATTTTTTTTTGACTCTTGACTTTTTGTCCGCTAGAGGGCGTGATTTTAAATTTGAGCAATATTTTGGAAATGTACAAGTGAGGCCCTTTTAAATGATACCAAACACGGCGTGTTTATCTCCATTTTTAGGGTTCCTTAGTCAACTAGGAACCCTTATAGTTTCGCCATGTCTGTCTGTCCGTCCGTCCGTCCTCGCTTAATCTCTGTGACCGTTAGCACTAGAAAGCTGAAATTTGGTACCAATATGTGTATCAATCACGCCGACAAAGTGGTAAAATAAAAATTTGAAAAAAATGTTTTATTAGGGTAGCCCCCCTATATGTAAAGTGGGAAGTGATTTTTTTTTAAATTTCAACCCTAACGTGTGATATATTGTTGGAAAGGTATTTAAAAATGAATAGGGGTTTACTAAAATCATTTTTTGATAATGTCAATAATTTCGGAAATAATCGCTCCAAAAGTAAAAAACAATGTGTCCCCCCCCCTCTAACTTTTGAACCATAAGTTTAGAAAATATGAAAAAAATCTGAAAAGTAGAACTTTATAAGGACTTTCTAGGAAAATCATTTTGAACTTGGATGGAAACAACGGATGGAAACAGCTGTTAACCAATATAATTTGGTCCCTGAATCGTATGAGCGCCTATACAATCCAGAGGTCAAGTTTCATTGGTCCGTAGAAGAAATTGTATAAATATAGCATACCGTTTTGGTACGGAACCCTTCATGTGCGAGTCCGACTCGCACTTGGCCAGTTTTTTATTTTTTAAGCCTTACTTTTTGACCGCTAGAGGGCGCCAAATCACTTTTTGTGACACGTGACGTAGCCTATGTTCAGCGGAAAATGAAGACGGTACTAACGATACCTCATATGTCGAGTTCCGATAAGTAGATTAGAAGCTATGAGGGAACAGATGAAGATACACACATACATACATACAAACATACATTCATACATACATAACCAGTCAAAATCATAACCCTCCTTTGGCTTTGCCGTAGTCGGGTAAAAAGAACTCCAAGGCTAAGTGAGCTGCAGGTTTTGACCTCTACAGTGGTCGACAGGCCATTTTCGTTCGTAAATCTTAAAGGATGTTATAGTAGGTACAGGTAGACAAATATAAGGCAGGTGGTACGTATGTATGTCCCGGGAACAAGCTGGATTAAGGTAGCGTAGGACCTGTCATTGTTCCGATCTTTGGGGGAGGCCTATGTCCAACAGCGGACGTGTTTCGACTGAAATGATGATGGTGGTTATACTTGATGTCATCATTTTACTGTAGTTTACAGCAATAGCTGTAACCTGTTTTAAGTAGGCAGCGTAACGAAATTGTGGGATATGAACATTTCTGTTCGAACGAAATATGATAAAATTATTATCAAATTGACAAATGAAGTCAGTAAGTTCGTGGTGTGATAAAATGTGATGAAATATGATAAAATTATTATCAAATTGACAAATGAAGTCAGTAAGTTCGTGGTGTAACCTGTCCTATAGGTAGTCGTAAAAAGTTTTGTAAGTAAAATATAAAACGCATCTAATCGTAGCCTCAGTATAAGGATTCTTTTGAAAAGGATATATATAGTACCAAATACGAGTGCTGACAATAACTTGACTAGCTGTCCAGGTTGGGTAAATCATTGCATACCAAATAAGCTTTCAAAGCTTTTATTGTGGTCCAGAATGCCTATTGCTACCATACCTACCTGGAAATCGATTTATTTTGCACTAGCGCACACAAAATTAGAAAGATTTTAAATAAGGATTATTTTGGTGACACCATAAATAGCTTTTAATCCTTATTTTGGTATTGCATGACTTTACATAAGACGACTTGACTTTACATAGGCACATAGTATTATTTAGTATTTTAAAGTGACAAGGTCACTATCATTATTGTAGACTTTACTTTGTAGTTGTTTTCTTTTTTTTATATCTAGTATGTTAACTTACATTGTATTCTTTAAATTTAATTAAATCACTGCAATTGGTCGACGCAAGTTATAACTTGTAACTAAATATATTTATACACTAGCTTTTGCCTGCGACTTCGTCCGCGTTTCCGTCGTTTTTCGTAAAAAAAGTACCATTATGTCCTTCCTCACGGTTCAGTGGTTTTGATGTAACAGACAGATTAACTTTCGTATTTTAGTAGGGAAATACAATATGTCAATCCACAATACTGTTGAAAAATATCGCAAAAAGGAACCGCAGAATATTATTATTAATAGCTGTGCCCGCGACTCCGTCAGCGTGTAACTCCTTGTATGTTAATAAGTTAATGTATTGGTAATATTGTTTAGATCACTTTCACATGAGGCTTAAGTAGGTAGAGGTACCTATAGCGTTCTATAGGTAAAACTTCAGCCCAAAGCTTCCGGGTAAACTATGTTGAAAGTTGACCCGTCCGGCACGTCAATATAAAGATTTCTAGAACTGCTAACCCGGGAAAGAGCGACATATAACTGACCATGCGAGAAACAACTGACACCGAGATCTACTCCAGCAACACGAAAAGTCTGCCCTTGAGCCTTATTAATTTATCTACTTCAATTAAAATAAATACCTATAACTACTATAATTAATAAAAGTATCTACGCTTTTACCTACTAAATACAAAAATAAAATTGATCGATGATTGAGAAATAAAATGCGAACTATTAATAATTTGTAATTTGAACGAATATTTAAACGTACACTACCAAAATAACTACTTAATACCTATTTTATAAAATAACAACAAAAGAAATTCAAATAAACTATTTAAAGACTAAAAGTCGCGCTGATAAGCACGGTTTGTTAATATCAATTATTGTCTGTCAATAAGGTCGAACGCTGAACGCATCAACAGCCAAATATTGAATGAAGCTCGCTCCCGTTACACAAAAATAATCCTTATGGCATGATTCAGTATTCACGCGCAGCATAGTAGCGTATTTCATATTTGGTTCAGTTTGATGTTTCTATACCGATTACTATGATTCTTTTTTTATTGAATAGGTAATAATAAAGGGGATGAGTGAGAGTATTATAAACGTAAGAGTAAACAAATATAATCAGAAAGCTCCGAACTGCTAAGCTATCGGGAGTTACACGTGTTATTATGAGTCAACCATAAAAGATAGACATATGCTGTTGTGGGATATTTTTTAGATAATTTTATGTAGAACATTTCCGTCATAAATGATTTCTATGTAGCTTTAACCATTAAGGCTACACACGCGACGGAAGCTTAAAAAATGGAGCAACTTCTCCCGTTTTCCCAACATTTCCCTTCACTGCTCTGCTCCTATTGATTGTAGCGTGATGAAAAGTATACTATAACCTCCCCAGGAGTATAAAGAATAATTTGTACCGAGTTTCGTTAAAATCCGTCGAGTAGTTTTTGTTTCTATAAGGAACATACAGACAGACAGACAGACAGACAGACAGACAGACAGACAGACAAAAATTTTACTGATTGCATTTTTGGCATCAGTATCGATCACTAATTACCCCCTGATAGTTATTTTGAAAATATATATCATGTACAGAATTGACCTCTCTACAGATTTATTATAAGTATAGATAGATGTGGAAGCTTGTAATTAGCAAATGAAACTACTGCATGATATTTATAATTATTATTAGTCTGTAAGCTTTCTTTAAAATTAAATAAATAAATAAATACCATACAAGGAAAGAACAACTGGGTATACATCCCTTGCGCAAATTCCGCTATTTTCTGTGACAACTAAATCATAACATAGAAGTAATTTAGCTCTCAAGTATCAAGTTAAGTAAAGAAGGCCGAGGGCGTCGATTTGTGCCGTAAAGTGCAGCATATTGTTACTAAATCCATTTGTATGGCGATGTTGTATTTACTTTTATGATCTCCCAGAAACATGTGTTTGATTGTCATGCTAATCTGCCAATGAACTACTCCTAATCTTAGTTATTAACTGGTATGGTCTAGTGCAAATTGTGTTATTAAGGCGGAAGGGGCAAAGTTAACGTCAAGTATGGCGGGACAATAATGAACCGGTATTGGTACCGTAGAGGACACCAAAGACGAAAACAGCTCGGAAAGTTTTTCATTTTTTCTCTTGGAAGTGACTTGCTGGTCTTTTAAAAAGAAAAATATAACAAGTTTTTTCAACTCAGAACTACTCTTCAAAGAAGCAAATATTTGCTTGAGTAGAGCTCTAGCAAAATCTTTCTTTAAGCAACGTTTGCAAGAAGAACTCTAAAATGAGATTGTTTTCGTGTCTCAGATACATCAAACGGTTAGCAGGCAGCTAGCAGTTAACTACTTACAGTGGATGTTGAAACCAGTCACTCTGTTCATCATCATCATTCTGTATAAGTCTGAATATGCATCAAATCTCAAATGGAATTAGAATAACGTGCATGAACTTCTCAGCCTATTTACTTCAGCTTTTCTGCAACATCCTTCCGGCTGCCATTACTGTATTTAAGACAATAGGAAAGTTGCGCCAAACTACTCCTCATTTACCAGAACCCATAAGTGAGGTTTCCTGCAGGTTCATTCAGTGACAACAATGACAGCACTGTGACAACATCCGCCTACCTGCGGCCTACAAATAGCTCGTGAAACAGACACGGCGGCGCGTGCGCAGGATTGTTTTAATCAGCGTGGTCGCGCGCTGCCGACCGCGACTAGCCGCCGCTATTCATAGAGCACCTGGCTTTTATGTGCTCGATCCACACCATGGGGATTAGGCAGAAGTTTGACTGATCACAATCTTAACAAAGGTTCAATCAATCCTGTATTTTGGAGGGTTAGTAAAAGACTACAGTGGTCTTCAAACTGTTGGAAATGACTGACAAATGTGTGATTTCCGGCTAGTCTACAGCGTCCTCCTATGATTTCAGATCATAATGCATTAATTACTTAGTAAACGTATTAAAATTTCATTTGAATATTTAAAAGCCGACCCCAACATAATGAAGACAAAAATCTCCAAAAATTGAATAATTTGCTGGCTATTTTTATTTAATGCTATTCGAATGTCATTCAAAATTGAAATACTATCCCAGAAAGCTTAGATATTCTATTGCAGAACAGTGGATCACCCACCCCTAAAGTATGTTAGTCTCCTGGTATCTTAAAATTTATCTCAAGAGTGGGACCAAGTTGTCTCTACTAGGTACCACTACCACCAGGGCACAGTAACTAGCAACCAGAAAACGGTAATTTGTTTTTCTATTTTATATGCCCGGTTTCCACGAATGACCAATCACATTTGTTGAAATCTACAATGAGTCTCTTCTGAGATTGGTTGAATTTTACGCATCTCCTGTTCGATCCACTTTAAGAAACCAGGTTTAGTCTCAGCCGAGTGGGTCTTCTGCATAATGTTTCCTCCATGGCTGCATCTAAATGCGTGGCTGAAAGCTTGTCTGTTGTGTGAGGACATGATTGTAATGAGGAGGAGTGACGGTGAGGAGACAACACTTTGTGAAGACTGCTTATGTATATGTAGTGGGTAACATAGTCGATGTATTGTTTTGTAGCAAGAATTGTAGGTAACTGGGATGGCAGTGTCTCGTGAGTTATGTGGTTATAAACTCTTTTGCAAAAAAAACGGGCACTTCATATTTTTTTCTCTACTTCAATGAAGAAGGACAAGTAAGAGGTTTTATTAATTTGACGATGTATTGGCATGTTATTTGAAGAATCCTGGCATGATTCTGTACGTTCCAAATTTAAATTTTGAAATTAACAAAAGGAAAATAATGATTATTGTAGATTATTGTAAAATTGCTTTACTAATGGCGCGAATTGCTGAAACGATTTTATTACTGATTACTAAAATTTTAAAACTTTTTGGATATTTTCTGCAAATTAAACAATTTTATCTTTCTTTTTACATTAAATACCACTTTTTGACATGAGTGATAAAGCGATAAGGGCCGGTAAAATTATAGCCCTACTTGAAGAAGGTTGTTCGCAAACTTACGTGTCTCAGCGGCTAAATGTGAGTCGTTCAACTGTCCAGAGGACTTGGCAACGGTATCAAGAGACCGGTTCGGTCAAAAGAAGACCCGGTTCGGGAAGAAAACGACGCACAGAACCAAGAGATGACCGCTTTTTGGTGAGTCAGGCCTTGCGGAATCGTAAGGCGTCAAGTGTGGACCTGAAGAAGAGCCTTGAAGAAGTAAGAGGAGTAGAAGTTAGCTTGTGGACCGTCAGGAGGAGGCTTTTGGCTGCCAATATCAGGAGTTACCGCCCGGCTCGGGGACCTAAATTACTCCGTGAGCACCGTGTTGCTCGACTTCAGTTTGCTCGAAACTGTGCTTCATGGACTCTGGAGGACTGGAATAAAGTATTGTTTTCTGATGAAGCTAGAATCTCTTTGTGTGGAGAGGACCGACGCCAGCGAGTGCTACGAAGACCACGGGAACGCTATGCGGAAGTGTGTTTCGAAGAAATCACTCCTTATGGCGGAGGCTCCGTTATGTTTTGGGCAGCAATTAATTCGACGGGGCGTACGGAGTTAGTTTTCATAGAAAATGGAACATTAAATGCACACCGGTACATAATGGAAGTCCTAATTCCATATGCACAACCCGCATTGACTGCACTTGGGGAAGATTCCATTTTTATGGACGACAATGCTCGCCCGCACCGTTCTGGCGACGTGG
This sequence comes from Diarsia dahlii, assembly GCA_949775195.1. Classification (NCBI taxonomy): domain Eukaryota; kingdom Metazoa; phylum Arthropoda; class Insecta; order Lepidoptera; family Noctuidae; genus Diarsia; species Diarsia dahlii. Next base: position 20,846,809 of record OX459209.1, read on the forward strand.
AAGCGTACATGCAAGAAGTTGGGATCCGTCGTTTAGATTGGCCAGCTCGAAGTCCTGACCTCAATCCAATTGAGCATGTCTGGGATGTTCTAAAGAGACGGGTAAGATCAGTGCAACATGCTCCACAAAACATCAGGGAGCTAAAAAGAGTCATTGCAGAAGAGTGGGAACGTATTCCTCAAAACGTCATTAAAAACATCGTGGAAAGCATGCCCAGAAGGATTCAAGCTGTGATTTTGGCAAGATGAGGTCACACTCGTTATTAGGTTATTACATTTATAACTTTATTTAATTAAACAAAGTAAAAAAATCTTCTTGTCTTTATTGCCGACCACTTCTTATTGTTTGGCCGTGTACATCGGTTTTAAAGAATTCATAGATTTTTTTTTTAAATTGCCACAGTTCACTTCACGCGTATTAATTTACACGATTATAAGTATACAGACTACGTCAAACAATTAAATTTCATTGAATTAACTCAAATCGACCTTAGAACGTAAATTTCCTAAGGTGCCCGTTTTTTTTGCAAAGGAGTGTATATCATTAGGTGGACCGATGACCTGGTGAAGGTTGCGGGGACCCGCTGGATGAGAGACGCACGGGACCGGTCAATGTGGCGACACCTGGGGTAGGCCTATGTCCAGCAGTGGACGTCTTTTGGCTGAAATGATGATAATGATCATTGTCTTGTAGTAGTTATATAGTTTTAGCATGGTTCTTGTATATATGTTTTATCATATTCGTCTAATGGGCAAGTCATCATGGCCATGTTGATCGCTGTATACTTAATGTAGATAAATTGACGATTCCATCTCACTTTCAAAACCATGAAAGTAAATCTTTATAGTATTGCCAATGATCGCGGCGAAATTCCATCCTTTTGAATATGTTTTTAAGATCTGCTCAGGATATTTAAATGTCTTTCTTTGACTTCCTCAGCGGCCACATCTCTATTGATCTCTGCTCAAAGGGCCAACTCGCCGTCCACTAAAACCCCTCGCACGGCATTATTACAGTCAGCATGCGCTTGCGCAGTATCTTGCGCACTATTAATATGCGCGGGCGCTTCCCATGCGCCTCAGATCTCAGCGGCGGGCGTCACGCACCACCGCGGACGGTAATCGGGCCGCCTACCTTACCCCTTACTGGGAACACTTGCATGCTAAAAGGAACTTAAAAGAACGAAGATAGAGTCCACTTTCTATTAAGTGTTTTAGTTGAGTTGTCGATGAGTTTGGTGATGTTCGAGACTGAGCTTTGTGTAGCCAGTGGTAAGGTTTATTTCTGTATACTCGTGTTTGAAGGGCGTAAAACAACGGAAGCAGTGTAGATGGTATCTGTGCCTTTAATTAGATATTTAATTAAACCAAAAGTTGCCTAAAGCGATAATTGGATCATCAATTTGTGTTCAGCGGTCGTGTGTCTTTGTTAATGCTTAAATAACCGAACAATGTGGCTACACGGAATTTAAACAGGAAAAGTAAAGAATAAACGCTCGCCTTCTATTTATTTTGATTCAGATTTAAACACATCATATTTTCCTAACTGTATTATTTATATTTAATATCTATCGGTCATTTCATCCTATGATCTCGATTAACGTAGAGATCCGGAGGATCTTGGAGGATCCTTGTTAATCAACCGTTTTCCACAAAACGAACATAGAATGGAACTACATAATATTATGTATCATTTCAATATTTATTGAAAGATAATTATTTATCCTCGCTTTCATTTTCTTCTTATAACTGTATGTACACACATGTTTGAGCAAATAAAGTTATCTGTATCAATAAACATAACGAATTAACTGGATGAAGAAATGCAAGGCGGGTAAATCAAATCTACCTAACTGTATAGCAGATCATCTGAAATCTATGTAACCCAGGATTTCAGATGATCTACTAACAGGTGCAGGCACCAGTCTCTCACAAACTTATCTGTTCGGCGCAACATGTCTTCTTATTCCATCTTCTCTTTTACTTGTTATCTCAGCAGTCACTTCCTTTGTAGCCATATCATCCTTCACACAATCAATACATCAATTAATTTGAATTTAAATTGAACTGATTAGCCCGCCTCACTCACTAAGGCTTACCTGTCAGTAATTTTTTCATACTTCCAAGCATGCAAGAAAACTAATAAAAAACAACTTAATGCCACCGTTGGTAGTCATTGAGACCATTAAAATTCCTTCTTATGTTTTCTTTAGTTCTCTCCACTGCTGTATCAGAAGCATGAAAACCGACTTCATAGGCCGACCACCTTCAGCGCCACTATCAGACATCAGGCCAGTTCAGTTTTCACAACAAAACGTCAGTCGTACGTCAAACATGTCTTCACACACACAAGCACTGAGATAGACAAGCAGACACACACACACACGAGCTCAGCTGTCACAATGTGTGGATGTCAGCCCTCGGTGTATCGGTATCAAAGGCGCCGCCCTTCCCACCATGTTGTATAAGTAGTGTATGTGCTTGTCACAGGGCTACCAGAAAAGAACTCCTGATTTTCAGAGGAGAGTGTCTGTAGGCCCTTAGGACCTACTACTATCTGCTATACAGTTCCAATTAAATTTAAATGTCTTATAAATAGAGTATAATATTGAAGAAAATAAGGAGATAAAATATCTTTAAAAATATGTTATGCTAGAAGACGCTAATCTCTTATTCTGCATGGAGTGTTTTGCCCATTGATTTTGCCAAAACACTTTTGAATGGGTAACTACAGTAAGTACTTTCACAAGTTATTATTCCTTGTGACTGGATCCAAACCTCCGTTATTTATTGTCTTTTGGTCCATAATGTAACGGCGTAATTGATTATGAGTTTGTACCAACGAACGTTGCTTTATTAGTGAGCATACCTTTGAGTATAAGTTCAGGATTCATTATGTAGTCAGCTTTGAAAACGTCTGTGGGAAAGCGTTGTTTGTGCTGGCAGTGTAGGTACAATTACAGACCAACAATTAATTAAAATACCAAAGCTACAAAACTCTAAGAAGTCGGAAGTCGAGAATTCTTGCCAATTTTCTTTTGATTCCCTATGACGGTGACATCTTTGACTGACAACCGTGACAGCCCTGTAAGCCGATCTCTTGTCGCAGTCGTCATGTGTGATGTTCATTAACGTCTGTAACTGTTAGTATTGTGTTTCAGCTGAAAAACTCAGCCAAGGGCTCTTGTTCACCTTTTTATGAAATATTCCGGATTCCTCTAAGCACCTTGTGCTTTAATCTTGAATTTCAGTTCATGAGGGCCAATTTTCTTTAAATAATTTGCTTAATTAACCTGTGGGTGTAGACAGAAACCGCAGAATGCTACCTACTACGAACGATCCTTGCATACTTTTCATAAAACGTGTTAAACGACTAGAGACTGTAAAGTCATCAACGCGAAGACGGAGTTTTTTTATGAAACGAAGCGGAAATGGTTTACTTAAGCCATACTTATAGCTAAAGCTGTAGATAAAAGTGCCGTACGAGAAAAATCAAAAGCAAAGAAAACCTGGAGCCACGCGCCGCCATGGCGCCGTACTCACAATTATTTGGAGATCGAAATCTCTCATAATAAACATTAATGTTTGATGACCATGAAAAAACAGTTAACTAAGCTTTCACGGGCTCAAATACAGCTTCCTGCATGAACAAATGTTGATCGTCGGTATTTACCGAGCGGCGACCGTGCCGCCGCCCTCTGGCGCAGTCGGGCGCACTCGGGCGCACTCGGCTGCGGTCGGCCGCGCTCCACCGCGCCTCTGCGCCCGCGCACTATCTGCTAAGTACGGACTGAATTCGCTAATATTTGCTAAAGAGATGCATATTTTTTGTTTTTATAACATAATCAGTTAGTTCGATAGTCGTGATTTGTATAGTTATGTTAAAGTTTAATGGGATTTGTTATATTTTATCGGGAGCACAGAAATGTGCTGAAAACTCAGAAAAGTGTAATAGCCCGTGAAAAGCTGTGAAACTATTTCAATAAAATATTTACGTTAGCAACAATCATTAAGTTCGCTTCTCCGTGGAATCATTACGTTGTTTGGTTCCGGAAGCGTCAAGCACTATTACGATTTTCCTGAAAACGATGCCGTTAGCAATAATATTATTATTGTGTGAGAAAATAGTAAATTATTATAACTTCTTCGTAGCGTCTTGATCAAGAGAGTTCAAGTCTTGTTTGAAAATATTTGTTTCTAGAGCGCTATGCAAAATTATTTGCACCTATTAGAGAAGTTTGGTCTTTTGGAGGAGCTCGTGGCTTAATAAGAACTGCCATTCAGGTCGATCTTTAGGTAAAGCTGTGCTTGCCTAGGTCGGTCTGTGGATGGGTGACCGCCCGACATACCGAGTTTTATTACCTAGTATTAACTGGGTTGTGGAGGTCAGCAGATAGGCAGTCGCTCCATGTAAAATACTGATGTTCAGCTGCATCCGGTTAGACTGGAAGTCGACCCCAATATAGTTGGGAAAAGGCTGGACAGATGATGAGAGAGGTTTGGTCTTTTATCGTTATGTTTGGTTCCTGTAATTCAAGCATTTTTTTCAGCATATTTATTATGATACTTTCCTTTGAAGAAGAGTACCGAGACCTTCTTTTTTGAGGAAAATGGTGACTAACAGCAATTTACCATACATATTTTTTTAAACCTTGTAGATTTCTTTCAGTATACTATCTTGAATAATGTTCAGTGTTCTGCTACTGGTGGTTACCAGTACCAGAACACAATATTCTTATTATACCCGTACAAGACACAATGCTGCTCATGACCCTGCACGCACCAGTCTGGTGGGTGATGGCGGCGGGACGCGGGCCGCATCGCTTGCGCAGATTTACGACACGTCACTTCAAACGCAGGCGCACGAGTATGTACTACTTGTGTATCGATAGAGAGGGTGCAGTCACTGACTTCGAGGAGTGTGGGTTAGATGCGGTTTTTGATAGACAATGATTTTAAAATCGATGGGAGACTCTTTGAACTGAACCATGGCATTTAACCTAGAACCTCTCCTCAGTCCTCCTCTCTGCTTTGCTCTCCTATCGCATATCTCCTGGATGAAATTTAAAGTCACAAACTTGAACAAATTCAAGATGATATAGATAACTCAATTTAACAAAACTCGATTATGAAAACAAAATATAAAATTATCAAAAAAAACATAAATGAAGCTACTAGCCCACTAGCACTAGATCTAGAGGTTAGCAGCCGCGCGTGACCGCGTCCGGCCGAGCGTCTCTTCGTGGAACCGCTCTCAGGTCGCGTGGTCGCGCGGGCGACTGGTCGCGCGTCCCACGCGGAACCCAAGGAACGCCGCCATTCATGCGCTGACGGACCTACTCTGATATAAGACATGAAGCGAGCAGCTTGCCAAAATGTAATTGGGTACGGGACGTTAACTCATGTTTTTCCAGATAAGTGTATATTTACAACGCGGAGAGAGGAATGTCTATGTTCTATATTTTTATATTTATGTATTAGTATAATTATAAAACTATATAGTTTAGTTTTTTAGAGTTGATGTTGTTTTTTAGATATTTCGTACCCTACCACAATGTTGTCTTATTTAACCCTAAGGTTGACTGGTAGAGAATGCCTTGTGGCATTAAGTCCGCCTATGTATCACTATTGTGCATGAAGTTTAAATAAATAAATAATGTATAAGTTGAGGACAACTACTTCTGTAACATTCTGTTAATTTAGTGTGTAGGTACTGTAGATTGTGAATAAATACGTTATTAACTCAGTCTCAAGCAATTTGCAGTAATCGATTTGTGGAATTCATTAACTGTTTAGGAATCAGTTGTACACAAACGGTGTTTATGATTTGTAAATTAATCAACAGTCCACTGATTACTACACGATTAGTAACGCAGTAGGTGAAGGCCTTTATGCCAATTAAAAAAAACTATTTCATTGACAAGTAACATCTGATCCGCAAAAGTAACGCGCACCGATGCACGCAAAATCTTGTTAGTAACTGATAATTTTCACCAGCAACAAGCCATTTGAATAAAAATTAATGTTATTATCATAAATTAGATGCACAGCCAACTATGATGACCACAATGAGCCTACCACGTCCAATTAGTTCGCTAAGTACCTGCGCGGTCGCACGGGCAGTCGCGCGGTCGGCTGCGAGTCGCCGCGACTGGCTGCGACTGGCTGCGATTGGCTGCGAACCATTGGCGCGGGCGCAGCTCGCAGTTACACCTTGTTACCGCCACATGTAGCGTACCTGCGCGCGGATGCCTCATTGCGATCCAAACTTATTGCGTGATGTGCCTGATTATCGAAATGTCGCGTTGATGAGTGCGATGACAGTTTTGTGAGGTTTCAGATGTGGGGGACATTATAACTGTCGCACTGTGTCTAGGTACTCGGCGATTCGGTAATTTAACACTATCATTCCGGATCCGGATTAAGATAATGAGGAAAAGTTTAGGTGAGGTTTAGGTGGTGAGCGCGGGTTCTCTTAAAAGTGGGAGATCTGTAAAGTGTTAAAATTATTTTTATTCTTGTATGCTTGTATTCAATGGTCAGAAGGCATATATTTACAAAAACTAATTTGTTTGATGAATTTGTTCAGAGTTTACGTAGAGTTTGATCTATTTCTGAAAGTCTCAAGCGTTCTTCAAAACACTTCACAGCAATTATAAATAATAATGAGGACGTCAGACAAGTTTACAAGAAAACTTGTCGAAAAAATTCTCTGAAAAACTAACACAATTACTCATTACATTACGAAGGTATTTATAACTATTTAACACAAGCTCTGCTTAGCTTGGGACTAGATGGCGTTGTGTGATAGTTGTGGAATATTATTATTATATTATTATTATTATTATTATTATTCTGTTTTACACTTCAAAGATTTATTTAATTCTTCGCGGTAGGCTTGAATTAAAAATACGTTTCGTTCCGCGGCACGCCTCACTTGCTAATACACTAAAACATTTTAGTTCTGCGCCGGTTCTGTGTGTATTTTTTCATTTTCAGCGCCGGTTCTAAAGATATTAACAGACAAACCGTGACCGACGGCCGGAGTTATTCGTAATGTGCGTCGCAATTAATCAGCATAAGCGTTTTATTAGGCGGGCCATGCGCGTGCGCTGTTCCGCCATGCGCGCTGACTGACAGCCGACGAGCAACAAGATGGCGGGTCGTTTTGGCGGGAGAGCTGTAATGGCGGCTTTGATCACGACGCGACGCTCTGCCTGATTCATTGCGGGCTAACTGTCCTACCTCGTTACTAATTATTTGGGCAGACAGACGGACGTTATAAACAGACATTGGTACCTAACGATGTATTGCTGTGTTTAATATAGATAGGAGTTAGTACACCCAGAAATCTATCTAAAAAGTCAGGAATAAGGAGAGAGAGAGGTTTGCTGATAGAAAGATTCTGACAATAAAAACGAATCAAAAGGAGCTATGTATTCTATAATTATATTCGTGCGTATAATATAAGAACACAGCTGTTACTAACAGATATATAGAACTCGCTACCTTGACTATCCTATCTAACATTCCTAATCCTACATCAATTTCCATCAACTACGGGCTTTCTTTCTCTCAACATAACAATAACGACACATTACCCAAATAGGCAAAACTCCCGTAAAAGCCACTTCAACCGGAAGCATTATCGGGTCCTTTGTTTTGGTCTACAAATAGCGGCGCAGGGTAGATCACAACACACAACACACAAGTCTGCTGACCATCAATTACGGGAAGCAAGCGTGACGAACAGCGACACAAAAATGTGTGATCGTACACAAACACTGAGACACCGCGTACATGCGCACACGCAAGTGGGAAGGGACGACGAGAAATAACGGGATAGTGACTTGAAATTACTAAAAGGATAATGTAATACAATAAAAAATCAATGTAGCTATCTACACTCGAGAGCAATGAATCCGGGTCACTTAAAGAATGTTAAAAATCTCGGAAACTAAAAATGATAGGTTAATGCAATAAATTGTATTTAATAGACAATGTAATACTCCTTAAATGAAAGTAAAAAAAATATGAGTCACCATACATTTTATTGACACAAAATGACATAAAGAAAAAAACTGCTGATCTCTCCTTAAAACAAAAATAGGAAACATGAAATTTTTGAACTTTATTACGATTTTCTTGAATTTTAATACTTCGTATTGCCTCCTCGTGCTTCCATTACTGCGTTTACGCGGTTTGGCATGCTGTACACCAAGTTCCTTATACGATTTTGGGGAATATTCTCCAATTCCTCTGTGAGAGCAATTTTGAGCTCACGAAGCGTGATTGGGGGAGGGTTTCGTTGTTTTACGCATCTGCCTAGCTCGTCCCAAGCATGCTCGATCGGGTTGATATCCGGGCTGCGCGCTGGCCACTCCATACGAGTAATGTTCATCTCTTGAAGGTAGTCATTCACAATCCTACCTGTATGAGTTCGGGCATTGTCATGCATAAATATAACATCCTCACCTAAATTGACCATAAATGGACCAACGTGATCATTGAGGATTTCTTCCACATATCTTTCGCTAGTTAAAGAGCCGTTTTCTATGATCACCAGCTCTGTGCGACTTTCAGAAGAAATTCCGGCCCACACAAGTACAGACCCACCACCGTAGGCTACTTTTTCTTCGATGCATGCTTGCTTGAATCTTTCCCCTGGTCTTCGATACACTCTGTGTCTTCCATCGTGCTTGTAGAGCATAAATTTTGATTCGTCGGAGAACATAACTTTTGACCAATCTTCAATACTCCAATTTACGTGGCTCTGGGCATATCTTAGTCTTGAAATACGATGCCCACGCTCCAGTTTAGGGCCGTTTGCAGGTCTAAGGGGTTTTAAGTTAGATTCAGCAAGCCGACGTCTTACTGTCCATGCACTTGGGTTACTTCCTCCGAGGCGTCGAAACTGATTTATGAGTTCAGTTCCTGTGAGAAAGCGATTTCGAAGCATGGTGTTCACCAAGTATCGGTCTTCTCGTGCTGTGGTACACCTGGTTCTGCCCGTTCCTGGTCTGCGTAGGTTAGAACCAGTTTCTTCGTAACGTCGGAGAATTCTTTGTACTGTTGACAGCGACACACCGACAGTCCTGGCTGTATCGCGCTGACTCCGGCCGGTTTCCAGCATTGTAAGTATTCTGGTGCATTCTTCAGGCGTAAGCGACATAATTTCAGCTTGAATAATGAATATAGAGCACTATCAACATGGTTTATGTACCCACATAAATGACAGATTACAAACAAAAGCAAAACCAAATGCTGTAATTACGTAGTTCCATCTTCGAAAGTGGCCCTTTTTCAAATTTGTTTTTTTTATGATATAACTTTACAATAACTAAGAAGTTTTAATACCTTCATTTAAGGAGTATTACATTGTCTATTAAATACAATTTATTGCATTAACCTATCATTTTTAGTTTCCGAGATTTTTAACATTCTTTAAGTGACCCGGATTCATTGCTCTCGAGTGTATATAAATAAAAAGAGAAGTCCTGACTGACTGACTGACTCATCAACGCCCAGCCCAAACCCTTGAACCTAGAAAGCTGAAATTTTGCACAGAGGTACCCTTTGTAATGTAGACAAGGAACAACGAAGGATTTTTCGAAATTCAACCTCTAAGGGAGTTAAAAATAGGGGATGAAAGTTTGTATGGAAAATCGTCATTTTCACGCGGGCGAAGCCGTGGGCAAAAGCTAGTACATTATAAAATTGAAATTGTATCTTCGGTAGTAGTAGACCAATCATTATCATTTTGTAATATTTAAATGAAACTATTTAATTTGTAAGTGCAGTGCTACGCTCGTAGCAAAGGCTACGCGCTACGCATCGTTGATCTTCTACGAGACATCTACGTGCATTTTTGTGCATCTACGCCGTAGTCTGCTACGCGTCACTGACTTTGCTACGAATCGGGCAAAGCGTAGACTTTTCGTCTTTTGTGTTTATTACCTTCTTGAATCTTGATGCTTTTGTTGTGAAATTTAAAATGCTCTGGTACCAAATGTGTAGGTACGCTGTATATCCTACCTATGGAAAATTAAGGCGTGAGTTTAAACTATGTGTGCGCCAAATTAAATTCTTTTCAAAATAGGTATGAATGTTCAGTGCAAATGTCCGGTCAAATTGCGAGTTCACTGAATTCTCGTGTTTAATTAAATGTTAAAGTGCTATAAAAGCATAGTAATAACGCTTTTATAATGTACACACGGCTACACATCAAGCTATACAAAACCAGTTAATCTTGGCCTCACTTTACTAGATCTTTTTGCACAATGAATGATCAGATTATACTGGTTTTGTATAGCTTGATGTGTAGCCGTGTGTACGAGTACAAGCTGTTTCACTGCAGCACACGCTTGCGTAACACTGGAAACTAATAATCGTATTTTTTCTCGTTAAAATTGTACCTTACCTACTTGCACTTTAAATTACCTAAAATATTTTTCTAGTAGTAGTACGTAGAGGTATTGCTAGAAGAAAATTTCCGAAAAGTTGAATTAAATACAATAACAGAACAAACAAAAACAGAAGATTTTCTAATGTCATGAAATCAAGTAACTATTTTCATGACGCAGTAGGTATTATGTAATTGATATAATGGGGTAGGAATAATTCAATAATCCATGAATATTAAGTATCATTGACCAAAACCTTTGTGAATCGCTAGATAATTGGGTTTGACCTTGTATTAAGCTTAATATCATTCTTCTGCACTTTGGTATCTCAAGTCTCTTAAGATCATCACAGCATCTCATATTTCATACTACTCTAACACTCGATGAAAACATTCAAAGAATCTTCGTTATTAATTATTCTACGACAGTAATTCTTCATCTAAAACGTTTTTAGTTTCACGCAAAATCAAAACTAAATGAATTTCTAATTTGATCAAAGCTCTCATCTGTGATTTAACTCGGTTCCTACAGCTCGCAGGATGTGCGTGATTGTCCCGAGCGAGCGCGGCGACCATTTTTCATATCACGCGTGAACGCTCGGCCGAACGCGACGGATTTAGACGAATACACCGCTCGGAGACGCCGCAGGGCTTCAGGGCTGTCGTCTGAGCCCTGCGGTGGGGAAAAGGGGTTTAAGAAAATAAACTATTTGTATAAGAATTTCTCTTCTTTTTTACATCAACAGTACAAAAAGACAAAAAATAAGTAAGAGAGTGAGTAATGTTTAGACTCAGTGGTCACTAGTATTGCGGCGTCAGATGCGTTCCGCAGATTGAAGTTGACTCTAGATTTATTAAAATGTGTAAGAAATACCTTGTGTTGGGTGCGACTGCAAGCAGTCAAAGTATTAATTAATAGAAATAAATAACATAATAATAGGTACTACACAAATATGTGCTTACATCACTAGGATATAACCACAGTTTTAAAATTAACACTTTGAACTGCATAAGTATTTTCTGAGTATGCACATCTAAAACGCATTATATTTATCTTATGACCCTCATTACAGCACATTTTTTACATTCTAATCATTTAAATTCCCATAAAATAAATAAATTACTAACCCACGAGGAAAATAATGATACGTATTCAGTAGGGGAGAGCGGGGCTGAACGTGCCGATTTTGACAAATCCTTATATAATTCGGATAAAACAAGTACTATGTCTGAAAGTAGTGGTTCATCCTAAGCCAAATTTAGTCTATAATACGAATTTACCTACAGATTTTGCACATTTTTCATAGTTTTTAAGAAGAAGTGTTTTTTTTACACAGCGGCGGCAAGGCACTACCAACCCCACTTTGGGGCAAGTTGTGCCGTAGCTGGGGTCGGTTGTGCCGTTGATAATGCTAGGTGTTTTACATAAATCAAAATTAATTTAGAATTTAAAAGACATCAATTTTATAATAATATATTTATTTGTTATAATTTTTACTATAAATCAACAGTTTCTAAGTATTATAATTTAAAAAAACAAATTACCCTTACTTATGTAATTATTTCAAACTTAAAAACATATTTTAAATCAAAGTTTGTACTTATTTTTATGCGAATGCGATCAATTATTAAAAATGCGAATGAGATCAATAAAATTTTTAAAAATATCAGTCTCTAAGGACTATATTACAAAATATCATATAGATTTCACAACCAACCCCTAAGTCGGGGTTGGTTGTGCCGCGGCACAAGCAGCCCCTCATGAACGGCACATTTTACCCCGTGAGCGAGAGTTTGAAATTTTGTCTCACATACAAAAATCACTCTGCTCAAAGCATTAAAATTACACTGCATAGCAAACTAGGATAAATAACAAACATTTTACTAAAACTCTCATATAAAAAGCACGAAAAAAGCTAGCTTGCGACCAAAAAGTATCGAAACGAAAATATTTACTGACGTGGCGCTGGACGACCCTCACATGCACTGCCACTCGGTCCGCGTCGCAGACGCAACTAAAATGGCAGCCGCGCGTGCCCGACTGTTAGGCATTACGCGACACAATACGATCGTATAACTACCTCTTTTTGTTTTCGAGATATTCGCGTCGGCACAATTTACCCCCGGCACTTTTAGCCCCGCTCTCCCCTACACAACGCGATTTATTATGCAGTTAGAAAACTTTGCCTACGTCTTTGGAGAAAACAAGAATGATTTTACCTACTTATGCAATTAAACTAAAAGATTACTGAAACATAGGTGACTGAGGCGCGATGTTATGCATGTGTAATGTACAGGAGAAAACACACAAAAAAAAAATACACAAAAACTTAACACAATAACTTAAATAAATTAATGAGTATAGGGCCAGCCCTAACTGTACATTTCAGCTAATTGCTTTTTTCATAAAGCTGTGCGATGCGCCGGCGCAGGGGAGGATGCACGCGCCACAGAGCGTGATGTACTCGCGATCAGTACGGAAAGAGAGCGGCCACGTTACAGTATCTACCACTATTGACTATTGTAGGAGATTTGTTATGATGGCCTTCCAAGTTTGAGGATTCATATGTGACTTGTCAACAGTTTGGTTGATCACTTAAAGTCGTAAAGTAAAACGGTTCCTGATGATCGACTTCTGAAATATGTATTGAAAAAACAATGGAACAAATAATTGTATTTTAACAAATAATTATTGTATTAATATTCTTTGTCTCTCTGACTCTGTAATTACTAAAAATGCTGAAGTAGTTTCCTAGCGGGAGTGAAATATAAGTAACTGGCAAAATGTGGGTACAAGTAGTTCTATAGCTCTACGCACTTTACCCTTTCGGGATTACAGGCGTGTAATGTTATTGTAATCCTTTATTATTTTCTCTTTTGTTCTCCTTTTCGGTATGTTTTAGATGTGGGTAGAAAATAATTTACCATCACTATAAAATTGACTTTACTATTATAATTTTCAGGCGGTATCAAGGTAACTTACTATATCATTCAACAAAAACCCAATCATGTTTTACACAGTAGCACAAATATTAATTTATATTATGAACTTACTAAGGTACTTATTCTTGTACACGTAATCAGCAGGATAGAACAACGCGTACGGACTTCACGGCGCGGCTTATCTCAACAACGTTACATTTCACCGTTATTTGATTTTTTCTTAGATTAATTAAATCGTAAACATAAAACTGGATTAAGTTCCGATTACATTTCATTGAAATCACAGCTATTTTTAATTTTGTCGTTGGAATTGGCTGTGCTGTGCGTACTTACATACTATTATGAATGGCGTTTTGATATTCTTGAAGGCGTGGTAGTAGTTGTGATACAGTATTGATATTGATTATAAGAAGTATTGTGTTGAAACGACGTCGCAATGCCGTAGCGCCACGATCCACTCAATTTAAACAAATATATACGCATAGGTTCTTCTGTTTTTGCGGTCTTTTCTTTACAACAAACTTAATACCACACTCAACATCTACACACTAAACAAGCAGGAATGCAAAGGCAAATTATTAAAGTTTCTGCTTACATGTGATTACCAAACCACTGAGGATCTTCTAAAAACATTAAGATAAAATAAATTAATTGTATTAAAACTCAACACAAACACTACACACATCACAACACACACAGACACCCACAACACAACACTCACAATACAATACAATACACACCCACACCACAACACTTACAATCACCTCACTATACGTATACAACACACATCAAACTAACTTTTAATTATAATGTCCGTATTTAAAAAACGATTAAATGTAATGTCCAACCATTGTTATTACCGCTCAAAACACTGGGAAGAGAACTGTGACCTGAAATACAGGCTCAGCCTAGCTCGGGCACAGTTGCTCATATGTATTGTACTGAATTCTAACTGCATTTAAAACTGTTCAACATATTGTGTCTAATTTTAAAGAAGAAATAAATTATTATTATTATTATTATATTATTATTAATAAAAACTGAAAGTTGTCAGGAGTGGAAAGCATACATTTTCATTTAGTTCTTACTCAGTCATTTCTACTTCAGTATAACAATTAGGTAAAGAAAAACTAACCAATTCAAGGTGCTTAGTGCAAGGTGACAATCGAAAAAATTAAGCTGTACCTATTCGTAATTAGTAAACTTAACCCTTACTGACTCAAAATCTGGCAACATTGTTGCATGCCTACATTAGTAAGATACATAATATTATGCAGATAATATTATATAACCTGTTAACAAGTTAACTAATTACAAGTTAACTTAACTACAAGAAGATCATACGAGTAATGCGATGTAAGTTTATGTCACAATCAGCGTACCGTGCCCGTAGCACGTGAAACGTTTACGGAGCCGAACACACTCGTGAAAACTGATTTAAATCTATTTCAGAAGACATGTAGGCAGGGGGGCGCCAAGGTAGGTAGGTAGACTTGGTAGGCACTTGTTCTGTTATGAACACTAGTAATTAACTGGATAGGTACGCAATTGGTTCTTAGTTTGTGCACAAGTTTCAGAAGACAATCATACATTGGTTAGGTACCATCCCCTGCAATAATGCATGGGCAGTTTAGAAAAAATACCGTGTGAAGCAAGAAATGACGCCACCTGGCGTAAATAAGTACTCGATTAGCAACATTGATTATATTGTTGATGCTACACTAACTAGAGGGCGCTCACGCTGTATAAAATGTTTATGTAGTATCTTTTTTCTGTTTAAACATTCAAATAATTTATAATGAATTATTTCTATTATATAAATTTATTCCTAACTACCTACTATGTTTGTTTAAATTGAATATTATTATCATTTTATAACAATCTGATTTTAATTATCTATGTTTTAGTTTTCAAACTTGAGGGTAGGTCGAATATGAATTCATAAATAAATTAGTAGGTAGTAGAAATAATTAGATTGAAGATTTATGAGTTATGACTAAGCTCAATTGATTGTTCGCTAAGTTTGTTTCGATTACCTCATTCGAGTGTGTTTAGCTCAGTTTTATTTTAATTTAGGTGAATTAACTTATTTCATCAAAATGAGTACGCGTTGTAATATAGTTTTCGTTACAAGAGCTCAAATAACTGATTTGCAAAATCAAGGCAAAAACTTATCGACACTCGAAACTTGTCGACTTATCTTATTGTTAACGTAAGTAGTTTTGATTTCAAATTTTTTATAAGAAAAAAAAAATGTTTTAGTAACGACTTTACTACTTAATAAATAATCATTATTGCGTATTATATATTTCTATTATATTGTTGCAGAGAAAAACAGTTGTTCTATTGGTACGACGATTTGAAAACGAGGGTTCTTTGCAACACCATCAAAGAACTTAGTAGACCACGGCTCATAAACACATTACAGCGTCAAATCGTGTTATGAGAGTATGAAGAAAATGGATTCCTGCCGATGACCGACTATGCTGCTATAAATGACTCAAGTGTTGACAATGCCCGTCGTGCTCTTAAAAGTGAAGAGCTGTATTATAGGAGGCATGTTGTGAAACCCTGGCCCACAGAAAACCTTAAAAGGGCAAGATTACAGTTCGCTTTGGATCATGTTAACTTTGATTTGAGTAATGTTTTTTCATCTTTACAGATGAAAAAACTTTTAAGTCCAGTGAACACGGACGCTTATGTTTGTGGTGCCGAAATAATACGTGATAAACAAGTGGTTATGTAGTGTAGATAAGTGTTGCCGATCCAGGATTTATATTTCAAAATACTTAAAAATAATATTTCTTAACTTTAGTACTTATTATTTATATTAACTGGAGACCGGGTTATTATAACCTATTACATGACTTACGTATTTTTACTAACTAAAAACAGTCAAACACAACATTTTTTTTTTTTACATTACGTAAGAACCTTTTCGTATGTTTTTGTGCAATTGTATACCTGTTATCCTACCTATTTAATTCATTTAACTTTTCACTTTTGTGATAAAATAATCCGGTCTCCTGTTTGTCTTTGTTGAGGTTACAAAAGCTTCAATCCTCTTTCCGATTTTGGAAACGAATACTTAAGCTATGGCCTCAATAAGAAGTTTTATATAATATAATAATGTTGAACGATAATAAATGTCTGTTTTTGAATAATAAACTGTAAGAAATAAACCTCTTAAATTTGTGTGATAGTGTCTTTTTGTTTGTCTCCGTTCATCCCTGTTGCTAACTGACTAATTACTCGAATATTATATTTTTGAATGCTATGCGCACTTATTAGCTTAATGAAAACATTCCTTATGGTTTCCTTTGTTTTTTTTTTTATCATTTAACTTCTCACTTAATCCAACCTAATACGACGTGTTTCCTAACTTCTTACTTACCTAACCTATTCCCAAGTCAAAGTCCATTTTTTTCTATATCTCAACAGAATAGATTACATTTAGTTAGGACTAAGTTATAAAAATCTACCTCCTTTTTATTTCACCTACAAGTGACACCGGGTAATCCGGATATTGTCATTGCGGAAAGTAAAAACTTTAAAGGTTTAATTTCTTATTATTATTTAAGTAGGAATTACAAATTAAATTGCTGTGAGGTAGAAACAGAAATAAAACTTATGCCACCTACAACTGACACTGGGGATTGAAGAGTTTAATATCACAGTTGTGCAGAAACCAAACGCCATCTATTAATTGTTTTCGAAAATTTGATTTCTACCTTCACAGAAAAATAGGCCTTAAGGTATCCATGCACTTATGTGGGCGACTGTACCTACCGGTTTGGTTGCTTTTGAAGCTAACAGAACCATAGTCTTGGTGTTCAAAGGAACTTAAGCCCTGGTCTATTCCCTTCTATTCGTCCTCATTAATTTTTGCTCTACCTCTTGTCCTACGGACGACATTTCAAAATAATAGTCCCTCCATCACCTTCGTGCTCTAGGTATCTCGGCCGGGCCAATGTGTGTTGCTGTTCCTTTATCGCCTTATTAATAAAAATAGTTAAACCTGGTTTAACTTACCTACGCTTGGTTTATCTCGCATGCCGTCTCAGTTCAAAAATATCCAAAAGAAAGTGACGGCATGCGAGATAAACCAAGCGTAGGTAAGTTAAACCAGGTTTAACTATTTTAATCATTTTTATTAATAAGGCGGTTAGAGTTTTAGATCAATCCTACTACATGCAAACATTTTTGTCTGTTTTACCCCAGACTTTAGAAAATGTAAAGTAAGTTCACTATTACGTTAAGATTATGAAATTTCTGCATGTTCTTTTGTAACGGTGTTCGATGACAGGAGTGACGCTGCGTAGGCGCCGGCCGGGCAGGGCGCGCTCGGGCACGCGTGAAATTAAACTGCCGCCCGCCTCTCGACACCTGCCACACAGGAAGCCCAGAGATTTATTATCAGGTACAGACTTCATCTCTCTTTTGTGCCAAATTAATGTCTCGGAAAAGTACGTAAGAAATTAACAGTAGGTAAACTTGTAATAGTTTAGTACAGACAGACAACGGGACAGGTGGAACTAAATAAAAGCTTGTAAAAGCTGTGGGTTGAGGGAGGTTTTCTGGTTATATCTTTTAGCAATAAGATTATGAAATAAGAAATCTATTACTTAATGTTTATTGGTTGATTTAACATAATCCGTTAATTTTAAGATTCCGTGTCATAAACACGACGAAACGTTGTAGCAACTTTTGATTGTTCAGCGCCATCTCTTATCGAGTAGCATTAACAATTCCGCCAAGCTGGCGCCATCTATGTACATTGTTAAAACTACTTTTTTTTACTGCTGAAAAAAATAAAATAAAACGTGAGCTATCATTATTTAACTTCCAGCGATCTAAATAAAATTAAAAAAAAAATAAAACCTAAAAATAATACTGAATATTCTTAAAGTTTTCACTTGATTGGGAGTTTCAGACGAAACACTTCGAAAATAATTTATTATCTGTGGAGTGGTGTTTCGTGCGATAAAAAAATTAAAAGCCAAATAGTGCTGAATGAATATTGTATTTTTCCATTATTTTTAATATTATGGGGACAGAAGTAGCTGTATCGTTTAGTTCTTTACGTGCTCAACTAGAAAATGAGAAGAGTAGTTTGTTTAAAATAGATGAAAACATAAAAAAAATAGTTCAAACTACCGGAAGATTCAATGATAGGTTAGCAATCACCTTGAATGTAAATTTTATGATTTTGTGTTTTATTATTTGCTTGATAACGTGTTTCATTCTAGATTTAACTCAACGGGAGAATATGCAAGGGGAAACAATCGTACCGGAGGCCGAAACTCCTTCCCAGATGGTGGAAATAATTTCAACAAAAATGACGATCAGTTTGCGAAACGAAAACATGAAACCAAAACAGTTTTCAGCAGGTATACGGATAGTTTTATGTGACTAATTGGTTACGATAACTCGTTAGGGGTTTCCTATTTGTATTCTATATCAGTTACGTAATGTTTTGACTTGGACAAAATCGAAATATTTACCATACAGTCGCCTCATCCTTATTGCATGTTTTCTAATTGATTCGTATTTCGTTTTGACCTCGACGTTATAAGGATTCTGCATGGTATAATGTAAGGTTAACTCAGCTATTTTCAGAGGATTTCATGTGAATTAATAAAGAATCATAAAGTTCAAGTCATGTGAAGAGTTTTTTTCTAGGTACACAGATTGCACCTAATATGATAATGATCAAATTAGTATGTTTTAGTCAGCATTTTTGACTATTCTGATGTGCTTTCTTTCCAAAATACTAATTTAAATAGTATTACCAGTTCTTTACTCCACAAATGAATTGCTACTGCAACTATATTTATTGCAATACAAGATACTGAAGATACCACTTAATTTCGTATACTTTCATTGTAATTATAACTAATATTTTACAAAAGCAAAGATCAGCTTAGGTGTCAACCTCAACCTTTCTTATTAATATATTCCAGATTATCAGCACGGGTACATGACAGTGATGGAGAAGATGATGGTCCTGGAGCCAAGCGAGCCAGGATGCCTTCAGCTGTTAGCAGGGAGCTCCCCACCAGGGCAGCAGTGTTACGGGCCCAGGGTGATGACGAGCAGGCCAGGACTCGTAACAGACGTATTTTCGGATCACTTTTAGGAACACTACAAAAATTTAAACAAGAAGAAATTGTGTTACAAACTAAGGTTATTATCTAGCTAAAAGTCTATAATCATGTAAATCATTTGTGGGTTTATTTTAAACTAACTTTGGTCAACTTCAGCCGTAGAAATAAGATACAATCAATGTAATGTACTTTTTCAAACTTTTACAGGAAGATAAAAAAGCGCTAGTGGAACGCAAAATAGAAGAGCAAGCCAGACAAGAGAAAGAACGAGAACAGCTAGAGCGAAAGACTCTATTTGCTGAACGGGAACACAAGAAAACTACAATAAAGGCATTGGAAGCCAAGATGGCACGTGTCCAGGAGTTTGAGAAGTGGGAGGCATCGCAGAAGAACCTCGGTAACTTCATCCTGACGAAAGCCAAGCCTCACATCTACTGGTTGCCTAAGAAGATGTCTGAAAAGGCCACAGAGAAGTTAGAGTCCAGTAGAAAGTATCATGAAAGTGGGTATCTTTTACATTTGATCTGTACTGTTAGCTAAATCCATTAAATCACAAAAACCACGTCAGTTCCAATATAGGGAAAGCATTATTCTAGCAATGTTTTGAAGTTATTGGAGAAACTTAGTCATTGGTTCACAAATTCATGCGAATTTATGTTTTCCAGCAAAATATGGTCCATTATATCGCAGTGAGTAATTGAACAATGACATCAATTTGAGTTTTTTCTAATAAACAAACATTTTTTTTCAGCTGAAGGTATAGTTCACAGGCTTCATAATGAAAGCTTATTTACACATCATTGGGAGTGAGGCTATATGGGAACTTTGTTTTACTAAAATATTTCCATTTCTAAAACTAAATACTAATATCTTACTATCCAGGAGTTATTCTATGTGTAAATAAGCATTTACCTGCCATTGGGCAATGCAGGCATAAGATTTGTTTGCAAAGTATTTCTATATTCATAACATCCTCTCATTTCCAAAATTTCAGAATGCATGGCCAAGAAACGTCTAGAACTCCAGGAAGAGCTTCAACGGATAGAGCAGCGGGTTCTCCGGCCACGAGGACCTGGCTTCAAGGAGAACGACCCTGACCATCATGACGCAGAGGACCAGAAGGATATAGACATGAAAGATGAGAAGAAGAAGAGAGACAAGTTTGCAGCGGATGCTGATGATAAGGAGGACAGTGATGGAGATGACAGGCATGAGGAGGAGCCCAAGGTGGAACAAACAGAAACAGAGGTTACTGAGACTCAAGAAAAAATGGGTAAGAGAACCATTACCATCCATTCTTCCATTTTTCCATTTATTATGCAGTTGCAATGTTGCCATGTCAAATGGCCCATAATGATACAATTAGTTTGTTCGGCGAATTCCCAAGTCGTAGCGGCACGAAAAGAAGGCGCCATCCGGTTTTTTTTTTTCAGATAACAATACGAGTGACCCTCCAAATCTCTGTTTGAAAGTCTAGTTTGTATTATTTGATGTAACTTGATAGCAATTTATTATCATTTTTAAATTGTTTTTCAGAAGTAACAACAGAAATTACAGCGGAAATCAAAACAGATATAAGCACAGATCAGAACACAACCATAGACACTGAGACAGCCAATGAGACCACGCAACTGTCCCTAGACACGACGCTGAACGACACTGTGTCTATGGACGCAGAGAACCATTCCTAACGGGACATTCCCGCGCACGGCAGCTGTGATCAAGTTGTGTTGGATCATGAAGCTTGTGTGGACAATACTGCTTATTCTGATTTGTTGTGTGATGCATCATGTGTGTCGGTGTGCGGGTCATTTTAGTAAGATTTTTGGTAATGTCAACAAAGAAACTTAGCCAGAATTTGACATAAAAACTAGAGCTGATCATTTATGAAGTTGACACTTATGATCAGCTATAGTTTTTCAACTCAATATTATGGGTTGTTCTTTGATTCAATAAAACCTACATGTGAATCTGAATAATTATTTACATGTAGTGCTGCAAGGTTATTTTCCCCAGAAAAATGAAAAATCTAAAAAATCACGAGATTACTATGGTAGTTCTATTATGTTAGGCTATTCAGCCAAATGAACTGCGCAGCACTTGTAACGTCAATTTTGCAATATTGTTTTGTTAACATTGTTTGAAAGCTACTAAAATGAACTATTAGAATGTGTGTTTAAGGTATTAAGATTGTGGTAATCTAGTATGAAATGTTCTCTAAAATTAATTAGGCAAATACATTGGTATTGAATAAAATAAATTAGGGATGTTACAGAAGTCGTTTTATCGGAACCAAATGTATTTGGAGGGGGTTGAGGGTAGCCTCGACCCCCTCCAAATGCATTTAGCTGCACGTAGGGGCAGGTCTAATAAAATAAAATTACACACATTATTCAGTTTTATTCTTATTATTAGTTTAATAAAGAATATCTGGGTGTTGAAAATAAAAACAATTGAATTTAAAATCTGAAATGGTGCAGCTAAAATGTTCATTCATGATTGTGAATAAGGGTAATGTTCAAGATTAAAAAGGAATGGTTTATCCAATGTCACCTGCACCATCCTACAGCGAAAGGACTATGCATATAGTAGTAAATTAAAGCAAATATAAAAGTGTAGTGTAAAGTAATCAGAAGGAGGCACGAGGGGAGGGAGACTACCCAAGCACCCATGTCTGTTAATACCACCGGACCACAAATGCCAATCGTTTACATCGATCGTTTACGAGGCACGGTGTTAAATTTTCATTTCAAGATTTCCCTTCTAAAAACCCTGTGATTTCTTCCTAAAAACAGTTTACGCGGATCTCTCATTATACGAGAAATGTATACAGAGCAGGGCCATGTTATACTGGAAATTGATATTATGTGAGATTGATGTGTCGCCGTGTGTACCTACTAAAGCTAATCAAATCAAAAGTCGTTCCGATGAACGAGTGTTAAAATAGAAATGGGTCAGAATCACATAAGTATTTTTTTTTTCATTATACCTATATGGGTACTTATTTGTATACTTAAAGTAACTGTAGGGTGTGTGCTGTAGAGCCTATTTTCTCGGCAACTACTAATGTTCGAGTAGGTACTTAAAGTCCTATGTCCCCTAGATGGGGCAGAGGGCGTCCACAGATGTCCTCCATCGCGATCTATCTTGAGCTTGACGCTTCACCTCGCTCCACGTCAATCCGATGCTCGCCGCTTCTGCCAACACGGTGCGGCGCCAGGTTTGTCGGGGGGTTCCAGTGGTTCCGTGGTCGGGATCCTTTCGGAGCGTGTGGGCGGCCAATCCATCTCCATTTGCGCCGCTTGATCTGGTGGTCGATCGGGCTCTCGTGGCATTTCTCCAACAGCTCGACGTTGGAGATGGTCTCGGGCCAGTAGATTCCGAGAATGCGACGAAGACAGCGGTTGACGAACACTTGGATTTGGCGTGTGATGATCTTGGTGACCTTCCACGTTTCGCACCCGTAAAGCAGCACGGATTTCACGTTGGACCTGATTACTGACAGAGAACTGTTCGAGTACTATATACATCCTTCCTTACATAGTATAAAACAAAGTCGCTATTTTTGTCTGTTTGTCTGTATGCTTAAATCCTTAAAACTACGCAACGGATTTTGATGCGGTTTTTTTTAATAGATAGAGTGATTCAAGAGGAAGGTTTTAGTATATAATTTGAACGACATCCACGCGGGTGAAGCCGCGGGCATCAGCTAGTTATGTATAAATACACGCTCTTTTTCCATGGGGGTAGGCAGAAACCGAGCGCCAGCTGCTAAGATTCTTCCATACCTACTACTTTTGCCTCGTCCACATTTATACATCTGGTCATACACGCACGCCGGTTGCGAGTACTACGCACCCGTCCTTTCTGAACAACTTCACCAATAAGGTCAGTGTATGTCTTTCTTATACGCGTCCTCCTGGCGTTGCCAATCTTATCTATATACCTTGTAAATACCGAGTACTAATCATTTCCAAATATTATGGAAACTATTGGCATTGGTGGTCCGGTGGTAGTTACGAACATGGACTACCTGTACGAAAAGTATTAACTGCTTGTAGGCTCTTCCAGAATAATAATTCGACAGTTTGTAAGTGCCCTCCATCCTTAGTATGACCTGAAGCAGAGCTCCTTGACCACGAGATGTCTTAACTTGTTTGTACCTCTATAAAGTTAAATAAAAAACCCCCTAATATAATAATTCCCGATGTCTAGTGAAACAAATTGTATTTGACAGTTCCAACAGTAAAAGGCATGAAATAAAACAATGCATTTGTTAAAAAAAGTTTATTAAAAACTTAATAATTTACAAAAACATCACAGTTTTATTTGCGTTAGATTACGAAGCGAGTGCTGTTTGGAATGAGATAAATACATTCTAGGCAGTTTTGTAATAATCTTAGCAAGCCGTACATAATTAGAGCTTAAAAAAAATATTAAAAGTATCAAGAGAGATGAAATTACTAAGAATATATCTATTCATCAGTCTAATTTCTTCAGCTAAATGTTTTTTTTCTGTAATGCATTACATTAGAAAAATAATACATTCTAAATTAATAAAATTAAATATTATGTTCATACAATGCACAACTTATGAGTAAGGAATCCTTTTTGTTCTTATTGGAAACAACTCGAGACCTGTCCATGACAAATATTGCTTGTTTTTTTAATACTCAAATGTATAGTAGGTACCTGCAGTTCCTGATGATCCTGAAATAGATGCCATTCTCAAACAGGACTTGCAACTCTGTGCTCCTCTGCGACCAACATCCCCACAGGAACTATCTAGATTAATATCTATGATGAACTCCAAAAAGGCACCTGGATTCGACCTGATTACTCCGAAAATTCTTAAGGAGCTGCCAAGAAAGGGATTAGTATTTCTTACTATCCTGATTAATGCCTCTCTCAGATACTCTTATGTCCCTGCTCTCTGGAAAATATCACAAATCGTAATGATCCCTAAGCCTGGAAAGCCGGAAAATGAAGTTTCATCTTACCGCCCTATTAGCCTTACTCCAGTTCTATCGAAGCTATGGGAAAGGGTTGTCTTGAACAGGCTGAAACCTCACCTACAAGAAAACCAGGTAGTACCTGACCACCAATTTGGATTTCGTGAGCAGCACTCCACCGTTGAACAGGTACACCGAGTCTACCGCACCATAAGAGAATGCCTAGAAAAGAAGAAGTATTGCTCGGCAGCTTTCCTGGATGTCCAACAAGCCTTTGACAGAGTATGGCATAAAGGACTACTGTGCAAGATAAAGTTGCTCCTGCCTCATTCATTTTACTTGCTGATGAAATCATACCTTGGTGATAGGCAATTTCAAGTAAAGGTACGAGACGCTAGATCCTCTCTCACCAGATGCCTTGCAGGCGTACCCCAGGGCTCCGTCCTGGGCCCAGTTTTATATAATATATTTACTAGCGACCTCCCTCAATGCCCTGACGTATTTGTAGCAACCTACGCTGATGATGCCGCATTCCTAGCCTGTAATCAGGATGCCAACATAGCAAGCAGCATGCTGCAAAATCAACTTGACAGGACCCATGTCTGGCTAAACAAATGGCGTATAAAGGCAAGTGCACCAAAATCGCATCACATCACCTTTGCACTCAGACATGGAAACTGCGCCCCGGTCAAATTGGGTCAGGACACCTTACCACAGTCACCATGTGTTAAGTACCTGGGGTTCTACTTGGATCGTAGGTTGACATGGAAGGATCACCTTAAGAAAAAAAGAACAGAAATAAACTTCAGATTCAAGAACTTGCTCTGGTTACTTGGTAGACAATCTTCACTCACCCTGAGTAACAAACTTAGAGTTTACTGTTCCGTCATAAAACCTATATGGACATATGGGATTCAACTATGGTCTTCCGCAAGCAAATCAAACATCATGTGCATTCAAAACAGTATCCTGAGGGTCCTAGCAGCGGCGCCCTGGTATGCTCGCAACTCTGAAATACATGAGCACCTGGAAATCCCAACAATCCTAGAAGAAGCGAAGTGCCACCTAGAGAAATATAAAGATAGATTGTCCAACCATCCCAATCTCACGATCACTATTGATGCCAAATCATGCTAAGAGACTCAAGAAGGCTGATATTGTGCTGCCTGATTAAGCAGAATTTGGACACTGGTCCTCATTCTGTAAAGATGTGATGTATCTTGCCACACATCTGATCATAGTCAGTGATGACTGATAGCAGATAAGAAGAGGAACAAAAAAAAAAAAAAAAATGGATAGTAGGGTGTCAATCAGGCAACAGATCAAGCTATCAAGAGCCTAGTTAATAATATAGTAACATCAAGTAATTTAGCACACATTCCAAGATTAAAAGGGTTTACATTCTCTTCCATGCAAGCTGCATTCCTGTTCCTCTTTACATTTATAAATAGAAGCCTAGGTTTACTGCAAATGCTAGTCCAGCGTGAAGATCCTCGAGGCGATATCATCCAGCATCCAGTCCATGCCTTCGAGAAGGTTCTCTCCCGTCACGGCGGAACAGCGCACGATGCGCCAGTGATGTGTCTTGATGCTGTCTAAGTCTAAAGCCTGGAAACATAAACAAATGATATGAGAAAACTTTTCAGTAGTTCACTGAATACATGACATCACTCTCCGCAAGATTGCCAGTAACACCAAGGGGTTGCTGGCCTTTATCAGGGAGCTGGGCTGAATTGAATAATATTCCCATTTTGTACACAAAATACGAGCTTTAAACGTGTAGTTGCGGACACTAGCCCGTTATACTATACTACTAACATAACATCACGCCTGTAATTTCCAAAGAGGTAGGCAGAGGTGTATTCATTAGTACACCTATATTTCGCCATTTATTTTACGTCCGATGTAATAGGGACCGACCCTATTGCCATCAATCGGGCACAATTCCAGAGTCTGGCTGCTACTGAGAAATTCCTGATAACACTGGCCAACCTGGGGTTCTAACCCAGGGACACATTCACAGCAGTCATGCTTGGGACCACTAGACCAACTAGGCCGTAGTCTGAATACATTTCAATATTATAGGTTTTCTACACTGCAACTGCACTGGTGTGATTTAGTAAAAGTATTTTAAACTAGCTTTTGCCAGCGGCTTCGCCCGCGTGAAAATGTCAATTTTCCATACAAACTTTCATCCCCTATTTAACTCCCTTAGGGGTTGAATTTCGAAAAATCCTTGCTTATTCCTTGTCTACATTATAAAGGGAACCTCTGTGCAAAATTTCAGTTTTCTAGGTCCAAGGGTTTGGGCTGGGCGTTGATTTCACTCATAACTTGCGACTGGGTGAACTGATTTTCATGATTCTTTTTTCATTTGAAAGCTGGTGCTTCCCGTGTGGTCCCATTGTCACCATTTCAATATCTGATGATGGGATCTTGTAGAAATCGGGGGAACTCTTCAATAAATAACAGCAGATTAACCGCGATTGTTGCTATAGCATATCTAAGCATTGTTTACGCCATCACACAACATAATATTACGCCTGTACTCACTACAAAGGTTATAAAAACTATTTTGTGAAGATCTGATGAAGAACTTCGGAGATAGGCAACGGAACTCCTCAATAAATGATAGCTAATGGACTGGGATTGCTGAAATCTCATATTGTCTGTCTATTGTTTACACCAGTTCCTAACATAACATCACGCCGGTGCGTTGTGAAGGGGTAAGCACATGTGAAACACTAAAAAGTGAAAAATAAAAACTTTTTTTACAAAAAATAAAACCGACTTCGACAAAAAAAACACTCAAAAGTGAAAAATAAACTTGAGAAGAAAAATCAGTTTCTGAAGTCGGTGACAAAAAAATGAAATCAAAGAAACAAAAGTCACCGACTTCAGTAACTGATTTTTCTTCTCAAGTTTATTTTTCACTTTTGAGTGTTTTTTTTGTCGAAGTCGGTTTTATTTTTTGTAAAAAAAGTTTTTTATTTATATAGATGACAACACCTAACAGTAACTCCAGCTTATCTGTGATCATGGTGTTAACAGCGCTGAAACATTGGGAGCTTGAAACGAAAAGTAAACATAGTCACTATCCTGTGCCCAGGGGTCAATGTACTTTAGACTTCTTGGAATGATTTTTATTCATTTTCAGATTTCACTGGATATTTTCATAGCTACTGTTTTTGTGACAATTACCTCTCTGATCTCCTGTGAGGTGAGAGCTCCTGGTAGATCAGACTTGTTGGCCAGCACTAGCAGGGTGGCTCCAGCTAGCCTCTCTTCCCGCAGTAGAGAGTGAAGCTCCCTGGCGCAGTCCCAGAGACGCCGCGCGTCTGCGCTGTCCACCACCCACGCCACGCCATCTGTGCTCTCGAAGTAGTTCTTCCAGTATGACCTAGAACATTACAATAGCTAAATAAGTTTTGATCTTTGTGATTATATTAAATTGAACTGCTTTTAAAACAGGACTGTATTGAAATCAAATGAACACATGTGAGTAATTCTCTTGTAAGGAATCGTCTCTAGCTGTAGGATCATGACCATGTTCTATCATAAAAATGTGTGTGTCCAAATTTTCAGCTCAATTGGTTGGGGGGGGGGGGGGGCGCACTGGTGTAACATTCAGTTGCAAGACTCAACAAATACATACTAAACTAATAATACAAGTTTTTAATAAAATTTTACAACACAATATTATTAGGGAATTGGCAACAATTCCTGTAGAGTTACCACATTGTATTTCTATTAGCAGAATGGTAGGTGGGTGTGAAAGTAAATAAAATAGATTACCTGTGGTCATCCTGTGGTAGTGTATGTTAGAATTATGGATTACTCCCAACGGCCACCACTAAAACAGGCACCAGTTTTGGCCGTTAGATCAGTGTCCGCCACTGATGGCCGTTGGGACAAAAAATAATGCACTGATCTAACGGCCACCACTAAAACAGGCACCAGTGGTTGGGAGTAATCCAGAATTAGGATTAATACAAATACCTTTCCAGGTGTGAAATAGTTCAGCAACAATGTGAAACGTAACTAAAAAGATTTAACCTATAATTCATTAATTCAGTTCTTTGTCTCCAGACGGTACTATTTTTGTAGAATGACACCTGATGCTTTTGCATTTGCAAAAATCTTTACAACACATAAATCAGTCAGAGCAGAAGATATACTACTACACTGGTATTTTCATCTAATTTATTATTAATTCAAGCATACCTCAAAGACTTCTGTCCTCCGACATCCCAAATATTGAGCTTGTATCCGCGGTGCTCCAGGGTCTTTATATTGAAGCCCAGCGTCGGGGATATAGTATCGATGGGCTCGCCGTTGAAACGCTTCAATATTGTCGTCTTACCGGCGTTATCCAGACCTCTGAGGAGATAGCGCTAAGGAAATTACAGAACGTGGATGTAGAACAATAAGGTTATAATTAAATATACTATTGAAAAGGATACAACATGAGTATTCTCATCTCTTTTTCCTTCTGCCGCAACTTCTTCAATATTGTTAGGAAACCCATTGTTTATATTATTTTAAAATTAACAGCTAATGTTTATTTTCATAACTTGAACAACAAATTCACTTTCCAACCAAAATGCAACCAAAGCTGTTTTAAATCTGTGTGCGTCATAAATTTGACACTGACAACATGATTGTCATCCTGGAACTGCCATTTGTATGTATTTCTAAGAACAGCTGGGTGTAGAAAAGGGAAAAGGATATTAATTATCCTGGATCCTGCGGATGAAATAAAATCAAGTTTTTGAGAGTATAAAAATATATTTGAGTTCCACAAATAAAATTTCATTTTAACACCATAAAACACGTATTTGGTAATTTATAAACACACACAATCAAATTCTTTTAAGAAATATTTTGTTGTTGACTTATTTTCTTTTGAATGAGTAAAACTCAAATAACACATTTCAAGATTTGTCTAGATATTTTAGAATTATAAACGAAATTAGTTTGTTCTTGATAAAAGGTTGACAGAAATCCGGGTCCATCCTTTTGTTTTGTCTGTAAATACCATAGCCAAATCCCATAACATTCTTCAGGAAATCGAAATTGGAATCCATTAGTACCCATAGAGTAAAATATCCATCCATGGCCGATTTTGTCGCTGTCAAGTCTTTTATTTAATTTCTGTTTCTATTATGAAGCACCTTCAATGATTTTAAGTGGGTTTATAGTGTGGAAGTGATCGTGTGGCGGCGCGGTCTCGGTGATACTGCTTGTTGGCCGGTAGCACCATGTTCAGTGGCACGGTGCGAGTACGGGTTTGCGAGGCGACGGGTCTTAGGCCGACCGACTTTCAGAAACGGCATAATATGACCTTCGGAAAGCCAGGTGAGCCTCATCTAACGGCTCGGGTGCCTCCCCAACAAATCTATACGGATGATTGTGCAAAGATTTTCGTTACAGGATCATGATTTAGTTGTAATATTAAGTATAAAGTAGGTCTTGCGTGTTTACCGAGATGGGTGTTGGTGTTAATATGTAAATACGGGGTATGGTTGCAGACGACCAGCCGATAGATCCGTACGTGTCGATAGACGCCGACGACCACCATCTAGACCGTTCCAGCACCAAGCCCAAGACATTCGATCCTGTGTGGAATGAGACCTTCATTCACGAAGTCCATAATGTTGGCAGGTATGTTATCATTCCATTGATTATTTGTTTGACATGTTATTCTTATTTGAGTGTCGATTATTCAACTGGGTCAAGTGATTTCTTTTAAAATTGAATATAAATAATGTGTTATTGTGGTCTGTATTTCCCTGAGATCAATCATATTGTGTTGTAAATAAATATAAATAGTCAGTGCTATTTCAAACAGTAATTTATCAAGTCTCGTTCTGAACAGCTGAACTTGTCAAACATTACCAAAATAATTCCTATTGGAATGTGAAACTTCTGACAATGACATCATGTTATGACTCACATGGGAATCAAACCCTATACATGTATAAAACAATAATACAACTTAAGCTATATGAAATGGTT
The DNA here is from genome assembly GCA_949775195.1 of Diarsia dahlii. Taxonomy (NCBI): domain Eukaryota; kingdom Metazoa; phylum Arthropoda; class Insecta; order Lepidoptera; family Noctuidae; genus Diarsia; species Diarsia dahlii. The sequence continues at coordinate 20,877,230 of OX459209.1, forward strand.
GCTCATTGGGTGTATACTATAGTTTGGGGATCACGGTGTTCCACGATGCTGCAATACCTCCAGATGACTTTGTGGCCAACTGCACAATTCCATTTGAAGATCTTATGCACCGGGACAAGGACGCCACAGACTTTTGGGTGAGTGCTACACATACTTACAAGTGTTTTAGATGAATTCTTGGAAGTCACAACTGTAGTTTATGTCCTTGTAATGTAGCTTTTGAATGAATTATAATATTCAGATGTCAATATCATTGAAGAAATAATTCAAACCACCATTTATTTTGTCAACACTTCAGGAAAATACTGAAGAAAATGATAATAATGTATAAAATAAAACTCAATTGTACGTGAACTACCACTTTGATAAAAATTCAGTGCAAGACTGATTAACAAGATCCTTAGATCAGTGCGTGTTTATCTTCCGTAATCCACAGATAAGATTACAAGACTCCATGTTTGTCTTACAACTATGTTATCAACAATTGACATAATATTTGTTTTCATTGATAAGCCATTTTCGTGACACTGCACACATTTAGTATGTGCGGTTTACTCTTGAGTGTCAGTGTGCGTTATGAATAATTTTAGGAGAAGATTCTCAAGTCCGGACCCTAAATATGTACAGTTTAGGGATGAGGTGTATTTTTGTGTGTATTTGTGATGTCCGGGAATATTATTTTTCATTCGCTTTTCCTCGTTTGTGTTGGTTGTAGTGCTAGTATTTGTGTAATTGTGTGGGTTCATTAAATGATTAGTGCAGCTATTCTTGACTGCTTTCGGAGATATGACATGATTCACTGACATTGTTTCAGAGATGTGTCAACACTAATTTTGTCTCTGTTGATATGTTTAGATCTTAAATGAGAATATCAGGATAATTTGCGCAATTTCCTGGTAGTACTTTGAATTGTTACCTACCTTATGAATAAAGTACCTACTTCATGTGAATTAAATGGATTATTGATCATAATTGTACCATTAAAATATTTTTACTGTATTTTATAATAGGATAGTTTTAGTTTGCTTAGCAATAAGATTAATTAACAGGGAAGCAGCAATATATTTCATAATTTTCCTGCTCAAGTAGGCAATGTGCATAAATTGTGGTCAGAATAGAATATATGTGTACTCTTATCCTCTTGTACTAATTAGGAATCTTTGTTATTTCGTGTTTTTTGAAAATAAGTTTGTTATAACATTTTGATATTTCAGGTGGACCTAGAACCTCAGGGGAAACTGCATCTCAAGATAGATCTGAAATGGAATTCTCAAGGTCAGTTGCTAAACTAACTTTTTATTTTACTTAGCTCTGGCCTCTAAGTCCTCCTACATCCAAATCACAGGTTCACAAGGAATGTTCATCACCTCATATAGCAGGGGTGATTGGCGATTGAATTGCCTTGTTGTTATCAGAAATGTCTGCTGCTATACTGCCTATCTACTAGATACGATCCCTAAGCTATCTTATTTAATACCTAACAACAAAACATGCTTGTTTTCCTCCTTATTCTAATGTTGAATTGTTGATAGACTAGCTTGAAGTCATAAAAATAATCAAGTAATGACTTGAGGTGTGTCTTGTGAATCGTAATAGATGAATGCTGATAGAAAACTAGGCATGCATTACATTCTGTGATTATTTTATCAAAACTCTTTCATACTAGTTTAAGTCACTTTAAAGTGACAACTCACTGTGACTGACTTTTCGGTAGGATTATGAAAGTAAACAAAACAATTGCTCCAAGTATTGTTTGTTAAGCATAACAAACAATACTTGGAGCAATTGTTTGTTGTTTTTAGTCCTCCTGTCCGTTTTCCTAGGTAGAGACAGCAGTCTCTACCTAGGAAAACGGACAGGAGGACTCTAAATTTTCATTTTGTTTGCCGACATTATATAAGTGTTGCTGTATCCTTAAACGATTGAACATTTTGGTGATCAATTCGAATATCGCCGATCAGCAAATCGTATGTGGCCGAACTTTTCGCCTCGATCTTGTATTAACTTAAAAATATTCTTGCAAACCCTGGTCTTGCGAGTTGCGAAAACCAGTTCGACATATAATACCGTTCTATAATCTAGGTATCGTATAGTATTATTAAAAACAAGGAAGCAATCTGCAGTATCTCTGAGACACATTCAATCCAACATTAGCTCATCTAGAATCTCGCGTCGCAGACTCGCAGTAAATCTAGTTACACTGGAGACAAACATATGCTAAGCTGAGGAATATATCGCCTTAAAACAACGATGACAACAACTTGGGCTGTAATTATTCCCGCCCGCGCTACTAAGCACCGTGGTCATTCCGTATATCATCACATCAAGTGCAGTGCGCTCGCTCGGCGCTTGCAAACTATTTCCTGTTATTCCGCGACGCGAGATTGCATAGAAACTACGTCCAGTACCTACTAAATCTGTGATTATGGCAATTGTTGGTGGAACAGCGGCTGTGGAGACGCCCCGGAGCTCCAGTTCGGGCTCCGGCGGGCGCGAGTTCAAGGAGGGCACGGGCTTCGCGCGCCGCCGCGGTGCCATGCGCCGTCGTGTGCACCAAGTCAACGGACACAAGTTCATGGCCACCTTCCTGCGACAACCCACCTTCTGCAGCCACTGTCGGGAGTTCATCTGGTGAGTCTATTACGCCCTCTCACTGTCGAAGATACCGGGTTTTCAGCTATAGCTGTTTCAGGCATTACGTTCATAGGAGGTGACCCTGGATTATCACGCAGGTGCGTCAAGCGCGTCTTTTAATAAATCGTTCGTCCTCGTCAGGAAGTTAACTATTTATCAAGTGAATTTGACGTGATTTATAGACCTGGTGAAGGTTGACCCGCTGGATGCGAGACGCACGGGACCGGTCAATGTGACGACACGACACCTGGGGTAGGCCTACATCCAGCAGTGGACGTCTTTCGGCTGAAATGCTGATCGATTTATAAAAAAAATGTGTTACGCCGTCTAATTTGTAGAAAGATATTACTTTCTCGAAGAGCCGTTGTCTACTCGTCTAATGCATGTAGGTATCTTAAATTACGAACCTTCTTCTTAAGAACGTTAAAAAGAAGTAAACTGTTATACTCATTTCTGCTGCAATATTTTATATAACATCGTTTTCTTTTCTAGGGGTCTGGGTAAGCAAGGCTACCAATGCCAAGGTAAGCACCACCGCAACGTACACGTATCACATTACACACATTACGAAATAAATGATCTATCTAATAGTGGTCTGTTAGCCGACATCATTATGTGGCTAATCATTTAATTTAATGGAGAGAATGCTTCACAAGTTCTCTTCGCAACTGTAACTCTTTGAAAGTAGTGAAGGGCAGGTCGTTTTTGGGGAACTGTCTTCTGAAATGTTGATGTTCCAAAACTTCTACTTATCACAAAAATATTCTCAACCAATTTGAATGAACAACTTGTGTTTGTTTCGTAGTTTGCACTTGTGTGGTGCACAAGCGCTGCCACTCGTCGGTCGTCACCAAGTGCCCGGGCATGAAGGAGGAAGTACGAGTAAGTATATCCACACATTACTAACTGTGGAGTAGCCGTAGTGTACACTACACTAGTATAGTGACTTGAATTAGTATATCGAGAAAAGGACGAAAAGTTCGAATATAAAATAATATCAAGACGAACAAAGTGTCCAACTAAAATTGTCTTTGTACTAAATATTTTTAAAAGAGACTGTTAAAGATTAGTAATCTACGACAAAGGCTTAACGTAATGTAGTTAGAATGTTATGTTTCTTCTTAGAAAATGCAAGTGTTTCCGATTATATCAATCTATTCAACAACTTTTAGTCAAAAAAAACTTTATCACTAACTTGCATAAAATTGATAGTAATTACTTGTTTTGTAAGTGAGGACTAAACTACCCAGTTTGTGATCTCCTTCCAACTCTCTTGAGGAATTTAATAAACCAATCAAACATCATCACACCGTCCATAGATTGACATTGATGATCAAGAAGTTGAAATTGTCATGGATTGACAAGAAGATTTGTCAAACTGATTGAAAGCAGTTTTCGGCCTTCAGTCTCGGTCACTGATTACGGTCGGTCCCTTCAATAGTTGGGACATAGTCTGTGTATTCCCAGTCCCAGCGGTGGGCTAATGTGAATGTCGTTGTCCGTAGCAACAAAGCGCGGTGGGCGTGTCGGGCGGGCAGCGCTTCAACGTGAACGTGCCGCACCGGTTCGTGGTGCACTCGTACAAGCGCTTCACGTTCTGCGACCACTGCGGCTCGCTGCTCTACGGACTCATCAAGCAGGGCCTGCAGTGCGAAGGTTAGTGTTCTAACAGTTCGTGGTGCACTCGTACAAGCGCTTCACGTTCTGCGACCACTGCGGCTCGCTGCTCTACGGACTCATCAAGCAGGGCCTGCAGTGCGAAGGTTAGTGTTCTAACAGTTCGTGGTGCACTCGTACAAGCGCTTCACGTTCTGCGACCACTGCGGCTCGCTGCTCTACGGACTCATCAAGCAGGGCCTGCAGTGCGAAGGTTAGTGTTCTAACAGTTCGTGGTGCACTCGTACAAGCGCTTCACGTTCTGCGACCACTGCGGCTCGCTGCTCTACGGACTCATCAAGCAGGGCCTGCAGTGCGAAGGTTAGTGTTCTAACAGTTCGTGGTGCACTCGTACAAGCGCTTCACGTTCTGCGACCACTGCGGCTCGCTGCTCTACGGACTCATCAAGCAGGGCCTGCAGTGCGAAGGTTAGTGTTCTAACAGTTCGTGGTGCACTCGTACAAGCGCTTCACGTTCTGCGACCACTGCGGCTCGCTGCTCTACGGACTCATCAAGCAGGGCCTGCAGTGCGAAGGTTCGTTTTATTTTAATTTAGATCGTCTTGCAAAAGAACAGCTAAACGACTATGTCATCAACTTCAGATCCACCGTGTGTTGACGTCATCTTACGAACACGGGATCTTTTTGATATCCATTCTCAAAACTCCTCAGAGTCTTTATTTCAATTAGACAATTGCGGGCACTTTTAAATGCCAGAAAAACAAAGAAAGCGAAGCTACAGTCACAAGGCATAATAACTTCGTGATAATAGTGTAGTTGCTTATTCCAAAAATCCAAAGCGTAGATCTCTATGGAGAAGAATGGGTAACAATCATGGACAATCTTTTCAATCAATATTGTTACAAAATCTTGATAACATCATTCATATTGAGATCACACATATATACGAGAATGATGTAGAAAGACGTGCAAGTATGTAACCTGCATCACCTTTCTCTTGCCCTCATCCCAATTTATTTGTGGTCGGCGCAGCATGTCTTCTTCTTCCATACTTATCTATTACTTCTTCCATACTTCTCTATTACTTCTTCCATACTTCTCTATTACTTCTTCCATACTTCACTATTACTTCTTCCATACTTCTCTATTACTTCTTCCATACTTCTCTATTACTTCTTCCATACTTCTCTATTACGTCTTCCATACTTCTCTATTACTTCTTCCATACTTCTCTATTACTTCTTCCATACTTCACTATTACTTCTTCCATACTTCTCTATTACTTCTTCCATACTTCTCTATTACTTCTTCCATACTTCTCTATTACTTCTTCCATACTTCACTATTACTTCTTCCATACTTCTCTATTACTTCTTCCATACTTCTCTATTACTTCTTCCATACTTCTCTATTACGTCTTCCATACTTCTCTATTACTTCTTCCATACTTCTCTATTACTTCTTCCATACTTCACTATTACTTCTTCCATACTTCTCTATTACTTCTTCCATACTTCTCTATTACGTCTTCCATACTTCTCTATTACTTCTTCCATACTTCTCCATTACTCGACATCTCATCAGACACCTTTTCCGCATTGTAACAGAATGTCTTATGGGATATGGTTGTTTCCAGTATGTTCGATGAACGTGCACAAGCGCTGCCACAAGAACGTGGCGAACAACTGCGGCATCAACACCAAGATGATGGCCGAGATACTCAACGAGATGGGCATCTCGCCTGACAAAAACCCCAGACCCAGACCCTCCAAGGTAAACTATTACTACTGCATACTTGCAACTAACTTTACTTTCATTGATTACTTAATTATTTAACGTTACTTTGAGTAGATATTTTTATAAGAAATGTAGAGGAATAGAAGGCATTCCTTCGTATATAATGGAAGGTCTAATTTGTTATCATAAGATTGGGAAACACTACCATACCTAAATCTACTAACTCTCCAGCTGTAGTAATTATTTGCCTGCCTTAGAGACAGCACAAATCATTGTCCTAAGGTTAGCAATTCATTGAAGAGTCCCTTTAGTTTAGCCAGTCAGTAACTTGTACAAAAGTATACAAGGAACAGGAATACTATTGTAAGATTCATCAATTGGAAGTCGTTATATTATGTGCGCAGATGATGTTGACTTTCTGATCCCTCTGTAAAAACCATGTAGTGGAGTATGAACTCCTTTGATATGCTGCTGGCGACATACACTTATTCTTTTTGTTGGATCTTCATTTATTTTTCCTTCTTGTCATTTTTGCACAAATGAAAATGTGTATTATTTATTTTTCACAGGATTTTCATAACTTGCTTTTCTAAGTAATTTCCGTTGTCCTTAGTACCTAAACGCGGTGCTGATGGAAGGTGCGGGCGAGCTGGCGTCGTCGGGCGACGGCGACGGCAAGGACGACAAGCACGACGACAAAGGTAACGGCTTACCATACATTGATGACGATTAGCTGCTATAAATAGTTAGTACATGCACACGTGACGTTGGCTAGGAGTAGCTGGTTTTATGGACTTAGAACTATGAAATATCGTAATCTTTGCTAAAGCTGGTTTTCTGACCCCAATAGGGGATCGGACAAAAAAAAACTAAGTAGTCCGTCAGATAGATTTCCATAAATTATTGGACACGTATTTTTTCTATTTTCACGTAATCAAAAAATGAAGACGATACAGTGCTTCGAAAACTCGTGTGACGTCATATGATAGTACATTTTGTACCTACAAGTGACGTTTCAAGCCCCACTCCATGATCTTTGACGCGCTTTATCTTCGTAATTTTTTATTGATTTGATAAAACAAAAAACACGTATCCAATATTTTTCGATAATCTAACTTACGGACTAAACAGAATCATATAATTTTGACCCAGTCCGATCCCCTATTATGGATGAACAAAAATGTCAGCCTTACTGCCGAGGGTCCTATAAATCCGAACGATAAAATTGACGAATGTTTCGTCAGCTTGGATACAGGCACTGGACAATTTAGAGAGAGACAAAGGTTGATAAACGCATTTTAGGAGATTGAAAATGTACTAGATTGTTTTATTCCTTAGTATTTTTCATTTTTTGACCTTCTAAACTTTAGAAGATCAAGAAGGCTAAAATATAAAAAAACGTTTTTACAAAAAAGAAAACCGACTTCAACAAAAAAAAAAAACACGAAAAAGTGAAAAATAAACTTTAGAAGAAAAATCTGTTTCTGAAGTCGGTGACTTTTGTTTGTTGGATTTATTTTTTTACCAAATGCTAAAATGTTGAACACAATTTTTCACAATTGGATTTAATCCACTAACATTAGATAGAGTAAACCTTATGTGAAAATGCCGTCAGCACGGAAATCTGATTTAGAAGGACCTAATACTATTCAGAAGTCACTTATTAGTGTGTGTCTGTGGTTCAGGACAAAATAATACTCAGTTACGGTTTTCTAGTTTTGAATCCAGAACCAGCTTCATCCGATATTGCCGAAGTTTTATGAATTACTGCCATATTGAAACTGCCAACACATATAGATCTGATTTATTATGCTTGCTAGTTATATATCGACAGTAGAGTAGTATTGTACTATGTATTTACGTAGATGTAAGTGATTTATTTATCTCTTAGCCGTGTGTTAAGTAGCATTTATGAGTGTTAGTTTAAATGCAGTGTGTTGGCTATATGACTGATTTCAACTTAATAAAGACTTCTATGCATTTAGAACGGAGAGTTAGACGTTGTTTACAAGCGACAACTTTAGATATGCTTTGTTTATATTTTATTTTATCCTATTTGGGAAACTTACAGCTAATACAGAACAATACAATTAAACAATAAACATTTGAAGGCCAATTACATGTTTCCACTGATAATCACGAAAACAAAAAAAAAAACAACAAAAAAAAGGTAACAACAAAAAAAAAGGTAACAATAAAAAAACAAAGTAACAAGATGTGACTATTTTTATTGCACTTGACCCAAAGCGCTAACTATGATTGGTCATGCAGTTATTTCAGTACTATGCCTCGTTTAGCCACGATTAATTTAGAATAGCAATGGCGTAATACTAGACTGCTCATCAATTTAAAGTGAAAGAGCCTTGTTGAGACAATTGCCCGGTAATTACCAGTGCTATAGTCAACCCACTGTGTTGTCTACCAGTAGTCCTTCGTACGCTACTGTGGCCGCTTCGAGTGAATGTAACTTACATATCGCTTATCTTATACTCTGTATGTTATTCATGTATTTATCTTTTGTTCAAATAAAGCTTTGGTTTATTTTTTGTTTGTTGTTTCAATTATGTTTGAACAGCATGAAACAACGTTTTGATATAGAAATGAAAATAGAATCATTTATGATTTTTTTGCCCCCATTATTTATTTCGACATAGTACACTCAGATATAAAACAAACACACATTTTAGGCGACTGAGGTAATAAAACAACTGACGTTAATGATTAGTATTTAGTTGCCATCTTCGATTTTTTATCACGCTCTTTCGGCGTCAGTGGTGGCGTTAAAACATGAGCAGGCAAAATTTATCAGCTCTTACTCTCCCAGTTGTCTATTTACGTCAGTCGTGTAGTCCACGTCCCACATTAGCTGATGTGTGGCCACTGTCCCGGTGCAGGCGAGCTGTCGGGCGCGTGGCGCTCGCACTGGGACGAGCTGCAGGACATATTCACGAGCTACGAGCCCGAGCCGCCAGGTTATGTCACAGTCTGTCGGTGTTGGCTAGCTATACGTGTGGCGCTTTGTGTGTTGTGGCGGCAAGAGTCTCCTATTGACGTAGTATGCTTGCTATGATGGAACGCTCGTTTCAGGGATTTTTTGCTCACGGTAATGTTTAATAGGAGACTCCAGCCTTAGATGTCTAGGTTGCATTTGTCTAAGTACTTGTGGTAAGTATACGCGGGATGTATTTGTGGTGGCTGGGAATCTTAAGCTAGGTTTACGATGGTGGTGATGGATTTAATCGGGATATTTTGGGTAGCTTCAAATAAGTAAACAATAGAGTAAAAGGTTTCAGGTTCAAATTAAGTATCTTCATTTAGTTCACACACTGGGTTCTGGGTTTTAAGATCGCTTTTGACGTGAGTTTGCAGACTAATTTGGATGGCACTGTGTACTGTAATATAAGTATTATTTATTTTAATATCTATGTAGCTGAACTCAATATCTATTGCTGGTAAAACAGCTGTATTCTACGTACATTAATATAATGCATTAGGCTGGGACTACAGGGTGAGTAAGGCACTGATTCTAAATCGGATTCTCTGCCGTCATGTAGTTCAAACCTTAAAATGGATGTGAAAGTGCATGAGTGGGGCTTTTTAATTAACAACTTCTTACACTCAAAGCCTAAAACTAAATATAAGCGACGCAAAACACTTACGCACAGGTTTTTGAATCTATGTAATTGATGGCGGCTGGAGACGTTATTCTAAAATACCTTTCACTTGGTCTGCTTACTTGCCTGGGCTACGGAAGCTTGCACGACATTGTGGAACTATCCTGTCGTACTTGTTTACTCCTTCCATAGGTCTTATGCACATGTGAGACTATCAGCAGCCGCTATTCGACTTTTTTTTTGTCTGTTTTCGACCGGTCCCTTTTTTTTTCTCTTCACACAAATTTTAATTTGGAAAGGGTGATTAGCGAGTCCTTGGTAATTTGCTAGTAGGTACCTGTAAGTACTAAATACTGCAAATTGGCTTTAGGAAAATTCACCTTTAGCTAGTGGGTGGCCAGTGTGGCCACATTATAGTTGTTCACAAGAACCTAAAAATAAATCATCTGGATGATTATCGACTTGAGTCGATTCCACGTCTAAAAATGTGGTCTCTCTCTCTCTCTTATGGAGCCGTCTCTGTCATTTATACATTAATTTTTCGTTCTTTAGCTTTTTCAAAAGATTGATGTCAAATAATTGTTTTTTTCATCGTTCGGTCAACAGTCGGCTGCTGAGTGTCCTCTTGTGCTATAAGCCTGTTGTGTGACATTTGTGTGATAATGTTGGTATGTTGCGCAGGCGAAGATGGCGCGAGCGGCCTGGAGAAGATGGCGCTGGACGACTTCCATTTCATCAAGGTGCTGGGCAAGGGCTCCTTCGGGAAGGTCATGCTGGCGGAGAAGAAGGGGACTGATGAAGTAAGATCATTTATTATTCATCTGGCACATATATTTAGACACTAGCTGACCCACGCAACTTCGTCTGCGTCAAATAAAAATAGCTTATAATTATATCCTTTCTCGATAAATCAACTATCCAACATAAATTAAGCTAAATCGTAACTAACAAAAAATCTTATCTTTCCTCTTTATAATATTAGTTTAGATGGTTTAGATTAGCTTAGATTATCTTAAAGTCAGAATTACTATATATCTCTTACTGTTAAATATACAATAACACCCTGTACTTGTAAACATTATGATGCAGTAAATATTTTGAATTTGAATTTCCCGGAGGCCAGCCACAATCCCCCGTACCTACATTGCGACGCGCGAATTATTTTGCCGCGCGGATATTTTTACATTGCGATATCTTCTAAGATATTTGTTTAAATTGTATAGAGTAAAGGGCACAAATATTCTACATTAAATTTTCCTTCTAACAAACACATTTATTTAGATATAGATTAATACCATATGGGTTAAATAAGCTTCGCAAAAAATAATTATTTTTAACCTAACAGTTTCATAGTAAAAAAAGGTTACAGTGAGTCAATCTTAAAAGATAGATATATGCTGTCGCGGACTTTTTTTTAGAACTTTTAAAGAGGAACAATTCCTTCATACATGATATTTGCGTAACTTAAACCGTTTTCGCAGCGCACGCAGCGGAAGCTCTCAAAAAGGAAATACCTTTTCCCGTTTTTGTAACATTTTTCATTTATGCTCAGCTCCTTTTAGCCGTAGCGTGATGTTATATAGCCTATAGCCTTCCTCGATAAATGGACTATTCAACACAAAAAGAATTTTAAAATTCCAACCAGCAGTTCCTGAGTTTACCGCGTTCAAACAAACAAACAAACAAACAAACAAACAAACAAACAAACAAACAAACAAACTCTTCAGCTTTATAATATTAGTATAGATTAGCCGCCTTATTACAAAAGGTAGTTAAACCTGGTTTAACTTAGACCTGGTTTATCTCGCATGCTGTCACTTTCTTTTGAATATTATTGAAGTGAGACGTCATGCGAGATAAACCAAGTCTAAGTTAAACCAGGTTTAACTACGTTTTGTAATAAGGCGGTAGAAGTCCCCAACACTCTATTTTTTCACAGAACCTTAAACTAAAATGTAATGTCGTATGTTGTTGTTGTTTGTTGTTTTAGGTTCACAAAAAACAATTTTCCAAATATTACAGACTAGCTGAACCCGCGCATGCGTTGCAATGCGTTTTTCCTACCTACCTACCTACCTACTACCCTACCTACCACCCTACCTACTACCCTACCTACTACCCTACCTACTACCCTACCTACTACCCTACCTACTACCCTACCTACTACCCTACCTACTACCCTACCTACTACCCTACCTACTACCCTACCTACTACCCTACCTACTACCCTACCTACTACCCTACCTACCTACTACCCTACCTACCTACTAACCTACCTACTACCCTACCTACCTACCAACTACCCTACCTAAAAAAAAAAAAAAAAAAATTATCCTATGTCCTTCTCCTGGTTCTTAGCTACCTCCCTACCAATTTTCAGCTAAATCCGTCCAGTCGTTCTTGAGTTATAAATGGAGTAACTAACACGACTTTCTTTTATATATATAGAAGATAAAAGAGTATCGTTGGTGCCTTTACTAAAGAAGAATCCAAAGGAAAAAAAAATAATGATAATAATGAAGAAAGGTTGTATCCCTTGCAGCGACCTAAAGTTCTATGTCAGTTGTCATTAGTAAAGGATACTTAGCAATATCACGAGATACTTTTATGGTATCAGAGATGCCAGACCTACATCGTAGATAAAACTGAAGGCCACTACAATACAGTCTAGCTGAGACTGATCCTCGTCTGAAAATGTACATTTAGGCCATGGATCGTGGCTTTGAAGAGACCCTTTTGTAGACATACGTGGTGGTAAAATACTATGGTTGTGTCCAAGGGACGCCGGGCACAGCTTTGATGATGTTAACATGAAGTTAACTATCCCTCCGTTCCCCAGGTGTACGCCGTAAAAGTGCTGAAGAAGGACGCGATAATCCAGGACGACGACGTGGAGTGTACGCTGACAGAGCGGCGCGTGCTAGCACTGGCGGCACGCCATCCCTTCCTCACCGCACTGCACTCCGCCTTCCAGACCAGGGACCGCCTGTTCTTTGTCATGGAGTACGTGGACGGCGGGGACCTCATGTTCCAGATACAGCGCGCTAGGAAGTTCGACGAGCCCAGGGCTAGGTGAGCATTTAGTAGCTGATAGGAACAGATCTCACCGCGCTGCACTCCGCCTTCCAGACCAGGGACCGCCTGTTCTTTGTCATGGAGTACGTGGACGGCGGGGACCTCATGTTCCAGATACAGCGCGCTAGGAAGTTCGACGAGCCCAGGGCTAGGTGAGCATTTAGTAGCTGATAGGAACAGATCTCACCGCGCTGCACTCCGCCTTCCAGACCAGGGACCGCCTGTTCTTTGTCATGGAGTACGTGGACGGCGGGGACCTCATGTTCCAGAGACAGCGCGCCTTATTGGTCAAATTCTTCAAAAGGGACAGCGCACCTGTCCCTTTTGTACTCACAACCAGTACTCCCATAATGGTCCTTTCTGCATATAACCTGTTTATTGTACTGGCAGGTTCTACGCGGCGGAAGTGACGCTGGCGCTGCAGTTCCTGCACTCGCACGGCGTCATCTACCGCGACCTGAAGCTGGACAACATCCTGCTGGACAGCGACGGACACTGCAAGCTCGCTGACTTCGGCATGTGCAAGGAGGGCATCATGGGTCAGTTGTTTGTGCCTACTGTAGCTCGCTGAAAAGGGACCGACGCCATATGGGATAGCCACCTGAACATTTAGGCATGAGTTTGACAAAAATAAACCTTTGAAGCTATAGACCATTTTTCAATTAGAACTGTTCACATCACTGCCCTATGATGAAAAAAAGCGCTTGGAGGGGGCTGCGGACTTCCTGGTTGCCTCGGCGACCGGGGATACGCAGGGTTGCCCTGTGACTATCAGATTATGAGAGCTGAGGGCTCTGCCTATCCCACAGGGGAGAGATAAGACTTATAGATAGTGCAGGAAATAATTAGATGCGTATGTTTCAGATGGAGCGACTACTACGACCTTCTGCGGGACGCCAGACTATATCGCGCCGGAGGTATGGGACATATTATTAAATAGTAATTTTAATTTCACTAGCCGTCTGCATGAAATTATTATAAGAATACTATTCTTCCCAATTTGAATCGTACAAGGCACCAGCAACACACCAACCGCATTTGGCGCGCTGGGGCTATTGAAAGTGACATTTCTCTGACAAAAAGGAAGGTCCTATATAATGCTGATACTGGTAACCTCCATCATTCCATTGCCAGGTCAAGACCCTCAGACTCCCAAGACTTCCAGGTCTTTTGATCCAGGGTTCACGTAGATCTGGATGTCTGTTTTATCCACCTCGTCTCGATATCTGACGTGGTCTGCTGCGTTACCCTTTGATAGTGTTGTTGAGGCGCACAGACAGTCATTGTTATGGTCCACAGTTGTTGAATTTTTTTACCATGTTATTTCCTGTTCCAGATCCTCCAAGAGCTGGAGTACGGTCCGTCGGTGGACTGGTGGGCGCTGGGCGTGCTGCTGTACGAGATGCTGGCGGGGCAGCCGCCCTTCGAGGCCGACAACGAGGACGACCTGTTCGAGTCCATCCTGCACGACGACGTGCTCTATCCCGTCTGGCTCTCCAAGGAGGCCGTCTCTATACTCAAAGGTACACTTTTTCTTTACTTTTAGCTGTGGGGAAATTTGTTTCGACATTTTCTTGTTAAGCTGATAATATAAAACATTTTAATCGTCAAAATTTACAAAAAGCACTCTCCAAAAAGAGAGAAGGCCTGTATTGTATCCCAGTCTTCTGCTTAGTGTATATGTTACCGGCCAAACCCGATTTAAGGACAAACTAGTTTCGCCTAGGCACAACTAGTTCTTACTATACGCGATAATGAAGGAAGAACGTGAGCCTGGTGATGATCGACGTCAGGGGCACCCCGAGATTCGGTTAGCTAGGTCTGCAAACAGAAACAGGGCTCCGTCGACCTGCTGACGGAAACGCTAACCCTGAATGTGAAGGAAGAACTAGTTTGAAATCGGGTTTGGCCGGTAACATATCGATGACAATTTAAATTTATGTCCCAGTAGTAAAAACGTTAATAGACTGATGATGATGACTCCCAAAATTCTCGCCCTTCTAGTATTTTAACATTTTTAGCGCCAGTCACGTAAAGACCGCCCATTGTGTCACCTCTTGTAAAATGTTTTACTATTGTTTTTTTTGTAATTTGGTGTACATAATAAAGAGTATTCTATCTTCTATCTATCTATCTATAGACGACAAGCCGAACAAGCAAAAAAGTACCTTAAGTCTGTCAACTTAAGGTACTTTTTGGCTTGTCGTCTATCTTCACTGTCAGTCTATCAATTTGAGTGAATGACTAGAATTTGAATTAAGTTTTATAGCAAGACTAAATGTATTCGTCATAATGAAATATGTTTTCATAAGACTGTGTGTGTGTGTGGGCTATTTAGCCGTGAGAAATGTGAGTGCTGAGCGCGAGATCCTGGGTTCGTTATCTGGGTTGAGCCATTTATTGGGTTTTTTCATCAGTAGCAGGGGGTTGTGGTGGTTAGGAGAAGGCTCATAATATTACATGGGACTTAAATACAAGTCATGATATGTGGTTGTACAGGTTGTACTATAGGGTTCTGGAAAGACGTGGGTGTCTGTGTGTCTGTGGTCTGTGTGTCTGGTGTCTGTGTGTCTGTGTCTGGTGTCTGTGTCTGGTGTCTGTGTGTCTGTGTCTGGTGTCTGTGTGTCTGGTCTCTACGCACCGTAGTGTTGGTCCAGCCAGGCGCTGTGACCACCTGTACCTGTCCCCCAGGGTTCATGACCAAGAACCCAGTCCGTCGGCTGGGCGTGCTGGGCGGCGCGGGAGGTATCCGCGCGCACGTGTTCTTCCGCGACGTGGACTGGGACGCGCTCGTGCAGCGACGACTGCGGCCGCCCTTCCGACCTAAAGTGGTGAGTATATACTACGAGTATATCCCACAACCAACATATGTTTCGTTATCATTAAAAACAACACTAACAATTTTATTGAAAAAGAACGTAAATCATTAGTAGTACGATCCAACTTTCTGGCCTAGTAATGTCAATGTTTAATGTTTACCAAGTTACCAAAGTTATTTTTTATCATAATCATACAAATCATATGTTAAAATCTCATTTGTGCACAACATACGTCCAAAATGATAGTCCATCCCGTCGAGGCTGCGGATTGTTCGAAAGAGATACCGCAGCCTTCAACTAACGGACTAAGAAGAAACATGGGTAATTCTTAATCAGTAGATGTCTGTCTGGCACTCCCTACCACTCTGCCCAAAACGGAAAGAGTCATTTGATGATTCCCCCCTCCCACAAAAAGGAGAATTCCCTTCAAATAAGTCGTAAGACCGTGTCACACCGGTTCGGTTTGTGCACAGAGCAAGCGCGAGGCAGCGAACTTCGACGCGGAGTTCACGAAGGAGGAGCCCGTACTCACGCCCGTGCCCAACGACGTCGTGCGGGCCATCAACCAGGTAACATCACGCTACTTATTGTAGGGCTTCTTGTTTGTGCGGTTAGTGTCTAAACTATGCCGCTCTGACTTGGCTTTACATGCCTTCGTGAAATATCTCTCAGCCATGCTGATTTGCCCATCGAGGCTGCGGGTTGTTCGAAAGATATACCGCGGCCTCGATACAAAGGGCTAAGAAGGAACATGGGTGGTTTTTGGTTTATTGGATTTATTTAGATATGTTTTTTTGTATTTTTAAAGCTTCCTCTCTCCTACTATATCTTTGCCTTTTGCTGTGCCCGACAGGGTCCATAATGATCTCATTTTTTTAATTTACCACCTAAGTACACATTGTGGAATGCAAATAAAGTTTGAGTATTGAGTATTTTAGTCAGTAGAAGTCTGACACTCCCTACCGGAGTCATTTGATGATTTCTCACCCTCCAAACAAAAGCTAGCAGAAGCTAGTGGTTATCAATACACACAAGAGTCTGAAAAATCAGAGGCACGTGTCTTGGGTTCGGACTCGACACCTACGACTTGGCAGTTCGACAGTCACAAAACTAGGCTATCATTGCTGCAAAATGATTCTAGTGGCAAAACGGTAAAACGTGTCTTGTTCTGTTTGTCTTCTGCCTGTCTTCATTACTTTTGTTGTGCCTAAATATAGTAACTTCTTTGGGCACAGTTGTCCATTGGACTACTGTAAAATTTTCACTTAAAATAAATGTTATGTTATTTTAAAGAACTAACAGAAATAACACGATGTGTGAAAAAAGTAATAAAATTGTTAAAAAATGGAGTAGTTACACGCTTTAGAAGTTTTTGGTGGGGCACTTTCTATCCTTGTCGCGCGAAACGGCCATTTGACTACGTAACTATGGCAGTATGAAAATATGACGTCACAAGTCTGTAGCGCTGTCTTTGTCTAGCACGTTATTTAAAATCATCATTTCAGCCGAAAGACGTCCACTGCTGGACATAGGCCTCCCCTAAGTGTAATTTTTGCTTAGGGGGGGTTTGCCATAATCGCCACGCTTGGCAGGCGGGTTGGCGATCGCAGTACGGTCGATACAAAAAGCACAGAGAACGCTGCTGCCCATTCTCTGGTACATCCCTTAGTCGCCTCTTACGACACCCACGGGAAGATATGGGATGGTGCTATTCTTTGCGTCCGACACCATACGGTGTCGTCCGACACCGTATGGTGTACCGTACCGTATTTAAAATCAGTTAAAAGTAAATCATTTTTTTAACGTTTTTATTAGGTTTTTTACACATCGTGTTATTTCTGTTAGTTCTTCGAAATAAAATTTTCGCAAATTTTTAACAGTAGTCCAATACCCAGTTGTCATTGATCCATCCATTACATAGTGCACGGAACCGCGTCGACTGCAGCTGTCAGCTTCATTGGTATACCTAACAACAAGCAAACACTTCTGTAGCCGGCATGACACTGGCGACCCGTATGACACCTCAATACGTGGAGTACAGACTGCCGCCACGATTCCGTGCTGTGATCTATCCCAACTGACTCGGAGTGTCACGTTGCTGGGCTCAGCTGGACGGTGCTATGTGATTGCCACCGAGGGTCGCATGTGACTGGAGAGGTCTTACACGCAGTAGACTTCTCTAGGTTGACGAGGATGACAGAAGATGATTGGGTGCTGATGCGTGAGTTTGTCTTTGCAGGAGGAGTTCCGCGGCTTCTCGTTCGTGAACAAGGACTTCAACCCGGTGCCGCCCGTGGAGAAACCGCCGCAGGCCTGAGCTGTCGCGTACTCTGCACGTACAGTACGCGTACAGTGCACGTACAGTACGCGTACAGTGCACGTACAGTACGCGTACAGTGCACGTACAGTACGCGTACAGCGCACGTACAGTACACTCTCATTTTTTACAAGATTATGTTAAGTGTAATGCCAACATCTGTCTAGTCATGACGATGCGTAAGTTAAGCGCAGACGCTGTTTATTTTATTGTAGATGTAGCGCGCGACGTGTACTATCGACGTCCCACGAAGTATTATTTTTATTACGTTTTTATTTTGTACGTTTTTTGAATGTACGTTGTCTGTCTTTTAGTGTATGTTAGTTTAGGAGCGCTCGAGTCTCTCACTGCGACAGTTGGCACAAGGACGCAACAACGCACATGTGACTTGTGACGAGTTCTTTCGGCATAAATAGTGATACTTTAGTGAAGTTAAGTTGGAGCATATTCGCTGACCGGAGTGCTGACCGGACATCCGGTAGCACAGGACCCGTCCGTGCCGGCCTGCCGCGGGACCTTAACGAAGTGCTGAAGTAATGTTGATGACGATAGCAGCTAGCGCGCGATAACATCGATAAAATACTATCGTCATCAAATTGTTCTCAGATCAGGGACTATGTCCACAACACCTTTATGTGAGGTTAGACATGTCTCAGATCGGTATTTATTGCTTCGAACTAAATAATGTCCTTGCGGCAGACCGCCAGAGGTCAGGTTCTAAAACGAATACCTCGATAAATATACGCTTGCTTTGTTTTGCGAGCGAAACCAAAGTTTCCATTTAAAAAAACGCTAGTTCGTACAAATATAAGACTTGTTCCAACAAGTCGTTGAGTTCACTATACCGAGCAACCTGCGGGTCTCGTGAAACAGCAGCTTTAAATACCTCGTAACATTGTACAGACGTTGCCAAAGTCGACTTGAAACACGGTTTTCTTATGATGTTTCTGTCCACTAGTTCATTCGACAGTTGCTTACGACGCGCGACACGAGTGCCGCGCGGGCTGCCTGCACGTGCTCGCGTGTCACGTGTCACGTGTCGCGTGTCACGTGTCACGTGCCTCTTCCTCTCTGTACATATACCTGCCCCTGGAGCTGTGTGCCACGTGTGGGCACGCGGCCCCACAGACGTCGCGACTTCGCGCTCCCGGCGCCAGCTAACAGCACCTCACATCACATTATATATAAATATATTAACAAACAAGGTCTTTGTTGATTCGAGGAGTATATTTTCCATTGAGTCCTATATTGAAGATATAGAGCAATTATCGATTGTTGTAAATATTGAACAATACATAGTGAGAGGCGCACGAGGGCGGCGCTGTGTCGGCGACACTGTGTCGTACTGTGTCGTACCGTGCAGTACCGTGTCGTACCGTGGCTCAGGCACAGCGCGCCGCGTGACGTCAGAGGACGATGTAAACCCCATACGCATAGTAGAGTGTTATATTGGCGTGTACTTCGTGTGTGTGTGTGTGTCTGTGTGCGTGCGAGTGTACGAGAGTATCGCTGCGACGTTCATTCTTTTATTAAACTTACGACGTACCTATTAATCGGTGCTTTGAATTTAAAACTTGATGTTTTTGTAATGATTGGGTGTTGTGTTCGTACAGTCTCCCCTTTAGGCGTTATCGAAGTTATTTTGAAGAGATTCGGTTGTTTAGTCATTCGCGCATAATATTTATTTCGTTAGGCTGAGTTTCTTTGAGAAAGTCCGCGATATTTTAGACGCGTTCTGCCGCGATATTTACCGGTATTAAACTTGTTTGTCAAGTCATCGTGTTACATTACTCGCAGAGTATATTTACCATTATAAATAAAGAAAATATTTACATTTATAGAAAATACCGATACCCTAAAGTTATTAGTGAGGTGGTCAGACCAGTGTGGGTTTTGACTCGCGTAAGAGAAATGACCGAGGGGCACATTGTACATAATTATAAGAGAAGAAAAACTGTATGATATGAGACCAAAGCAATTGTTCGCAAGGGTAGGGTTTGAACCACAGACATACAAATTCTTTGCCATCCGATGGTGATCAATACTCGTGAGCTCGAGCATACCTTATTTACCTCATACAAATAACACAGCCTTATTTGTATGAGGATACAGTAGTGATTCGCGCTGACAAGTGCAGGTGAACCCTCACTCCGTCGAGCGACGGGCTATTAACTGCCGTCACAAGAAATTGGCCTAAACACCATTATTCATCAGAAGCCTTACTCTAGTACCACCTGCACTACAGATCACTAAATGCATGTAACATTTGAAAATATCCTTTAGTTTTTGACAATATTTTGTAAATGTCAGAGACCAAATGATGTTTTAATAGTACATTGTTACCTTAGGGGTGAAAGTAACTTATTTAGTCCCCGAGACGGGGTTTGGCGCCTGAGCGCAGCGAGGGCGCTAATCGTTCGAGGGACTAAATAAGTCTTTAACCCGAGGGAAACACTGTGCTTTTCATTACGAATACAAGGAAAGTTGATGGAAATAGGCTTGCGATCAATTACCTAAATCGAAAGAAAGAAAAAAGAAAAAAATAAATTGAGAAAAAAATTTAAAAGTAAACGTAAGAGAAACACTTAAAATCGGTTAAATCTAATCGGTGGATGGCAATAGGCTTGCTCCTAATTACATCGGTTGATGGCAATAGGATTGCTCCTAATTAGATTGGTTGATGGCAATAGTCTTGCTCCTAATTACATCGGTTGGGGGCAATAGGCTTGCCCCCAATTACATCAATTGATGGCAATAGGCTTGCTCCTAATAAATCGGTTGATGGCATTAGGCTTGCTCCTAATTAGATTGGTTGATGGCAATAGGCGCGCTCCTAATTACATCAGTTGATGGCAATAGGCTTGCTCTTAATTAGATTGTTTGATGGCAATAGGCTTGCTCCTAATTAAATTGGTTGATGGCAATAGGCTTCCTCCCAATTACCTAAATCGGTGGATAGCAATAGGCTTGCTCCTAATTAGATTGGTTGATGCCAATAGGCTTGCTCCTAATTACATTTATTGATGGCAATAGGCTTGCACCTAATCACATCAGTTGGTGGCAATAGGCTTGCTCCCAATTACATCAAATAATTTGACAGCTGTCAGTAGAAAGCGATTCTCCCTAGGGCTGAAAAGTAGTACTTTCAACCCGCTCCGCAGGCATGTCATGACCTACTTTCAGAGTATGAGTAATGAAAAAACTATTAGAAGCATAAGGTTGGATCGGATTCGACCGTATGCTTCTGATGTCGAGATATGTTAGTGTACATTCAGTGATTTGTGTTGCAAACGTGACGTAATAACCAATATTCTTCAGTAGTTTGAGACAGGCTCCTTAAATTGCTGACAAAATTGTAAAAATAGTGAACATTTGTTTCAAACAATGTTCATCAACTTTTGTTCTCATGAATTTGAGGCTTTTGCTTCCATGGCTAACATTCCTAGTCCTCTTTTCTGTGGTTCTCCTCCCTCCCCGCCCCTCGGTCGAGCAACCAGTGCTAGTGATGCGTACCCAGTACATCGTTACTTCTAGTCCCGCGTTTTGTTCGCGAAGCCTTTCCTCCAATACTCATCGACACATTGTGTTACAACAGTATTTCTTGATCTTTGACCTTGTGTTACATCTGTCACGTGCTTTATAAGGGCTAACAGACTTGTAACATACAACGCAACTTCAAAGAAATGCCGAATTCATTGGAAACAAAAGTTGCGGCCAACATTGTTTCATGTTTTCAAAATGTTGCAACAATGTTGCTCAACTTCTGTTCACGGGTTTTCATTGAAGATGCCTGTAAAGTGATACATGTCTGTTTTCGCCTAAAATAGTCGCGAAAAAACCAAAGTGTTACCATAACTTGTTATAACTATTCGGTTAAAAACTTAAATTAAAAACGTATTTATTTGTTTGCGGACAATGTAACACAAGCATTTACCATTTAGTTGAGATTCTCTTTATATAATATTTTGTTAGATATTTTATATTAAATATTTTAAATATATTTTTGTCGTACTTTGAGTACATTTTACTTTAATTTTTATGATTGTCTGTGTTTTTATAGTCATGATCTTGTTTACGTTGTAATCAAGTAGGAAATTATTTATAAATCAATATTTTTGTTGCAGACACTACCATTTTATTGAAAAGATTTTTTTATTATATTTGACATCACATTGAAGCTGTAAACATATTTAGCTTACGACACTGATATTGACAACAATGTATAATGACCAGATAGCTCTGAGTTAAAGTGAGTCGTTCATATGAGAGGTGACGTAGGCTAAACGTGTCCCAGTGGCTGTCACGCATCGCGACAGTATTCTGAATTAAGTATTATTTAATTAGTTGTTAGTTATCGATGTAATACCAAAGGATTAAGTTTAATAGTTTAAATGAACGTTGGGTTAAGTTAAGTTACCCGCGCCCGAGCGATAGCACAAAACGTATTGCTTTATGTAGTTGTTAGTGTTTAATATTATAAAGAATAATATAAATATATTAAATTATAAATCTCTGTACGTGTTCCCGTTATCATTGCTATATAACTATTGTGTTTATATGTGTTTCGTTGGGTGCGTGGAGTGGTTGCATCTTATTACCTGCGTACTAAAGCTTAGTTTACCTCGTTAAGGTTTCTATTAATTTCGTGGCCATTTTATTTTTAGGTCGGTGGGAAGTTGTTAATCGGGTGTTCGGAGTTTAGGAGAAAGATCTGTTGATATTGTGATTTATTTATAGAATAAAAGAAATATATTCTTTTGTTGTCACATGAATATGTATGTTTATGAATCTGCTACAGACGCTAACTCGATATATCTAGTCGATAACTTTCCACCAAATGTTTATGAGAAGTGAATGTATTCAGTGTCGCATAACTCTGCAACTCAGCTTATTAACTTATTGTAAGTATAATGTAAGTTTGTATACTCACGCAGTATGGAGCCGGTAGTTCGCTGATTAGATATAAGCGTAAGTGTCGTTGCAGAGTGATGCGCAGTGTCGTATCGGTGACTGCATCAGCTGCACAGTCTGCATCGCGGAACGAGACCGTTTGTTGACTAGTAAACTTATATGTATGTGGACATTTAATTTTTGATGTGGATCATACTAATATAAAATAAATTAAATAGAGTATAGTATAATAGTTACGTGTGCCGGCGTGTCGGCAAGGTCATGTTATTAATTTATTCGTAAATATTTCATAGTTGTGTGTTGTTCACATTGTGGTTTTTTATTCGTACGCTGTGTGTGGATGTGTGTGTGAGAGTGTGCGTGTGTGCGTGGCGGCGCTTGTGGGCGTGTCCGCGACGGTACCGCCTGCAGGACCAGTACATATACATAATACTGGACACGACTGGGCCATATCTGGGTGTGATGAAGTTCAAGGATCCCACCGGTCACCTAACCACCTTCAACAGTGTGAACTATTGTTAGTGAGACCGTCGCGGTACAGTTGCCTTGGTCCGTGTCGCGTAGTGTCGCGCCGCGCGCCTCGTGTCGGTAGCTGTACTTACATTCACTGGAGAGCTGCGGGACCCGGTCGTGGCTTGCCGCACACGCATTATATCAGTACCGCGAGACGTTACGACGCTATTTTCATTATCGGTTCAGTTGTCTAACTAAAGTAAGCAGACTGTATCACTAAGTGTAGTTCGGCAAGGCGTCCGGTGTCCGGCCCGCTCTGTCCGCGTGCGCGCACGTGTCGCACGTGTCGCACGTGTCGCGCGTGTCGCACGTGTTCGCACGCGGCGCATTAACTGTAGCTGTGATTACGTTGCTATCGGTATACTATGTTTATTTCCGGACGCACATGTGTTCTCATTTCCGACCTTATTGCAACAAAACTAACAAATTAATGATCAAAACGTTTTTGGAACTTATATTTTAATTTTTTGAATGTTTTACACGATTACTTTATTTCATTATTGTGAGATTCGTCAAATGTATTATTGTTTGAAGAAGATATAAATTAATTGATTATGACGTAATAGCTGATAATTAAATGGTAGTACAATTTAAAGTAGTGGAGCGTACCGCCTGTACCGCTGAGTGTTATGTACAAACATGAACGCACTAAATGAAGCTATTTATATAGAGTTGAGCACATACCACATAGATAGATAACTATATCATTTTTACGAGAACCTTATTTTTATCTTAGATACCATAGATTACTAGACCTGGTGACAGCAAACCTTTGAGATTTGCATTTTAGCTGAATAGGGGATCGGACAAAAAAAAACTAATTAGTCCGTCAGATAGATTTCCAAAAATTATTGAACACGTATTTTTTCTTTTTTCACGTAAACTTAAAATGAAGACGATACAGTGCTTCGAAAACTCGTGTGACGTCATATGATAGTACATTTTGACGACACAAGTGACGTTTCAAGCCCCACTCCAAGATCTTTGACGCGTTATATCTTGGTCATTTTTTATTGATTTGATAAAACAAAAAACACGTATTCAATATTTTTCGATAATCTAACTTACGGACTAAACAGAATCATATTATTTTGACCCAGTCCGATCCCCTATTGTGAGAGGACGAGCGGTAAATGAACTGGAATGCGATTTGGGTATAAATGAAAGCTAAACTAAAAGTGAAAGTTTCTTTTACTGCTCGTCACATCCGTCTAGTTTGCCTTCCTACATTGATTCTAAATCTTAAACCTAACCCTAATCGAAAGAATTACCTCCTTAAATAAGATAAATGAGAATATATCGCTTACCTGATTTGTCTGCATGTCACCGACTGTGCCAAAGTATCCTCGTATTGAACAGGTGACCATTGTTAGCAGCGGCCGGTCACTCAGGACTACGCGAAGTTATTTAAGAAAAGATCTGTAAACAATCTCGATGACCTCATAATACTGTAAACTATGTACTCTGTGTTCTGTGAGTGACCGGTGACTGCGCGTTCACTCCCATCTGTTATAAATAGCTTGTTGTCACAGCTTAGTGCGCTGACGTCACCAGCCGGGGCGGCGTCGCCCAGCACGACCTGAGTTAGGCAATAAGGACTACTTCTATCTACTCATGTCTCGTTACTCATTACTTCTCTCAAAATCTCCAACAAGTTCAGGCCCATGATCCGGCTAAGATAATGAAACAAATCTTGAACTACCTCTAAACTTCCTCTTCCACAAAAGTTCTTGATTGGCCTAAATTTCCGACTACCCCCTTCTCTCTTGCAAATGTTGAAACGTGTAAATAGTTCCCGAACAGCAACACAATGCCTTAATCTAGAATAGTATAAAGAAACAAATAATATTTTAGCTATAGACCAAAATATATGAGACCGAAACGCTTGTAAAGATACAATAATGAAAGTCGTATTGCCCGACTCAGTCGCGCGTCTGCAGGAAATGTCGCTCGTTTGTCCAGTAACAGAAACGAAACTAATAGTGTTACACTGTTTAATGCCATTTTGTAACATAAGCCATATTAACGCTAGCTGTAACTTGACATATCACGCTGTATTATTATTTTTATCTATATACTTTATATAATCGCTGCGGCACGTTACTGCCCCGAGCTGTCCAAACTACAGAGTTACCCGATACCGTCGGAGGCAGTAAGGTGACCGCGAGCACTCAGTCCGTGATCTACTTACTACCAATATGTACTGTGTCAAACATAGCGCATTATTTTATCTCTGCGCCGCTCATCTGCAATCCTTATCCACTAAAAACGTTTATATATTTAAATACGGTATAAAGCTGGAGTGATTCAAAATGTAATGGGGGACAATAAAATGAACCAGTAATAATATAAATATTTCAAGACACTTATTTACATTAAGTTACGTTCACTATTTAAGGATTTCAACTTTAAATCTTACAATAATCTTCTGCACAATATTTTTAAGTATCATACTTTACATGTTATTGTCCGCCATTGCCTTGTATGTAGTCGCGCCTTATTTTAGTTGGTACGGATTGCAAATTGTTGACGGCGTATTGTACCATAAGTTAATTTTTACTAATTTTGGAATGCTTATAAATAAAATAAAATATATTTTACGCTTCCCAGAGGTGTTATATAGCCAAAGAGTGGTTAAATATTTGTACAAATCGGCTGAAAGCCCTTATTTTGTTGTCTATTAGTTGTTCATACATATTTATTGTCTTGCCAGTATATACAGATGTAGGTAACAGTTTGGTGGAAATATAACAATGTGTTTGTAATATTGTGTTGTAATGTCGTCTGCACTCGACGTGATTGTTTCTGAATCTCTTGTTAATAATGATTAATGGTTAATTATGCTTAGGTTACTTTACGTCTTTTTATGTTTCATGAAATTCCAAAGCGGCGTTAGTGTATAATATAATGCTTCGTAGTTTAAACTTCATTGATTTAATGTTGATAGCAACTGCTTGTGGTTGTTGAAATAGCTAGCCTGCTAAATTGTAACGTCCCAGGGTGGTACCAATCCGCCATGTTATTATGTTATGTTCTAATACAAGGTGGAGTCAAACTGAACTTGAATCGAATATTGAAACGTCCTGACGGGTGCTTTGACCCTTAATTATAAGAACTTGGTGTTTATAACTTCTAAATTGTGATCTGATTGTTTCGAATGTATTAGTGAATTGTTTAACAGTCAGAGTGTAGACGATATTGCGACAGGCGTACGTAATAGTTTGTGTTAATTATTTGTAGCTAACATGAAGTATGAGATCTGTCGGAGTGTGGCCGTACGGCGTGGCCGACCTTCTGGGGACACCTTCAATCAAATATAAAGCTTATATAAAGCTACAGTTACCGCCTTATACAGAGTGCAATATGTTAACAATATCTAAAGTTAACTATGAACTGTACGATTTATGCGAAAGAATAAATCTGATAATAATCCATAGATATTTAAACGAATCATTTAGTTTAGAGTCAGCTGGTCCCCAGAACGTCGGCCTGACTCGTACGACCTGTAATACCTATTTGTTGTCTGTTCACCGTCACTATTAGAACACATTAGCTGAATAAATTATTGCATAAATATAGTTTTATGATGAAATAAAATATGTATATGTAATCCTACATGTCTATTAAATCATGAAAATAGATTATAATGTGATGTTTTATTTTTTCCCGACTGCGAAGCCTAAAAGGAGGGTTAGAGGTGGTAGTGTTTGACCTGTATATTATAATAATATGTACGTTTCTTTGATTGAATGAACCATTTCGGATAAATTATGAGGTACGATTCAGAGAAAACGGACAAACTTGCGCAATTTACTGAGCACATCAGTCAATTTGAAATTAGATGTATAGTACAGTCATTTGGGGCGGAGAAAATGGGGGTTACCTGGAAAGTTTTCGGGAAGTTTTGAAAATGGGCAAGTAGCGTACACATTGTTCTTTCTGTTATGTGGTACACATTATACGCTGCGGTGTCTCTCTGTTTAGCGTTTTTGGTAGTCCAAAAACGCTTCGATTCGATTGATTGGGCTCTAATGCAGTCTCTCCAATTCGGTGCTAAATCAACTACCGGTACATCGAGGTGTTGAAGTGTTTGTACAAAAACGCCACCATGTCAGTCCGACTTCAGGACCAGACCTCGGAACCTATCCTTCTGCAGCGCGGTGTGAGACAGGGAGACGTCATATCTCCGACACTGTTCACCGCCGCACTGGAGGATGTCTTCAAGGTTCTGGATTGGAGAGGACTTGGCATCAACGTCAATGGTGCAATGCGAGTACATCACTCCTTCGGTTTGCCGACGATATAGTGGTCATGGCTGAGATCATGGAGGACCTCAGTACAATGGTCGATGACCTCAGTGGAACTTCCGAAAGAGTGGGTCTTAAAATGAACATGGACAAAACCAAGGTTACCTATGTTAAATGTCCATGTTACACCCACTCCTATCAAGATCGGACACTACGCTCGAAGTTGTGGACGATTATGTCTACCTGGGACAAACGGTCCAGTTGGGTAGATCTAACTTCGAGAAAGAGGTCAATCGTCGAATCCGACTCGGCTGGGCAGCGTTTCTTATCTTCTAGTCCAACTTACCCCAGTGTCTCAACTCTCAAGACGAAACTCTATGACCAGTGTGTGTTGCCAGAATGCCAGTGATTACTTATGGGACCGAAACCTGGGCCTCATCAGAAAGCTCAAAGTCACCCAAAGGGCAATAGAGAGGGCTATGCTCGGAGTTTCCTTGCGTGGTCGGATCAGAAATGAGGAAATCCGTATGAGAACCAAGGTTACCGACCGACGTAGCCCGAAGAATCGCCAGACTTAAGTGGCAATAGGCAGGGCACATTGCTCGCAGAACGGATGGCCGATGGGGCCGAAAAGTTCTGGAATGGCGACCGCGAACCGGAAGACGTTGCGTTGGAAGGCCTCCCACTAGGTGGACCGATGACCTGGTCAAGGTTGCGGGGGACCCGCTGGATGCGAGACGCACGAGACCGGTCAATGTAGCGACACCTGGGGGAAGCCTAGGTAGGTATGTCCAGCTGTGGACGTCTTTTGGCTGAAATGATGATGATTCGCTTAACTCGCGGATATTCACTACAATTTTAGTTCTTCATTTGTGATAAAGATGACGTTAACAGTTTGCTTAATTGGTCGGATGGATGCACTATAACGCTCGTCGAATATATTATATCTTTCTTGACATGAATGATTGTATTTTTAATTAACGCCGACAGTTGCCCCCAAAGGGTTATCCAACGAGGATTTTTTTATGTGTATTCAACCCTAATAATATTTCAATAGCGTAATCGTATTATCATATGGCACGTTTGTCTGTTTGTAACAATGAACACGTTGCGCCTCCCTTGCCCGCCCGTCTGCTCGATCTGGCAATACAAACAAGTGATAAAATCATTTTGGGGCAAACTCACATATGCCACGGTTTACTTTCTACATAAGTGATTATTTTTAATCCCATTTACGTTATTGTTGTATTGCTAGTATTGCTACGTGTTTTTCATACCTACTATCAACCTTTTTGCTTATTTTTAGTTAGCCTACGCTGTCGTCCACTAGGTTGTCGAAAGACGTTTTCTTCTTCCCAACCTGAAAATAGAACTTGTGCGACCACTTTTTATGTTTGCCCCACAATCATGATTCTAGAACTATTCAATTATATGTAATTTTTAAAAGAGCTTGTATTTTCACCTACGAAGAAGTATGTATCCAACTTTCCTACGTCTTAGCTCCGCTTGACTTCGCCTCAGTGTAATCTCACCCTATTATCTTTCGTAGCTTTTCAAACAAAAACAAAATGCACAACGAAAGACAAACCATCCTAAGTGCAGTACAATCTAAAGCTAACATAGACACTTTACAGTGCCATGGCCATTTCCAGCTCCAGGCCATTAGGTAGCGCTGCTAATGAAGCGATGCAGCGCTGGCGAGGTGGCAAGGTGCGACACGGTCGCGCGACTCGGTCGCAGGCAGGTCGCGGTCGCGCTCAGTGCCGTCACGACCGACCAAGCCGCCATGTACGGACACTAACACTATGCTAAACCTCCGCATTTGGAAACTAATTTGTTTTAAGATAGTTCTGTGAGCGAAACTGTTATTTCAATTTGCCGCTGGTTTTACTGAATCAATAAAATGATCCTTTTGCATCTACAGTCGTGGGAAGTATTGCTTAGGTTTGCAACTAAGGATTTATCTTTAAGTCTTTAAATTTCCGTCTCCATTGCTCTTCCTCCTTTATTTGTTTGTTTGTACTTAACCACTTAGGTAGATATGTACCTACCTCATAATATTGTGTTAGTACTTAATCTAACTTATCTAATGACAAGCTAGATGAATCCGGAACGGCGCAATTAACGAGCTTCGAAGAGAAAATCTTAGCTCATTAGTTATTCAACAACCGTTTCAGGTCATAGCGAGCTGACATCGGTACCGTGGCACATGTTCACATGGCAAGAGACATCAGCTCCATCGGGATAAGCTCTCTAAGCTCCACGAACATTTGTGCAAACGTGCGCAGACTCCTGATTGCCCACTTGTCCTAACATCATTATTGTAACCACAAAAAATGTCGA
Organism: Diarsia dahlii; assembly: GCA_949775195.1. Taxonomy (NCBI): domain Eukaryota; kingdom Metazoa; phylum Arthropoda; class Insecta; order Lepidoptera; family Noctuidae; genus Diarsia; species Diarsia dahlii. The sequence continues at coordinate 20,907,056 of OX459209.1, forward strand.
GCATTGTCCTGCGACCCTCCGCGACCCTCACGACACACAATACCGCATCAGGCGCAGGTTTTTACGACGTCAGCTGCGCAAGTGGATGCCTATTGTCACAAAATGGGATTAAACTATCCCATTCAATTATTTATTACTGTTTTTATTGCAAAACAAATTAATCCCTCACATATATAAAGTCAACCTTTTGGAAATTGAAATAAGGGTGGTAATCTCTTGCACGCTTCTAATTTACATCTAATGTTTTCCCCTCCGGTAATCGAGATCCCCTAGCCCCCTAGCGAATTGCGAATTAAACAGTTTTTTATCCATAACAACGATTATAGTATTTAACCGTGCGTCGCGGCGTGAAATCGGATTGATGAGCGATACGTATGAAGCGAATAGTTTATCGATTAACAATTATTGTAATCGATTCCCGCTACCGTTAGAATATTTATGAACAATCGTATCGAATCGGTTCGCTCGGGAGGCGGCTACCGTTCTAGTAATTGGATTTTGAAGATTTATGTGTGACGAGCATAGTAACTTTATACGTTTTTGTCATGTTTCTAATGAGTTCTTTGGCTATGTGCAAGCAGTAGGTGCGGCCGTTGCCCCTTGCCCTGTGCCCTGCCCCGTGCTGTCGCCTTGTCACTGGCACTGTTTGTTCGCGTGTGACATGCGATGCTGAAATGTGTCGATGTGTTTATGGCATCAGCTCGATCGTCACGCTCTCATTATTTCACTCGGCGGTGGCGGCGGGACGACCAATCAAAAGTAAATTGTGCCACGGACTGCTTTCACGTTTTCACAAGATTACACACCAACTAATCAGTGAAGGAACCTTTTTCATCAGTATTGGGAACACTTAGTCTACTTACCTATAAATGATTCTCTTACCTCTCCGAGCATTGACAGACACATGGGAGGTCAATCTATTGCAGTTCTGTGCTGTCCCTCCGCCTTCTGCATCCAATCCGCCCAAGATGCCTTTTTTAAGATCGTCACCTTCTCGGACCTATGTATTGATTTATGGATAGCCAATTTTCCACGACTTAGCAAAATGATAACACTATAAATTGGTCCAGGCAGTGTTGCTATTACGTGAAACACGCCGGTCGTCGTGACGACACAGGACGCGGCACGACACGGCGCGGCGCGGCACGCATCCGACACGGCGCTCATTAGTCCGCGCCGCCAGTGCCGTTAGCTCTCGTTAGCCAACTTTATGAACTCCTGCATAAGTAATGTGTCGAGTATCAGCAGCATTATGTGGAGGACCATTCGTGTCGTGCGCGGTCCACGGTGTTGCTGTACCTAAGTGCTGGAATAAGTAGATGTTATAAATCGGAGGTAGCTATCCATACCATAAAGAATTTGGGGCATTTCTTACAATTTAGCTAACCAATTTGTTTAGAAAATATTTAAGTTATGAGAAGAGCTTTCAGTGGAACGGAAACATCAGCCTCTGATTACAGTTTCGTCTTTGTGTTCCTACAAAGTTGTTATGAAACATACTGTTTGCGATAAATCAAACAAAGATATTTTTGAATTTTAGTGGTTTAATAAACCTTTACAAAGTAGAAACCTTTTTTTTTATACATCGTTGTGACGGAGCGGTTTGCAAGATGATGAATGAATGAATGTATTGAATGAACATAGAATAAAATGACAGTGAATGAAGATCTAAGATGAAGATTGAGTGACTGAAGGAATGCGTCGTAGACACAATATACCTAATAGTGAACTGTCGCACACACGGCTGTAGATGTGCACTGTGCAGGGACTGCGACGTGAGGTTCTGTGGATGTCCCTACTTTATGCGTGTCTGTCTGCCTAACCCATTGGGGAATTCAGGCGTAAATATATGTTCAAACGTCTTGCCTCTTCTTAGCAATTATTAATCTAAATGTTGTACAAAGACTTGCCCCCCAGAGTCACAGTCACTACCTACAATTTAACAAAACAACTGAACAGTTCTGGCTTTTACATTTAATTACAGAATCCGAAATAAGTACAGGGACCTGTTTCATTCCTCGGTCCCGTACATCATTGTAATGGCGTCCATGACTCTGGCGGACTCTGGCCCGTCCCGTCGGGTCGCGCTCGGTAACGCTCGGCAAACATCGGCCACTTCCGCGACGCTGCGCTAATTAGGCTGCGCGGGCGCAAGTTAAGTGGCGTCTTGTACGGAACCTGCATGTCCCACCTAATGGCTTTTATTGGTTATTAGTTGGATGTTACACGTTCTGTGTGATCTAGGTAGAGGATAGTTCGATATTCTACAAAGAAAGACTTTGTGAGGTAGGTAAAGGCCACAAAATCATCCTTGAAAAAACATTCATCAGACTAGGATTGGCCTAACGCCAACAGTAGGTACATACATTTTACATTATAGTGGCAGCAGGTTAGGATTCATAAGTAGGTACGAATTATTATTATTAAGCCTTTATTGCCAACACAATATATGTACATAATTTAAAGATTACAGGTAGTGAAACATAATGTTGCATTAAGTACATCTTAAAGATATAGAAATAAAATGTAATAAAAAAAAAGGTAGCACTCCGGGAGTGCCGGCAGAAGTGAAAACTTCAATATTAACTTTCAAACTCGCATCAGGGTCACGTGATGCTGATCGAAAAATCTTACGATTTTTCGATCAGCATCACGTGACCCTGACGCGAGTTTGAAAGTTTTTACCCATACAAAAAAAGTGCTCAGCGCCGCTAAAGAAGTTTTCACTTCAAAAATGAACAAAAACAAACTTTGACTTTTTAAACTAAATACAAGAGTTCCAATAACTGACTTGCACAATATGTACAGCAGCTTACAGTCTAAAGTGGGAACAAGAAAATACCTATGTCTTCAGTACCAAAGCACAGGCTGTTTTCTTCATTTCGACATTATTAGAACTAATCTGAAATTAATTTAATGAACAAATCATAATGATAGAGTAAGCTTACACAATAATCGTGACTTTCAACATCAAAATACCTCAATAATATAAATTATATTACAGTCGAACTCTATCAAAAACATCGAAAATCATCTCAATTTTATTATCATTAAAATCTGGCACCTACACAAGCGCACATGCACCACGATAAAAAGCTCATTTTAAAATAATCTAATCTAATTTGATACTTTATAGTAAAAGTTGAGAGTCACCGGATCGAATCGTGGACATTTTAATTGTGGATGATAAGTAATAAATAAGTATGGGCAGGTAATGGAGACTGGGGCCGGCGACATGACAGTGGAGCCTCAATGAAGCTCATTTACATTTTAATTAGAAGCGATCGATGCGTCCGTAATGACGGCTGCGGTGACGCGGGAGGTCCCTATCGTGGGCACTGATAGAACTGTGATGTGATAAGGAAGAGCAAGGAGGGACGAGATAGGCACCTATTTAATTAGCTGGAGATTAAGGATTTTAATTAGCTCAATCTAAAATAGACACTCACTGATAGCATGGTATTATTGACATGGATGTGATGGATTCATCTCGGTTCAAAACTAGTGTTGTATCGTGTGATCGTGTCATTCTCCTGGGGTATTTTGTTAGGCTTGTAGGATTTTCAACTCATTGCAGCTTTTATCTACCAATCCACTTGCGCGGTGGCGGTTACCATAACAATCTTTACCTACTTGTGTTATGTTTTCTTGAGCCATCCCACGATCTCAGGTGGGATGAGCTGGACTCCATGAAGAACGATTTGAGTTGAGCCTTGTCACGTCTGGATAGAGATAGGAAGACCCTTTTTTTTTTTTTTTTGGTGGGTGGAAAATCATCGAAATTCATCGAATAACCCCGGGCCCCGCTCTTGGGCAGAGCGAAGGGGAGTGTCAGACTTCTACTGACTAAAAACCAAACCCATGTTCCTTCTTCGCCCTTGTGTCGGAGCCGTGTGAACCTTTCGATAATCCACAGCCCCGACAGGGTGAGGAAGACCCTCCTTCCACCTTTATGAGAGACTTTTGTCTATTTGTGGAATGACACGGGTTAGTAATGATAATTCTGAACGTCAAAATGCTCGTTGCGCTGTGATTAGAGTTGTTGTATAATTCAACTAAAATGTTGTTTATTTACGATGCATTTAAATTCAACTGAATATCGTAAGGATACTGTGCACAAAGCTAGTGCGTGTATCTGGCGGTCGGTTGCGCCGGCGCAGTGTAATTAACGAAGTGTGGCGCGTATCGTGCTCTCGCGCCGCTCGGCGCCGCATTTACATAGCTGCGGTCAGAGGACACGGCACCACTAGCACATGGGCCATTACCAGGGATACTTGCAATTAAACGGAATAAAATACCCGATATGGTAGCCGGTTTCTGCATCGGTACGCACCATATAGCTACCAGAGAAGTCTGTTGCAGTAAAGGTACTTCAGTTGGGAAATTATTTTCTATTAATCACATAAATCCTTAAATAGATAGCAATGAGATCAAATGACATCATGGATCTGACACCCTTGGAGAGATTCAAATGTTTCTAAGAATGAGGTGAAATGTGTGAATATCTCACGAGTCTAATAAAATTTAACCAATACGATACCTTCCCCACTGGAACGAGGGTGTAGCTTACTTCTTGTCATCAGCACTATCATTAGGACTTCTACTAAAAGCTTAAGTTATAAATTACCCGACCGATGGACACCTGATGATCACCTGATCGTATTACATGACCTCATAATAACTGCTATATCACGGCGTCTCCTTGCCATAACAACAAACGGATGAACATCGTACAGACCCTACAGCCTGCCTTATTGGTCATCATAACCCATATCGTAATGAATATAGGAGTAACTTTCACGTCGTTGCGTGGTTATCCCGGCTACGTCTCACTGTATCGGCTATTATTGACTATTGCCCACGTTATGGCCGCTCCGATATCCTACATAGATTACTGCTCGTTATGACTTCGTATCGACCAGTTGTTATTAACTTTACCCGGGGGTTTGTCTACGTTTTTATTTTCGTGAGAAACAGATGCTTCGTCAAGTAACATTACAGGTGAAACTTGGGTCCTATATGCAGTCATTTCCTTCTTTACCTGACCTGGTTTAATTGGAATTTGTTTCAGTCTTTGTTCATCTCTGATCAAACACAATATTTTTTATTCTTACCTATGTTTTTGGGTTTGGCAACGTCTATATGTTCTTTCTCTTCAATTATTACAAGTTGTTCTGCTAAGTTTTGAGAGATCCTTAGTAAATGGGATACACAAAAGATGGTTTGTTTGTTACCTCGAACACGTAACGAACAAACAAACTCAAGTCTATATTTTGTGTATATCATCAGTAAGGATCCCCCGACAAATAAGATGATCCAATCCTCTCGGGCTTCATATGTTAATATAATAGTGGTCGTTTACACGATGGGCCACGTAACGATGTACCGACGCTTGCGCCCACGCACCGATCACATTGATCGCTCTGACATCAATGCGATGCCTTCAATGGGACGCGATGGGATGGGGTGAACCTAATGTGGGACGAAATTAGGTGATTGGGTTAGAATATTTGGGCATTGTTGATGATTTGGGAAATAAAATTGTTAATTTTGTGAAGATGTTGTGCTTGACAGTTTTACATGCCATCACTTGTCTTATGATTATGGTTTCATGACAAATCTCGGGAGGAAGTAGGTACATACTACAATTTAAGATAAATTTTCTGAATTGTAATTTGATCAACAAAATAATATCAGGGAACAAAGTGCAAAACCTGCATGAAATGATCGTATCAAGTAATTCTCCGCAACAATTTAAATTAAAATCAAACCCAGTAAAACCTGCAGGTGCAGTCATAAACTCACATAATTCATATTGAAGTCTGTTTGCTTGCAAAATAAGAAAACAAAACAGCCAGGCTACTCTCTCCAGTCTCCAGAAGGTACTTACAGTGCTTTGCCCCGTTGCGTGTCTCGCAGAGTTGATGCGAACAACAAAACAAAGATAAACTACAAATTATCGAAGGCAACGCGGTTTAAACAGTTGGCGCATGAATCATAGTGTTTAAAAGTCTTCACTTTAACTTGCTATTTAGGGATGCTGGCAAAATTATAAACTGAAGAGTGGGAGTGGTGGACCTTGGTATTGTTCGTCGTATACGCTATTCATTTTGTAATTACTGATTTGCTAGGGAGTTAATTTTACACTGTATTTTAAGGTCGTATTTTAAGTTCTTGGTAATAAAAACGCAAAAGTTCGTTAACAGAAACTGCGTCTATGAGGTACCTTCGAGTTGTTTGTAGGAAAGTTCTTTAACGAGTAACATAACCTTTTGAGCTCATCTCGCCGTTTGTGATTTTTGATGAGTCGTAGGAAAGTACTGCCGCACCCAGTAGTTGTGTCGTGGACATCAGATAGGCATGTATGTTCAGCAACAGTAGGTGTGTCTAATAATGACAATACTTTTATAACTGTATCCCTAGAGACCTGTATCCTTTGTTATTACTCCAAGAAATAGTTCAAATATGGATATCTTGGGAAGACATGAGTTGAATAAGCTCCGGCATGCCCCCGCCGCGCGCTCTGCCGACCCCAGCCACATGCTACTTCTAAGCAACAAGGCGGTCCGAACTCTTGCGCACAATATTGTTGAATTCTCCGCAAACACAAACCGTACAAGAGCGATCAGGAGTAAGGACCTGTAAGTAGTTGTCTCGCTACTCGTCAGAGAGCGGAGCGAGCGATGGGAGCGATGGGAGCGGTGGGAGCATGGCGGGCGCGGGCGCAGCGTGACAGATAGATTGCAGCCGAGCGACCTCTGCCGGCTCGCGCACGTCCCGGTCGTAGAGTGGCCTACTCATCTAGGTTAGATCGGAACATAGGATATTCTTCAGCAAAAAACCCTGTTCGAATATCATGCATTTTATTTGTAGATTTCCCAAAAAAAAAAAAAACGTGTGGGTGGCACTCGGAGACTGCCGCGGTAAAGCTATTGCATAGCATTTTTTATCAACCGCAAATAATTAATTATTTAATTTGACAACCTTGTTATTTTCCGTAACCATAGCAACCTGGTTGAAAATATTTTCGTTACGGAATTTCTGGATTCGCTCTCCATGCTCAAGGCCCGCGATAGAAGCTATACAATAGCTTAAAAATACATAGTTGTGGGAGTGTTTTGTGTGTTATCGTCAGCATTCACTCCTTCCCTCTCTTCTTTTTCTTTCTATTATTTATGGGTCAGCGCAGCAAATCTTCTTGTTTCTAACTTCTCTATTAGTATTATCGGTATCATCTCATGAGTAACTCAGCCACTTCCTTCCTTGCCATCATCTTCCCCCAATCCCCTTCTCTTCTCTAAGAAAAAAGGGCATAAATGAGATATTTATCAATTCAACAAAGAAAAATACCATTTTGGATACTTAAATCCCACAAAATTCCAAGTCTTGTACGTACATTTTATCTAGATAATTTTATGCCGACAATCCTGCAATTCCTCCAAGATCTAGCCCCCGTACAGACAACTCACGGCTGGGCTAGCAACTGGCAGCGCGCACAATGAAAAAGTGGCGTCGTTCATAAATTATCGGCGCAATGGCGGCGCGTGACGTGGTCTGCGCGCGCGCACCGCGGCCGGTGCACGACCTAGCACGCTACGAGGGTGGCAGCAGAAGGATCAATGAACAAGCAAGCATCTAAGATTACCCCATGCTAAAGAAAGTAGGTATATTATGTGAAGTAAGCCTAGTGGTTTGCATCACGTAATCTATATAAATAAAGAGAGAAGTCCTGACTGACTGACTGACTGACTGACTGACTGACTCATCAACGCCCAGCCCAAACCCTTGGACCTAGAAAGCTGAAATTTTGTACAGAGGTTCCCTTTATAATGTAGACAAGGAATAAGGAAGGATTTTTCGAAATTCAATCCCTAAGGGAGTTAAATAGGGGATGAAAGTTTGTATGGAAAATCGTCATTTTCACGCGGGCGAAGCCGCTGGCAAAAGCTAGTAGACTATAATTATATCAGTAATCCCTGAAAGGTAAGCTAAAAGGTGTATAACAGCACACCCACATTTGCCAGTCCAAATAAGTCCCATGTAATAGAGGTCGGTATGGTCTCTGACTTCTGCCTGAGATGAGAATGCTAAGGCGGGTGTAAGGTTAAGTCTGATAGTGGAACCGGTGACTGAAAATTGTGATACGGAGCTATGAGGAAAATGTTGTGTGGAAAGTTTTGAGTATGAATGTGGAGGACTATAAGAGTAGACGAAGACCAAAGAAATGATGGATGGACTCTGTTAAGAATGATATTAATGAAAAAAGGTGTATGATCAGATGACAAAACATGCAACGTAACGTGCAACGTTTTAAAACTAAAAAGAAAGAAAGAAACAACAATGCAAGAAAATAGACATAATTAAGTTTTTTCTCAGTTTTTAATTTGAATAGTTAGCAGTTCACCTTCTGTCTGTGGAAGTGTACTGTGGCCGCAGCCTCTATGTTTATGCTGATTAATAGGGATAAATCGATGGACAGCGCCGTGATACGTGGATAAATTACTTTTATATCTTCTATATTTTTACTCCCTTTACGAATATGCTGCACGAGATGCTATTATAAAACTGTCGAGTTACATTACTATTTAGATGGCAAGACTGCTTTAATTCAGTTAATGTCGGAAGTTCGCTTTTACTATAACTTAGATGGCAATACTGCTTTAATTCAGTTAATGTCGGAAGTTCACGCTGCGTCGCTGTTACTACAACGGTCACTTCTGCTCCTGACGTCATGATGAAGGAAAAACATAATAGTGAGGAAGCGGCATGTTCTAGAAACAAAAATTCGAACATAAGCGATTTCTACCAGTCCGCTCTGGTTCCGCGTGGTTGGTTACAGGCAGTCCAGTAGTCCCTCTTACAAAGAGGAGGGCCGTATTCCAGCAGTACCTACGTGGGAACGTTTTCAGTTGTTTAGAAGAACATGATGGATTAGCTCACTTTGATTTTGATTTTATCCGAAGAAGTAGCCCTCACTCATCTTTTCTTCTGTTTTTCCACGTGTCTCTCCATTTTATGAAAGTTGCCCAGTTCTCTAACCGGGCTGTTTTGTTCGGCCAACACCGTCCATCCCCGTGTTTACCCCTTACTATGAGGAACTTCCAAAGTTGCTTTGCCTTTATATTAAACTATCAAGTATCATCATATCGCCTCCATGTCCTGTATGTCCGTCTGATGGCGCGGGCGCGTGGTCGGTAGCGTGCTGACGCGTCGTTTGTCCGGCGCGAGCGACGACGGCGAGATACTCTGCTCTGATTGGAACACGCGCGCGATGAGCGATAATGCGGGTTCACACGTCCGCAACACGCCACGGACGTTAGGGCAACTGCACATGATGACCCGTCACGGCACACGGCTATTATCTGAAAGAAATGCCAAATTTGCATATGTCAGCAAATACTCTTCTACCAAAACTTACTCCAGAGATATATGATACCAGCTATGATCATCATCATTCATCATCTTCCGTTTAACAGACATCTGACAATATCATTTCTTGAAACAGTAGAAACATCTCCCAATGCGGAAGACAAATGACGGACGGGCTAACCGAAAGTTGATGAGTATGTTTAGAAAAGGGGCTAACTCATGAGATGACGACTTCGACGACAAAGAACGAGAGAAGGAAATTTTTCTGTTCTGCACCAAATAAATTGGGATGAGGTCACGGGAATGGTGATAAAACATCTCCCAATATGTCCAGCACGATACTTTCCACTCGTGAGTACTCATCTTAAGGAACTCGTCCGTGATTGGTGCAGCAGTGCAGATGCGGCGATAGCGCGCAACAAGGAGGCTGTATCGCAACGTGTCCGCGAACACAATGAGCCAATTTATTGCTCCAACAGCTCATAAATATTGCTATTGTTGTAACTGTATTTGTTCGTAACCTTAGCAACTGATGCTATCTGCTTTATGGGATACAATTAGTCGCTAATGATTTTTGTTATTGATTCGTATGTAAGCTCTAAGTGCATTTGCAAGTTGTGGATTTTAGAAGTTTTATTAAGACATGCTTGTAAGTTTTCTGAATGATATTAAAGTCAGAACTTAACGTTCTACATGGTTCAATTGGTTCATAGTTCCTACTATTATGGTAGACTAACCAATGTGGCAGACCTATATATGATAGAATGTTGGAATGGTTTAAAGGGACTTTTCAGACACTTTGACAGAGGCTTCGAAGCATGATTTCAATGGTTGCAAAGTCGAAATTAAATGGAAATGTTACACCGTTTCTTCTAATTTATTGCCTCAATCTTGCTATAACATAGGTGTAAGAGCTACGTGCTCTTAACCAGTGCATGGAGTAATGAGTTCAAGCCCTCACGTTAATTCAGCGGCGTATCTCCGCCATAGATCAGGAGATAACGCTAGAGCTGCACGAAAAAGATTGTAATATATCCGCAGATAGCAGCTTCGATTGGTAGCTGTATCGTGACGTCACGTCCGTTTCAGTTCATTTGCGTGGAGATGGCGGGCGTATACAAGATACACTATCGTTTCAGTTGCAGGAGTGAATAAGAACGATGTATCCATTCCTTACTCTTATCACACACATCCAGATTTAGCTGCATGATATATAGAACCTCGCGCTTTATGCTGAATCTTAAATCAATCAATCTACGAGTAGCAAAGCTATGACAGCATCAACATGGCTAGCTTTTACTTCGAATTTCATGTTCATGGTACGTCATTTCATATTACTTAGTGGCCACGTTTAACCTCTCTTACTACTGACACACGAGAGTTTTTTTATAGATTCTCTCTCGAGTTGGCCTCTACTACTGTTGGAATGTGTGTGAATTAACTTATCATTAGCAACACACTAGACAGAAAGTATTGAATAATAGAGAAAAATAAAGAGAGGGATGGATACACATATCGTCACACTAGTTTGCATTACCGAATGGTTTTATTAAGCAGAGGTAGGTATACACATTCATGATATGCTTTAGTTCCAAGTAATAGGGGGCTCGCCTATTGCCACTATCCGTGTTAAAATCCAAACTCCAGACTTTTAATGACAAATTTTCGATAATACTTCTTCCATCCTAGAAATTCAACCTCTGATCTCATGATCAGCCGTAAGGCTGGTGACCACTAGACCAATGCAAGTGTGGAATGTGGATACTAGACTAAACTATCTTATTAAGGAGGTTGCAGTACTTTGTTTTTATGTACGCACGACCTCACCCCCCGCCCTGCCGCGCGATCGATATAATGCCTAAATTTTGACTGTTTTTTGCTTCTTGGAGAAAAACTATAAAGAAATTATACAATATGTTTTGCAACATTTACTTCAGAATAAAAAGTTCTATCTATTGATATAACTTTTATATAAATTCATGATGAAATGTCTTAGCAGTACACGTTTGAAATTGTGATTTAGAGTCATGTTTGATAAAAAAAATTTTCGTTTCTATCTTTACGATTTACTAGAGAGTATGTTCAATTTTTATGTAATGATTTTTATTTATTAAAAAACTCGTATTTAGTTCGATTTTTATAGGTTCAAAAATCTTAAAAAGTACTGCAACCCCGCCTTAAGTTTTACCTGTAGACAAACATAGAACTTCGCCATCAGCAGCCAAGATATAGCAAACCGGCTTGAAGAACAATATATTATAGTAACCTGAACATAAGCCATAACTATAGTCTCAGTTTGATAGATCACCTAATCTGCAAGTTCAGTGAACACTATAAACAAAATCATGTCTGTTACACATGATTTTGTTTATAGTGTCTCTCGCATTTGATCAGTGGTCTACATCGAGAACTATAATTACTACTTCTTGCTCATATTTTTTGCGTTCATAGCGAAGTTTAAGTGGCACCTCAGATAGGTACATCACTATGATTTAATGCTATGCAGTAGTGGCGTGACCGCTGTAATAATAGCCCGATCAGCAATTAGGATGGAGCGATAGCAGGCTTCGAGAACAAAGCAATTTGATCAGTTGAGTGGGAGTTTGGGTCAAGTTTTTACAATAATTGCCGGCAGATCTTGCAATATTTTCCTAGTTTATTGGAGTGCCTTACTGTTATTGATAGTCACAAAAGGATTCGTGAAGAGTAGTTTAGCCACAGTGAAAACATACGGCGGTCTCTGTGACTCGCATGTCATTACCGTTTCTTCTTAGACTGCATGAGAGACCTTTGCCCTGTAGAGCTGCTGTAGACTGATAGGACTGATACCATTATTCACACTATCTCTAAGTTTCTCGCGATAGTTAACATCCCAGTTACCGTTAGCCCTTCCACTAAGAATAGGTGTTAACTCGGACCGATTTCACGACTACACCAGACAGGGATCGATCGTGTGACCCCGCGACGTTCTGCTATTAAACCAGCGCCGGTGCAGCGCCTGCGCAGCCAGGTCACGGGGAGTCTAGTGCAGCGGCGGGGCGGGGCGCGGGGGGCGTGGCCGCGCGCCGCTCCCATTGGTGCACTCAGTTAGAAAGGCGCACGCGCATTCACTGCGCTTTATTAGCGATTTGATGGTCAACTCCTTAAACAATGCCAGTGAACGTAAACAATGGAGTGAAACGTGACCGCGGGTTCTGTTCCCGTTTCAATTGCACGACGTGGCGCAACCAGAGTGGCTCAGAGTGGCTCATTGTGGCAGCGTGTGTTTTTTGTTGTAACATGAGAGGATGTTGCGCGCGCAGCTTTTTGTTTGCAGCGATTAAAATTGCTGAGCGGATGATGACGGCGACGGTGCGGTGTGGTGCGGCGCGGTGTGGCACGGCGCGGCGTTTTTATTGTTGTGTAAGCATTGCACTCGATGCGCGGATCGTGTTATTATTTCTAGAGGAAACGGCAGAGCTGCGCTGATTAATTCACTCAAACAAGTTATTAAGTTACGTCGTAATGTTTAGTTCAGACTGGGAGCACGTTTGTGTAATCTGATCGCTGGCTGCATTACAATAGCTGACGATGGCGACAGAGACCTTCTTTCAATCCTATTTTTACAAAAGTTGTGTTGTGAGCTTTGGACCTTTAGAGGCCTTCGCTTACGAGTCCTCCTAGGCTGAATAAAATGTCCAACCTATAACACTTCTGATATAACTTCGTTGCTGAATATATCCTTGACCACCCGTTTAAAGGAAGTTCCAAATATTTTAGGACATCCCCTGAAATTCCTGAAAACTAAAGACATTACACCCACAAAAAATCTCTCACTTTTGTGAGGTTATCAGTTTGTTTATGAAATTGAATAGAATGATGTTGCATTATCTGCTACGCGAAGCACTTTGTCGTGTCGTTCGTTGATGTCTTTTGTTCTGTGCTACTGATGATGCTACATGTGAAGCACTTTGTCGTGTCGTTCGTTGATGTCTTTTGTTCTGTGCTACTGATGATTCTACATGTGAAGCACTTTGTCGTGTCGTTCGTTGATGTCTTTTGTTCTGTGCTACTGATGATGCTACATGTGAAGCACTTTGTCGTGTCGTTCGTTGATGTCTTTTGTTCTGTGCTACTGATGATGCTACATGTGAAGCACTTTGTCGTGTCGTTCGTTGATGTCTTTTGTTCTGTGCTACTGATGATGCTACATGTGAAGCACTTTGTCGTGTCGTTCGTTGATCTACGCGAAGCACTTTGTCGTGTCGTTCGTTGATGTCTTTTGTTCTGTGCTACTGATGATGCTACATGTGAAGCACTTTGTTGGGCTACGACGGGTGATGAGTGATGTGCTACGAGTTATGTTGCGGGAGGTGTTACGGGACATGCTATGGGTGATGATGGTGTACTTACGTACCTACACCTAATGATAAGCACGTAAGTACGAAAAATGAGTAGAAATCTTTAAATGAGCTTGAGCTTTTCTTTGAGCTGTGATTTTGACGTGTTCATTACTTTTCATAGTTAATTTTGAACGAATTCTAATGTGACTCAAAAAGCAAATGCTACAGCATCCGTTTCACGACCTCGCGACGTAATTAGCACATCCGGTAATACAACTTAGGTCATAAATCAACCAGACCTCAAGACGGCTAGGCTGTATACTTAGAGGAAGTATCAATCTTAGAGATTCATGACGAGTTCAGTCATTATTATTTGAACCGGAAGTCATCAATGTCAGCTAGAATAACCATCAAATTGTACTCTATTATAGTGAAATATTGGCTATGAAAGACGGAAAGCCTTTGGAAGGTTCCAAAATAAAATAATTTAGAAAATGTTCAATGTGGGAAACATTGAACTTTTTCTAAATTGTATTGTACTCCACTCTTGGGTTTGCTATTTGCTCATAAATTAAGTTAATTCTTCCATTGGCAATGATTGTTTGATAGGCTTTGGCCTTTCAACAATGGCGCTGAACATCAACAATCTACGAAGGTCGATTATTTCTCTAGCATTGGCGTCTTTTTCAATGTTTGAGATAATAATCTTATGTTAGCACACCACACATCTATTCAAATAAGTGGAAACAATTAGTACCTATGTCCACACGTAAAAATGGATGATGAGACGATTCACTCTAGGCGTATTTCGGATACTTTTTGACATTATAGCGTATTTTTGTACCCTCCAAATACTTTTTACAGGTCAAAGCCACCTCAAGTCATAATATGAATGACTACTTGTCTCCAACCTGCAGATGACAATCCCAAACTAAAACAGAATAGTCTTAAAATAATTCATCGTCATTCACTTGCACACATAAATCTCATAATGTTGATGATATTAAGAGCTTAATGTTGATGGATCCCCTCCATCCGTCTCCAGCTCCTCACTCTCTATAACAGAGGCATGAGTGATGCAGTACAGTTAGAGAACAATTAAGTACGTGAGTGCAATGCGCGCGCGGCTGATCTGTGGCGAGATGCGCGCGCGCACGCCGCATACTAACTGCCGGTAATTTCGCTACAGATGAGGGAGCGGCCATATAGTGTGTGAGGAAAAAGTAGCCTCTTCATATATTACTCTGTACTTACTTACCTACCCATCATAATCAGCCCCTAATGTTGGCAATTATTTTTTTCAGCGAGATCCCAGCACTACGACTTCACAATACAGCTTTTGAGGGAATGTCGTTATGTTAAAGTATAAATCATAATCGTAGCTGGGGTTGGTCGAATGTGTTGAGAACTGGGTGAGGTCATGTTATTTACATACATTACATCACTCCTATAATCCCACAAGGGTTTGACAGATGTGTACCTAATAAGTACACCCACATTTCGTCAGTTACGTTGAAGTCCCGTGTAATAGTGGGCGAGCCTATTGTCATCAACCGAGCACGAACCGAGCCTGAATAATTGCCAAACTTAAGTGGCAGTGGGCAGGGTTCATTGCTCGCAGAACGGATGGCCGATGGGGCCGAAAAGTTCTGGAGTGGCGACCGCAAACAGTAAGACGTTGCGTTGGAAGGCCTCCCCTAAGTGGACCGATGATCTGATGAAGGTTGCGGGGATCCGCTGGATGCGAGACGTCAATCGGGACTGGTCAATGTGGCGACATCTATATGACACCTATATGGAGGCGTATGTCCAGGAGTGGACGCCTTTTGGCTCAAATGATGAGCACAAATCCAAACTCCGTGGCTTCTACTGAGAAATTCCGTTTCATTGTCTTCAAGTTTCAGGATTATGAATACTCTTTTAACATACCGCCTCTCCTTCACCATGTGTAGGGCACGAAGCTACTAGTGTTGCCCAAAATCGGTCTTGGTCTTGCAGTCTTGGTGACCGACTTATTGTAGCAAGATCAAGACCAAGACTGAACCCTGCAAGATTTGAGCAAGAACAAGACTTAGCTTGCAAGACTCTTGCGTCTCGCAGTTTAGTCAAACTGAGATCTGGGCGTTATTATTTTCTTTCTATGTTTTGGCGAATTTGTGTACTACTGTATGGATATTTGTATGTCTGAATAAATAAATAAATTAAATTAAATTAAGTAGGTATTTTGTTTCGACGACGACAAATTTTATTAGTTAGAATTATTGAATCAAGTCGAGACGATGATGAAAAATATGTAAGTGATAATTATTTTAGACGCTAGCTGTTTGTGAAGAGTTTAGGATAGCCACTAAACACGCTCAGTAAATCATAATAGGTACCTACCTAAAGTCAGTTACTACGCTTAGGGACAAAATTTCATAATTTTTTATAATTATTATGAAGTTAACTTAATTAATTTGGTGGTTTACTATGCCTATGTCAATTTAAACTGTCAATGTAAACATATACCTACTCTGTTACGTTGTTCTTAGATCTAAACTAACGTGTTTAGTAAATAGCAATAGACTAATAGGTATTTGCAAGACTTGCGAGACTCTTGCTGCAAGACCAAGACCAAGACTGAGAGCGCAATACCAAGACCAAGACCACTTAAGACCAGGTGTATTGACGCAAGACCAAGACCAAGACTGGCTAAGTCTCGTCTTGGTCTTGCATTTGGGTAACACTAGAAGCTACAATGAACCTTTTCGTTTTAACACAATATACGGTAGACCCCTCACCAAACTTCCGAAAAGAAACTAACCTGAAACTTACCGTCGTAGAACGGTAGATCTGTCTGATAGCTATAATGAGTCCAGTATTATGTGCGATAAGCCGCAGGGATGGCTGATAAGCGCCATCAGCGTCACTTGGCATGCGGGGGACGTCACCGCGGCTGCGCGTGAGGCGCGCTCGTGACGGGGCGGGGCCAAGGGAGGTACACCACGCTGATTAGGCTTTTGATTAAGATAATTTGAATGTACTGTCATTTTGTTATATGAGTAGATATGTACTAAAGACGGAGATGTCGCATGCCTAGCCGTCTTCCTTGCTTATTTCCTTGTGTGGGCCTATTTTCAGTCTAATCAGATGAAGCCAATTTATCTTACTTAGTAATTTACCTGGTGAAACTGACTTTGCCATCCAATATATATGCTCGGAGACTCCCTCAGATCTACAGTTAAATTATCTGATAATTACTTACCGTTGTATTTCGAATTCTGAAAATCGAAATTCCGAAATGATACCTTGACATACAAGATAAATGTTGCAAAGGAACCAGAGAGCTAACGAACCGAAACCAAGCACTGGTATAAGCTGTTGAAGTCTCTCTCGTCGCAATGAAAACAAAAAAAGCAATTCTTTCAATCAGCAGCCTTCAATAAATCGAACCCAAACTAAAAGCACTCACTGCCATATCTTTGTACAAAAAGACCATCTCCAGTTAAATTGAGATGCTGTATTCATTAGGATGGTCCATAAAGCTGGCCATTAGTAGCGCTGGGCTATCTTAACGAGCGCGTCACGTCGATACGATTGGCGCGCTGATATGCGCCGGCGCATGTCCCTACACTATTGATTACGTACTTATCGGTTCGGTACTGATTTATTGAACGTTCGAGTGTTTATATTTATGTAGATTGATGTGTACTTTATCAGTTTAAGAGTTTTGCAACACGTTTGCAGATGTTGATTGAGTCCAGTCGCAGCGGCTATGGTTCGGATGCAGAATACCAAGCTGTTGCAATATCCATCTAGCCTGTATCATCCTATTACTATAAGTACGTTTGTCCCGTTGACTTTGTAGTCGTTAACGCGACTGCTGAACAATGAACATCTTGGGTTCGATTCCTAGGTTGTGCAGTGTTATTGGGTTTTTCCTTCAGGAATTACTCAAGAACAACTCGGAGATAGTAAGTTGGGTTATGTGCAGTGGCGTAGCGTGCCTTGGCGGGGCCCCGTATAAAAACTTGTTTGGGGGCCCTTAGAAAGGGTAAAAAATTGTGACAAAAAAATTGCAAACAATGAAAAGAAATATTTATTCATCATACTTATCTATCTGTCACTTTATCCAAAATTTTTACAAACAATTAAAATTAAATATGCACTCTCCATGCATTTTTCAGCAAACTGAATTTTCAGATCAGTTATAGCTGATGATGACTTTAGAACGCACGCTTTACGCGGGAAAAAAATAAATTGCTTTTTTTTCTTTTGTCATTTATTAAATAAAAAAAAGGAAGTTTTTATTAATTTTTGTTGAGGCACGTCGGGGGGCCCCGTGGCCCGGGGGCCCTGTATAATTGATACGGCAGATACGGCGGTAGCTACGCCCCTGGCTATGTGGTAGTCTTCGTGCCTCGGAAAGCACGTGAAACCGCCAGAGCACTCTCCGTTCGTGCCAGAATGTCGTGTAGAACGTCCCTTTAGCCTATGAGAGGAGAGAAGGCACAGAAAAAGCCTCTCCCCATCTCCCGCTCCGAGGGCGTCTTCGCTAAAATTGGCCGTCATGGCCGAAATTCTGTCAGGAGCACTATTATTATTATGTCACTATAGGGCAAAGACCTTCTTCCCTGTTCCTACAATAATTTTAAGAGACATATAGATAATTTTAACCTGTCATAAGAACTTGGTTTAGATGCTTATTTTAAACAAAAGTAACCTGTTCCTTATCACCGGTCATTATCATTACTTTCCTCCACAATAAAATTATTCAACACTTAGTACAGTTTGGTCACACACCATGTCACCGCGTTAACTGCGCCCGCGCAGACGCCCATATTGCCGCTTATCTTTTACTTTATTATTATTTCGCCACTTATCTCCACTCCGTACTCTCTTAAATGCTCACTGTACTCTTAACTTTAATAATAAACTCTGATAATAACGCATACTATTGCACTTAATAACTCAGATAAATTAATAATTAAACACTTAAAAAACAAGGATTAAAAGTATACAGTAGTTTTGAATTCAAATGTTTCTGTTAATTGTCATATAATTACGAATAACACTTAAAACGTCGGTAAGTAAGGACAGTTAGGAATCTCCACGGCGGCATTCGAATGCAAATGGTCTCTCTTTATAATAGGCGATAAAAATAAATGGGAATGCTTGTCTCACGAGGTTCAGGAAACGAAGGACTTTGTATCAGAATTCAGCGTGTTTATTAGGCAGATAAAACTTTAATAGATTATGAAATATTTGAATCTGTACATCAACTATGTCAATAGGCTCGCCTCCAATTACATGAGATACTTAAACACAACTAGCGTAATTTAGGCCTTACAAATCTATGCCTAACGCTCCGGGATTGCAGGCGTGATGTTATGATAGCTTATAAAATAGATACAGCCTGAATAGGGTTGATGTCTAGCCACTCTACTCTGTCCAGCAAATGTTATCTATGGCACTTGAATGGCCGGAAGTTCTTGTAACTGTCTACTGTAATGTCGTTCAGATCGCCTTATTGGATGAATTGTCGTTGCCACACTATCATCCCAGCCTACTTCAGGCGTCCACAGTTGGGCTAGGTGTCTCTGAAGCTGCCTCACGACATGCTATCCATCTCCGCTGCCTTCATGGCATTCTTAGCAGCAGCCGTTGAATCTGACGGATTGTTCCCCTTATGGCCAAACATTATATCAATTGGACTTCATCAAAGGAATACCATGATACAGCAATGACTCTTCACGTCAATCCATTATTCAACACAACTCAAGAACATCGTGTCGCTCTCAACAAAAACAGCCTTTTTACAGAAACATCGGAACTACCCGCAAAAACGATTCCTTGCCGATAATAATGATGTAAATACCGTCCAATAAGGTGAACAGCGCCTTAATAGTTCAATACACGAACTCAGACGTACCCGCGGCCTTTTGCAGAAAGAAATATGGCGGGCAGTGTGCGCATGCGCGGCGGAGAGGGCGGACGTGCGCACTTTATAGCCGTGATTAGTAACCTGCATCCCGGAGCCCTAATTGGTTAGCTGCAGTCACGGAATAGCTCTAAGATGAGAATGTACCGAGCGGTTTATTTAGGTATCAGCTCATTATGTTAAATGGCTATTAGTCGGTCGTGGTAAGCGGAAACTAAATAGAGGATGAATAATGTAAATGTATGATGTGTAATGGCTCTCTTCTTAAGGAAAATAAATTAATAACGTTTTTTTAGAATTACTGCTGTTTTTTTTTTATTAGAACCCTTCCGTTTCCTCTATAATTTCAGTCCGGTTAGTCGAACATCATCAAAAGTACTGCGCAGGTTAAATCAGTAGTTTTCAAGATCAAAGACACATCACTCATATAATACAGGACAAGGAAATATATAAGGAGATTCAATATAAAATTGCTTTCCTCTTCAATACCCACACTTGCTTTCACCTGGTGAATCACGTATGGTCCCATCCTCTCACAGAGAGGAAGTCTGTCTTTAACAGCTTTATGACTATTAAAACAGTTGATTTTATGCTTACCTTCACACATTTATTCTCCATTAAATACTGGCAACTTCCCTTCAATAAAACCCGATAGTTTCCTTTAAAACACTGCCCAGTCAATACAGGGTCGTGCTTTCCCCGTATTGGTCAGTTTTATTATAGCAAAAGTGCGGAAACTCAGCGCTAATCGTGTCAGCTAATGCACTATTTAATTGAGAATAAATTCGCAAAAGTAAACGCAGTAAATTGCGACACTCACAGAGAGTTATAGCGAACACTGGTGCTATAATTGAACTTATTGTAAAGGCAAATGAGATATATTAGTCGCGTTCACACGCTTGGGGAAGAAACATTTTGTAGAAACGTGAAATAGCTATTTTGTCTTCGATTGAAATGTAATGATTGTTGCATGTGTTTAGCTTATTCGTACCTTATTAGGAAAGGCGTATTGTTGTGTTTTGACTTTTCTTTTGACGTTTCAACAGTTTATGCTTTACAGTTTACAAGCCATGCCATGTTTTTTACCCATCGTAGCTCTCTCCTATCAAACGATGTGTATTGTAACAAATTGTAATCTATTTACAGAACCAAGTGCACCTTTCAGGATTTAAACAAAACAAATGTTAGTAATGTACAGGTGACTACAACATTGTGATACTGGTCTCACACAATCTGAGTTTAAGCGACATATAAAGAAGAGAACGAACCAAGTGCTTTCATCAGAAGTCATAACAGACTTTGCCTAGTCTCATTAAGTTCAAAAACCTAACGATCTTACCGTATCTGCAAGTTTGTCGCAATAAGTCATGACTTCTCCTGGCCTCTTTGGTTTAAAACTATACCTATTAAGTATCGTTAATGTAATTAAATTATGTTCTTTGTCTTATTGGCTTTGCGTCGTGACTTCCTCCTGACCGAAGTACCGCGGTGTTGACGGATGGGGTCCCTCATTGCCGGAGCACCGGGGGTCCCGCGCAGCCCCACCGCGCCATGTGGCCGCGAGTGGAGCCCTGCGCCGCGGGTAGATCAGGGATTTATAACCAGCTTTATTGATCGCACCAACTAATTGACTGCAACTGTTGCAGGGTTGGTATCATCCGGAATAATCAGGTTGATTGAAGTTCTGATTCTTGGAAACGGGCAGCTTACAAAATTCTTACTTATTAAAACTTTTCTGAAGTTCTAACAGTATTGTAGTTCCTCTTTATACCACCAGAATCTGAAACAAACGAATGATGACCATGACATCAAGATGTAAGTTGCACTATACAGCAATCGGGGAACTAATTGACTATTGCGAAAGTTACCTACATAAAATCGCGTTCAAAATTAACACTTTTCAGTTCAAAATTAACACTTTTCATACATAAATAATACAGTGAGACTGGCAAAGGGAAATCTTTTTGAAATAGCTGTCCAGCTTATTTTAAAATCGTTCTCCTAGATAACCTCGTTACGCTAACGGAAAGACAGCCCTAGTGCCTATGCTTCATGCGCCCGCGCAACTAAAGATCGTAGTGAAGATCAATCGATCGGCGGCGCTTGATGGTTTTACAAGGTTTGACATGTTAAATGACGTCGAGAATTAGATCATCCTTTGTGCCGCAGTCGGTTAAACGACGCCAATTAATTACTCTGATAGGTTTATTGGATAGCGATTTGTTACTATATATTACTGACTGCAATAATTTTATTTGTTGTGCAATTTTGTTTCTCTTGTTGGTTGATCTGATATGAACGGGTCCTTTAAGTTTCTGTCTCATGTCGGTTAGTGTCAGCGCGACACGTTTTTGAAACTCAGTTTTAATTCCAACAAAGGTAGACTAACTACCAAGTATACTGCTTTCAATAACTTACATCCTCCGAGTGAGCAGCAATGACAACAAACAAACTCACCCCACTAAACTAAACTAAACTTGGACAAAACTCGTTCGTTCGTTTTGAACATTTCCAAACATTCTCCCATCGACTCTTGCGCAGGACCGCACTTAAGGCCCTGTCGACAAACGACCTGTAATCGAATATTAATTGTTGACACTCCCTCTTCCCGTGAAGCCCGCCATTGTCCCGCTTATGGCGTTTACACGCTGTTTTTATGGCCCTACACAAATATTGGGACAGACGGACAAACAGACAGCGATGCCTCTTACATGAATATTTGGGCCGTGAGTGGTGGTCGACTGGTCGGTGGTCGCAGCTTGGACTTTAAATAAGTCAAACCAAGTCAAGTGAAAATAAATTCGTATGGTGTCTTACTAAGCCTTCCGCGAGTTTTTTTTTTTTTTTTATTAGTCAAACTTCGTCAAGGCATCGTGCAATATTCTCATTGCATCAATCCTCCTGAATCTGAACAGTTTTAAAAGCGAAAGCAATAATGAATCATGTATGCTTGCCTACACGTCACACATATTGTTATGGAATGTGTAGAGCACATTATGTAAGGATGTATGATTGGCTATTGGTGTACACTTTGGAAATATTTTGGCGATGTTATCGTAGGTGCATAACATAATGGTGCGAGCAGAGTGTGAGAGACAGCGGTTTGCGACCCAACAAGACGTCTGAATGTTTTTTCTGAAATCACGATCATCATTCTCCTGCCATTATCCCAATTTATTTGGGGCAGCAACTCATGTTCTTCCATACTTTAGATTTAATTAACAAAAAATACTTAGATATTCTCTCCCAAATGCTAGCTGCTTCCAC
The DNA here is from genome assembly GCA_949775195.1 of Diarsia dahlii. Lineage (NCBI taxonomy): Eukaryota > Metazoa > Arthropoda > Insecta > Lepidoptera > Noctuidae > Diarsia > Diarsia dahlii. The sequence continues at coordinate 20,929,934 of OX459209.1, forward strand.
AACCTTATTAAGAAGTCCCAAATAAAACCCTCAGGTATCTAAATCACCCGTCGGGGCTGCGGATTATCGAAAGAGATGACGTGGCCTCGGCACAGGGACGAAGAAGGAACATGGGTTGGTTTTTAGTCAGTAGAAGTCTGACACTCCCCTTCGCTCTGCCCAAGAGCGGGGGGGGTTATTTGATGATTTTCCACCCACCAAAAAGAAAAAAAAAGGTATCTAAATCAATACGACGGCACGGTTAGCGCAGTGGCTCAAGCAATGGACTGCCGCGCTGCGTGTCGCGGGTTCGATCCCCGCACGGAACAAATATTTGTAAGACCTACAGATAGTTGTTCCGGGTCTGGGTATTTGTGAATGTGAGTTTAAATGTTTGTGAACGCACCCACGATACAGGAGAAATTCCTAGTGTGGGGCAACGTTTATTTAAAGAAAAAAAAAATACCAAGGATGATTCAACATCATCACAAATCCTTACCTTCCCGTGAAGTGCCCCCAGCAAGTCAGCAACCCGCTCTACTCAGCACTACACTACCGCCGCGCGCCGCACAGTTCGCAGGTCGCGCAGTGATTGACCATTGTTGTCAATAGCCTGTGTATCGGTGATCATGTGCCAGAGACGCGACTGGCCATCGGACCAACAAACAAAGAGTGGGAAGCGAATGGAGTGAGTTATATATAATGATGGAGTTTATCGAGATGCCGTAATAATAGGCTTTTAACTACTTTGTAATTTTTTTTTATTTGAAATGGGCTTACTCTTGACCTCAATCTTGCCGCATTGGTTTAATATTGTTATATTTTATACTAAGAGACCAATTCTTCAGAAAAAACTTTTCTCCTGTGACCCAGCAGCATCTTCAAGTATGACAAGCCATGAAAATCTAATTGCGTTCTAACCAATTATTTCATTTTAACTCAACATTTGTTTTTTTTTTAGTTTATTTATTTAGGCTGGTCAGTATCATTTGAGTCCTTATGAGACAATAGCATTAGGTAGACCTATAGGAACATGTTTGTAATGTGATGACTCCATCTACTACCTACTCCACTTCAGCCGTCAAATATCGATAACCATCGGGCGGTTAAGTTAAATGTTTCTTTGTTACCATTGTGCGTTGTTTGGAGCCCGCCTCATTAACTGCGCCTATCTCACTAACATCTACAGTTCTTTCTAAACCACACTCAATACATTTCGAGGATATTGCTCAGTATAATACTGGCTATTGAGATGCGTATCTAGCGACAATGGTTCAATAGTTGTAGTCGCGGGTTCAAGTCCGGGAGGTGACTGTTATGGTTAACTCATTTGTGTGGGTTGTAGATTGTTGCTTAAATCGATATTACTTGGTAATGACTCTGTCACGATTATTTAGATCCATTTTGTGGTTACATTTTAAACTTCCAATTCGTTCAAAATTTAATGGCAAGATTGATTTGATTGACTTGCATTATAATTATTTATGAAACACATAATATAATTCAGTTACATACAATGAACCACGGATAGTTGCCGACAGAAGGTATAGGAAGTGTTGTCAGATCAACAGCCAGATAGGGGTGGATATCACTCAGGTCGAGGGTATGACATGGTTGAGACTGGCGCAGACCTGGAAACCTGGCACACAAGAAGGAGACCTATACTCAGCATGGGGTAGAACAAGTGGCTGCCAGTGATGATTTAAATACCTGCATAAGATTGTTGTCGTCAACTTAGAAACTTCTAGTTCTAATGAAAAAAAGTGACAACTCCATATTACCTACATGCGCTTTTGTTTTACCTCAAAGACACTCGAGTCAATACAAGAGGTACCTATATAACGGCCGTTTCCAATTCCGTGTCTACAGCTCTACACACAAGAAAGCACGGACAAAGCCACGCCCCATTACCTAACCATTAACTAAACGACCATAAACATCTCAATTCTAAGTTAATCGGAACCCCCGCATCGACAATACCAACTCGATACCAGCGATAATCGATACTTCCGAGATCCGATGCGATAGGTTCCCCTATCAAACATACATAACTTAGGTCCATGGGCTCAATGGTTAGATGGTAAAGCTATCAGGAGAAACGCGAGAGCGTCGCGGTGGGTCCGAGGTTCGATTTATGTCTTATGACGTAACAATGGCGTGGCGTGAATAGAGTGTGGCCATCATTTGTTGTGTTGTAATCATCGACAATGTGTTTGTGAGGTATCAAATATTTGGCAGCTCTGTCTTCTTTGTGTACAGCGTAATTATGAAGTTTTTATTTCTCATCTTCTTCACAGAGATCTATGTCTTGGAATGGCGAACTCTAGAACATAGTTATTATCCCTGGTATCTGGGTCAGTAGCTTCACAGCCCAAGGGGTTGAAATTCCAATACTGCAATCATATTTTGCATTCATTTAGGGGTGGTTTACTTGAACGCTAGTTCGACCAATGCTAATTAGTCTTAGGGTTTTAGGATCCGCATGTTTCTAGAGCCAATCTACGACTTCGACGATCCACGTATTCAATAATCATACAGAAACTTACATCAACAGTGTTAAGAGGTGCTTAAACAGCGCCAATCTAAACATCATCTAGTTCAAGCTGGAAAAGCATTCTTTGATAAAACGAATGCATTTATCAATTATGTACCGTAATTAGAATTACCTACAAATATTTTGATTTTAATTAAGCTCACATAGGGCAGAAGCTAGGAGCAATACTGGAATTCGTGATTTCCTGTGGAAGAAGAACAGGCACGAAACGGGATGTGTTTCTCTTATATCATACTACAAAATGTAGAATATTTTTAAGTAAGTAGGTTTTGATTGTGGCGTACATATCCGTCGGAGCAGTTCTAACACGACATCTATGTGATCTTGGCGGTTGTTATGACAGCGCGGCGAACACGACTCGGCAATCATCGGCCGTCGTCCTCGGCCCATGCGCCTGCACACCGTGGCTTGTACACGGAAGTTTATCCAATAACACAGCGGTTTTATAGATCATGTTTATTTATTGTATGTGATTTTTATTCGTGATTATATTTATTGGTATTTTGAGCTGGTAAAACCCAATAGATCTAGTTTTCGTTCTTCTGAGCGTTTCTAAGACAAAATTTTCAAATACGTCTAAAATGTTGGTTTCTAATAAGTTTAGAGTAGAAAATAACATCACTCACACAAACATACCATCACGCAAATCACACCACCCCACACCACCACCAACACACCACCATAACTTCATGGAATAGAGGCGTACCTGATTAAGTCCCTTGTCGAAGAAAAAAGTTGATCTTATTGCCATCGATTGTGCACAAATCTCAGGTAAAATCAAATCAAGTTCGGCAGCTTAGCAACACTACTATTGAGAAATTCCTTTGTGTACTGTAAGCAATCACAGAATTGAACCTATAGCCTCAAGTTTAGCAGAAGCCTATACTAACTAAGCAGTATGGAAGAAATAGATGCTCATATAAATACAAAGTAAGATCATAAGATTTGTTTGACCACAAATCGCCCATTGATTTGTGGTCGATCAAGTGCCGGTCGATTGATTGCAACCCACGCGATTGATTCTATAACTTGTGGTTACTTCTACATAGCACATAGCACCAATTGACGGATATGCTACCCTGTGCACTGGTACACACGGCTACACATCAAGCTATACAAAACCAGTATAATCTGATCGTTCATTGTGCGAAAAGATCTAGTAAAGCGAGGCCAAGATTAACTGGTTTTGTATAGCTTGATGTGTAGCCGTGTGTACAACCAATTGTTTGATCGTCGATGGACGCACTTACCTACTTAGTATGTTCTGAGATATTTTTATTTATTTACTTTCAACTTACAACTAACATTACAGGCCTTAACCTAATTCGTTAGTATGGCAATCAATAAACCTAAAAATACACGTTTCTTACAAATTAATCTACAAAAATAAAATCTAAACAACATAAAAAAACAGGAATAACAACATAATTATTTATCTATGCTACTACTTATCAACTAGATCCTTAAATTAAATAACAAATCACATTCAATAGAACTATTGCGAATTCACTAGAATTACACGAAAAAAAGTCGATTCTTTCGTGAACCTCATTCACTATGCGGATTGTCCGGGTGAGAGGGGTCTTAGCCAGGAGCACAGAATACCAGGAGATTGGTTCTGGCCACAGGCACGGTTAGTAGTGGTGGGCGTCGTCGTTTAGAGTAATCCGTTCTCAAATTGATGAAAATCATCTATTGGCTCACGAAGTTTCTGAACTGTGTTTAAGAATATTGTATTACCATTAATAAAATCATGGAAATCATCGATACGACGAAGAAGCAGAGAATTGCATTCACACCCATAGGTACTTATACACTTCTTCAGAAATGGTGTTATACAGCCTGATATTTGCTTTCCGTCCGTTTTATCAAACGTTCAATTGGCAATATGATGGTGATGATCAATATATGTCGTTACAATTAACAACTGTATCTACCGGAACATTCGAATCCCTTTCTGGAGTGTAATGAATAATGACCTATTCATTTGCAACTCGCAAATGAATAGGTCATTATTCATTACACTCCAGTGAACGGCGATCCTGGGCAACTAAAATCTCAATCTAAATGCGCCGGGGGGCAGGGGACAGGGGACAGGGGGCAGGGGACAGGGGACAGGGGGCCAGGAACGGCTCCCATCTATGTTATAACTTGTGTATTAATAGCGTGCGGCCACCAACAAACATAAGAGGTAAGAAGGTTCACTTTATGCAACGATACTGAAATAAACGAAATAAATGCTCCAGGTTGAAAAATATCTTAACATGAATCGAAATAAATCTATTTTCTTCCTTTCTTTGCAGAATCAAAAGAACGACAAATTCCAATTTACAGTGTTGAACACAGGACTGTGTTGACAAGTTCCAAGCCACACGTTGTCAAGAGTTAGCCTTCTCGTATCTTCTATTCGTGTGGTTGTAGAGCGCGGGAGCAGGCCACCGCGTAAGATGCGCGCGCGCAATCTTAATTGATCCACCGTGGAACCCGAGCATAATGAGCGCTATTGAGCAGCTCCATGTAATCAGCTCCGAACAGTCACGTTGATAATGTACCAGATATATAAATTACTTTGTTTTCGGCGCATTTACATAATGGATTGAGTTGGAGCCACGACACACCACAACACACGACACACGACGCATGCGCGGCTCATTATCTGCTTAACGTTTTATGGTTACTTTAGTTTGTTAAGATATCGGTGACTCTCAACGTGGAGGTGGCTTATGGCAGTCGTTCTCGTATAATATTGATATCCAGCTGCATGTTTAAGGCCCGGTTCCCTACAAAGCGGAGAGGAGCGTAGACATGAGGAGATGTTTGGAAATCGGCCAATCACATTAGTTATAATTTCAATCGGGTCTTTCGGTCTTTCTGTGATTGGTCGAATTTTGCTCATGTCCTCTCCGCTCTGCTCGTTTCCGCTTTGGTGGGTATTGGGCCTAAGACTAGGCTGAAAGATGCAGTAAGAGGCTTATTTATTTAACTGTTTAATGAATGTTAATGGATGAAGAGGGAGAAGAGGGCCAAAGAAAAGATGGATGAATTGTATGGGGAATGATTTGAAGGCGAAATGATGCCGTGACGTGTGACAGAGAAGAATGGGAGAAGAAGAAAGTGTTGCGCCGACCCCAAATATAATGTTGATGGCTCAGTTCAGGATCTAGAGTCTGGGTGATATCTATCTCTGAAGTGTTTCAATAGCTGTGTAGTAACACATATTTTTATCCAGAATCTTCATCACTTAAATATTTACAAATAGTTCCATTGTTGTCTATTATTTGTTTTGCCAAACAAAATAGGACAGAAACAGAAATAATTTAAACCGTTTTAGATACACAACTAGAAACTTTAAAATATTTCTCATAGACAAATGCAAGCCTATTTTGAAATTTCACCAAAGGTCAAATATTTTTATAATAAGTTGGATAAGTTACTAGTTATTAACTTAATATTAATGTTAAGTTTCATATCACATAACCTGCAGGTTAATCCGCGCAGACAAACGGCTTTTAAAACAAAAAATACAGACAATTAAGCCTCATATTTTATTAAGATAATCTTCTCGTAATGAAAACAAATATTGAAGTTATGTTAATCGCATGAATATCATCCATATCTTAATTCTCGATAATATAATCAGATATAATCGATAAGCACTATTTATTAAGCAACGTTTCGATATAATGTGTGCGTGTCTCGCGGTGTACTAGTGTAGGCACTGGAGGGTCCAGACTACACAGTTATGTTTTAATGAAATATTGATCGGGTTGATTACAATTACATTATTTAATAAAGTTGTTCTTAAGCTTTAAGGTTGAACAAGCCAGTCATTCTTCCATACAAACTTACGAAGGTGATTACTCCTCTGTTTGACGGTGTAGGTTCAAAATTAAAAATTGTATCAACTGGTCTTATCATTATCTAGGTCTGTATGGAAGCAGAATTGGAAAAAAAATATTGATTTGGAAGTTATGAACGTCAAAACTTTCACATTTTAGCACTAATTTTAACTCATCTTTGGGCGTAAATAAGTAACGTATATAGTATGAAAAAGAAAAAAGTGAAACCATACGGACATAGATTAGTTATTAAAAAATTTAAATAATTTGATTTTGAACAGATACATTCAATAGATTTTTCATGAAACCAAATATACCAAAGGTCTGCATAGAAACAATCGCGCGCCCGTTTTAGTTGTGTCTCTTTCGCACTATGCATTTCGCTCGTGATGTCGGGTGAAATAGCATGCATTTTAGCCCCGCCCACCAACTAGTTCGTGCCGTTGGCTTGTTTACCCTTAAGCTGTTTACCAAACTGGTAAAGATTGATTGCGGACTAAGACTAATCTGTGCTAAGACACTGATCGGGGACCGTACTCTAGTTCGTCTCTACAGGTTAGGCCAACCATGGTTACACCAAAGACTATAATGATTACACTAAACTTTAAAAGTGTCAATGTCACTGCAAATTCATGTGTAGCGTCATCTTCTTGTCGTTCTCATTGGCTATGCAATGTGCATGTGCTACACCACAGTGAGTGAACACCTTAACTCCGGCCACCCGGAGCATGCGCAGGTCGCATGTTCTCCACTATTACTGCAGATTAAGCACAATATTAATTTAGAAGTTAAGCTACAACATTTACTAGCAGGTCAGAGAAATACTCTGCCAAACAGTTTACATATGCACAACATGACTAACATTAATCGTGTTTTGAAAAACGTACGCAAAATATCCACGCATTTTGTGACGTGGAATTGCGGACACAAGTCCGTTATACAATTGTATAAAGGCCGCTGAAATAGTTATGGCATGTCCAAATTGTCTAACTAAAGAATGTTTTTGGTGGCGAGGATGCCAAGTTATGATCATAACTTCGCGGCTTAGTAACAAAGTGTTTACTTTCCAATCGCATTAGCTGCCTTTGTTATGGTTGCACAATATGGTTGGTTGGCCGGTTGGCCAGTGTGGGCTATGAGCTGCGGGGCTGGCCCCCGTCGCTCGATCTACCAACTGATAAGATGTAGTTGTAGTACCGATGGAGAAGTACTGACATTCTTTTACGTAATGTTGAACGGCAGTGTGGAGGAAACATACGGGGTGGTGGACGTGGCAGCCGCGACGCGGGTTTACACAGAGTCACTTTTAACAATGACTGAATGATCATCTTACCCAGCTTCTGGGTTGTGGAGGTTAAATAGGCAGGTGCCACATAGAGCAAATTGAATTTTGCAGGGTTGGCTTTCAGTCTTACTATTGTCAGTTGGCAATAAGCTAGGCGATGAAGAAGTTAATACCGTTCAACAATGTGCGCTTTCTATAATTTCAAGTAGGTGATCTTTTCCTTTATAGAAGGACCAAAACGATAATATTTAATTTATTATGATCAGGATTTCTATTATAATTGTATTACGAACATCGATAGCATGCGGCCGAAAAGTTCTGGAGTGAAGACGTTGCGATGCGCGGCCTCCCACTAGGTGGACCTGGTGAAGGTTGCGGGGATCCGCTGGATGCGAGACGCACGGGACCGGTCAATGTGGCGACACTTAGGGGAGGCCTATGTCCAGCAGTGGACGTCTTCTGGCTGGAATGATGATGATGATGAACGTCGATATTTAAAAATCCAATTACAAAGTCTAGTAAGGCATCCGGACCATTGTATATCAGTGATAATTTAGAAGGATCTTGTTTCTAGAATTAATTCTAGATCGATTTGGATTAGAACAACACTCTTTTACAGCTCAAATAAAAAACTAGTTATGCAGATTTAAGTATATTTTGGGAATGAGTCACGAAATGTGGTGAATTGCTGAGTTTATTTATTAAATAAAAACTACATTAATCTTGAGCTAGTTCATTATGTAAATGTCCCGGAGTTTATTGCATGAATATAGATAGGCATATAATTAATTGCAAATAATACAATAATTGCTTTGGGACATCTCGTTCATAAATCTATAATAATAAGACCATTACGTAGATAAAATAGGTAAAGTATTTTAAAAGAAAGAAAATATATTATACTAGCGACCCGACCCGGCTTCGCACAGAAGCATAATTCAACACATAAACCTTCCTCTCGAATCACTCTATCTATTAAAAAAACCCACATCAAAATCCGTTGCGAGTTTTAAAGATCTAAGCATACATATAGGGACAGATAGCGGGAAGCGACTTTGTTTTATACTATGTAGTGATTATCGACAGTTTTTTAGGGTTCAGTACCTCAGTCAGCAAAACCAAAACCCATACTTAGCATCACTTTGTTGTCCGTTGTTAAGACCCCTTTTTCTCAGGAACGCGTGGAGGTATAAAATTGTAATTAATATCACATACTCTGGTCTGCTACCCATTGGAGCAGTGAAGAAATCAAACATGATCAAAATTTACGACCGTTTAGGTCACATATTTTGCAATTTCTCAAGGATTTCTTTAACCTAGAATAATGACATTTGATCATCATCATTATCATCAGCCTATAATTGTTCCCACTGCAGGGACTCAGGCCTCTTCTCTAGGAGAGGGATGGGCTATAATCCACCACGCGGGCCCAGTGCGGGTTGGTAGATGTCGCATATCTTCGAATTTTTGGTTCTAAGACATGCCGGTTTTCTCACGATGTTTTCCTTCACCGTTTTGAGAGCAGTGGTGATGAAAATAAATTACACAAAGTAATGCGCCTGCCTGGGTTCGAACCCACGACCAACTGTTCGTAAGTCGGGGCCGCCACCACTGGGGCACCACTGCTCTCAATGATATTTGGCAAGAAGCAATGTCTATCAGCACATGTAAGGGAAAAATCTGAAAAAACTAAATTTTTACTGAAAACCGTAACTTTAATAACAAAATACCCACAAAATACGGAACCCTCGGTGCGCGTGTTCGTCATTTGTCAGGTCGTGAACTCTAACAGGGATGGTTTATGAGTCAACCTATGAATGGAATTAAATCGAAATAAATCTAGAATATATACTACCGATAAAGAGAGAATTCACGCAGCGTCAACATAAAACCTGAACTTTATTTATTTATTTTATTTTATTTATTTATGTACACACAAAATACAAAAAAGGATAAAAAACATAAAAAAATAGAAGAGCACAAAGGTACTGCTTATTTCATGAACTTTCGTATTATCAAGCCGTATGTTTCCACCAGTTACAGCATGCTGTGAATTAGTCGACTGATTCCCAAATAGGAATTCGTACTCACTTTGATTTACGCTAAGGTACGCCATTTCTGAGACGAGTCTAAACTTTGTATTGTTTCTTACTTAGAGTGTTAAATAACCTAGAGATAACCCAGAGACCTTCAGTATCTACTTTTTTATGTTTTTTGAAAGTAGCAATTGTTAGATCTGACGGCATTGTAATTGTTTTGACAAATATTTTAGCAAATACACATTTCACCAGATAAGTTTAAGTTCCATGTAACAGGGGGCGAGCCGTGGCTGCTAATGAGAAATTCCTCATCGTTTGATGTACCTAATTCAAATGTATACTGGGTATAGTGCCTCTGCACTAATGAAAGCAGTTGTATACGAAAACATTTCCAAGTTTCTATATAGTAACCACACAGACTTAATTACCGAACTTAATGTAACAAAGACGTGCGACCTCTCAATTATTCCGAACTATTCCACATTACGTAACGAAAAGAATCTAACAGTAAGTAAGTACATCATAAATTAAACATGGCTTCCATTTAACCGCCGTCCAAGCCCCCACAGATAATGTTCCCCCAGGGTCACAGGCCACGGGCTGATCTGCATAATCCGAATATTTGGACCGCGCACAGCACAGACCCTTTACATATATAATTGGCTTAATAAATATGTCGGGGATAAGCGGTAACTTGCGTGTGTGTGATACACTAAATAAGAGGATAACGCTGAGAAGTTCTGCGGGATCGATTAGGACCTGTTCGAGTACCGTCGCAGCCGGAATGTAATAATATTTGCAAACACAAGTGAAGTAGTGCTCGCTGGTTGCATCGCGTGACTTGTCGCGATCTATCAAACTGGCGGCGTTTTATATCTCGGGAATTATCGGGATACATTTTACAGGCTACAATACTTTGTATCAAACATTTGTTGGATGCATAAGATCTAAATGATTGATTATGTTTTGAATGGGTGATTATTTTTGCGTTTGGACCGGTCTTATTCTGTCACAAATGAGTTGCTGGAACGTACCTATTCAGACTTATATGACGGTTGACTTTATTATTTTGTTTTCGTATTTTTATAATGATTAAGTATTGTTTTCCTAAAATTAAGTACTGGTCTCATTTACGTACTGTTCAAATATTCAAAGGCACTGAAAACTCATTTTCAATGTTAAATGATCAAATATTTAAAGCCATGGTTTACTTTTCGTCCGCGGTTGTACCATTTTATTTGCCATTTAACATAAATCATTTGGTCTTGTTTTTTTATTAAAAGCCATCCATTAAGCCGTTGAAATGAAAATATTTAACATCCGTGTCAATTCAATTTGATACTACATTAAAATGATATTTTTTGTGATGATTTAAAGCAGGATCAAGCAAGAGTCATTGGTTTTATTGGAATTATTATTGGTTGGATTGGACTGTCAGTTTCGAATGATCAGTTTTATTCGTTGGATTAATTGTTTAACAGATTTGACTAGACTTTATTAGTCATGTTATTATAACTTCAAAGTTCATTCACTTACTGACAGTTACCGGCGGGATTGCGACCCGTAAGCTATTTTGCATAAGTGTAACTACTTTAAAGAGTGTAACAATCCCGTCGAGGGCTGCGGGTTGTTCGCAAGAGATACCGCGGCCTTGAGATAAAGGGCTAAGAAGGAACATGGCTGGTTTTTAGTCAGTAGAAGTCTGACACTCCCTTTCGCTCCATTATTTTGTTCCGGACCATAACTAGGAACCTTCTAGTTACGGGAATCCAAGTTCGAAATTTTTATTGTAATTTCTTTTAAATAATAGTTTTTACCCGACTGCATGGAAAGGGTTATGTTTTTATTTTAATAACTTTACTTTAATTACGTCCATGACCCGTTTATTGTTCAAATTCTTTACCAGCACAATGTTTTGAGTGAGCTACATAGAGTTTTACTATTAAATGTGATTACACTCGAAAAAACATGTAATACTCTATGTTTTATTGACTAAATTCCCACATCAGCACTTATTGGGGGAGGTTTTTCGGTCGAGTCGTTTTGTGCTTGTCTTATTCGGGCTGCTATAATTTTTGGTCATGATTGTGAATTGGTGGCAAGAGAAAAACGTTACTACAAAAACAATGATTTGTGCCCAGTTCATGATGATAGGACTTAACAAATCTGGCGAAATCTAATCCATAGTGGAGTTATAGGTGTAATGTTATGAAAGTCGTTCGTCGCACCCATGTTGCTCCATTCTTTCCCTGATTCCCATCACACGGCTGACATTCCCGGAATATGTCCCGCCCACGTTCTGAACGTTTAACTAATTTCCCGATGATTAACGACGCACATGTAAATACTTCACGTCCACTGCGCAGGCGCGGTGTCAACAAATAACATAAATTTGGCCATCGATGCCCCCTGCGCGTGCGCAACCATACGTACAGACAACCACATCGCACTGCTAACACAAGTGACAAGACTGTATCAATTCGAAAAAAAGATTTTCGAGATAACTCATTCTTCATCTGTAAAATTTAATTATCTACGCGTTAATAAAACCGTCACTGAAATAGTGCAAGAATTTTATGACAAATTTTAAAACAGTGTTCACTTTTTTACAATGGTGAACAGGAAACGAGTAGGTAATCAGTTTTCCATCATTTCTGAAAAAAGCTTCATTTTGAGTTGATACAGTCTTGTGTTAGCAGTGCGACATGTGCAAGGTAACAATCTGACACTGACAGCACCTGTACACTGGTGGTGAATAAAAAGCGATGTTAACGTTAAACTGTAGCTATGGCGTGCAGGTGATAGTACTTTGTTTTATTTAAATGGAACGATATCGTTATCTATGGAGATACGCTCATCTATGGCTCATCTATCGATACAGCGTCTGTTAGAACGTTGGGTAAGTATATTTATGTGAGTTTACACGCGGCTCACCGGATTGGCCCATTAATTCATGTTGAACTTGTACCTATTTGTATGCCACGATAAATATCTAAGAAATACATAGCTAATAGTTCAAATAGGAAAATAATTTAGTTGGTTACGATAAGCAGCACCTTTAAATTAGAATAGATCCAGCCAGACACGTTTATATTCGTTGGATTCGCAGTCAGATAAACTTTAGATAATAAACTAGTCTTCGTGACATTCGTGAACCTATTTTTGTAGGGTTTTCTACCTAAATACCTACTAAAGATCGTAGATACATTATTTGTAATTGTTAAATTAAAACTTTCCTATCGTCTTGGCAGTTTTCGTAATACTTAGGTACGTTGTGTTTTATATCCTGTATATAAAACACAACGTACCTAAGTATTACGATACTACTACTGGTAAAATGGACGTATTCCTTGCAAGACGGAATAGTACCTAGGGTTAAAATGCAATAAATTAAGCCACCAAATGTTCCTCCAAAATTAGAGAAGAACAAATGTAATTAAATCAGTTATTATGACGATATTTTGGGACTCAAAGAGAGGCGTTATTCATTATGGTTTATCGCTACAGGCCCTAGCATAAATAATTTCTTACCCAAGGTGTAAAATCGCAGATATATTTCAAGTTCGTTAGCCTAAATTCCACGATCACGGACAACTACCACCTGCCACATTCTACCAATGCAATGACTACCAAAATATTAAATATGGCAACACCAGATCAAAGGTGAGAACTCGTTGAATTAAATTATTGAGCACAATCTGTTGGAGTCAGCGACACAACACAGGAATCACTTTCATATCTCCATTTTATCGTTAAAATCCATCGACCATGTTAAATGTACCGAACAGTATATTATGTGACCTCGACCTCTGCCGGTACTGCCCGCTGCAGAGCGTGATACGCGGCCAATTAATTGTTGCACTAATAGTTTAGACAGAGCATGACTGTAGTGACGCCCAGTCGCCCGCGGTACAGCGGTACAGCGGTGCCCAGCGCAGATTTAGAGCTGCAGGTCACGGGTTCAAAGTTTTTGTGGGTGAAGTAGAATGTTTAGTTAATGTTAGCAGCATACCGCGGCGTTGTCTGCTAAGTGATAAATAAGTTGGGAGATAACGCGAGGTGGAAGGTTGCTCGTAATGCTCGTATGTTGTGTGTGACCATGTTCTTCACACTAACGTTTAAGCTGTTTTCTCGTTTGTCAAGAGGCCGTACGCTTCTCTGAACCTATTAAAGATGTTTGTCACATTTTAACTGTTATCGTTTCAAACTAAATTAACTTCTAAACTATTTAACGATTCTTTAGATTTGTTTATGACGTTCTTCTTTACCTGAACAAAAATACCAAACCGACTCATCCGCCGGCGGCAGCCTTCGTTTGGCCTACACTACCGGGGTTTCTGAAAAGGCTGAAAAAACCCTATACATGTGATAATCTCTTGCAAAGTCTTTTATATTTTTACAAAACTATTGAGAAAGGTTGTCAAATACAGTGGCCGCCATGCCATGCCAGTGCTAGATATAGACTCGTGCATCATCGTCCTCACTGATAGCAGTTCACTTTGTGTGGGCTTTCAGGTTGTTCTACTATTAATTATGTTTGCTAGGCTCCCACGCATCGCTCGGAATTAAATACAAATAATTATGATACTAATGGCAGATAAAGATTAACAGAAAATGAATCGTTCAGCCAAAAACTAGATGTTAGCCAGATTAGAGGTATTAGTCATAAATTGAGAACTAGATAACGGCCTTTAAATTAAAACTTAGCTATTTTAATATTTAAAAACATTCCCACATTCCTTTTTTTTTTTTTTTTTTTTGGTGGGTGGAAAATCATCGAATAACCCCCCCCGCTCTTGGGCAGAGCGAAGGGGAGTGTCAGACTTCTACTGACTAAAAACCAAACCCATGTTCCTTCTTCTTCGCCCTTGTGTCGGAGCCGCGGTAACCTTTCGATATCCACAGCCTCGACGGGCGTCGGCCCTTGCGGGCCCCTCCTTGCTGACATCTCTTTGAGGCGCGCGTGGAACACGTACGCGCCGCCGACACGGTCTGTTGCCGTCATGACGACGGCCGGACGGCGAGCTAGCCCGTTACTCACCGTCCACAGGCCCGCGTCTACGGTGGCCGGAGGTCATCGCGTGACCCCCGACGCCCGGAGCGCCTTCCGCGGCGGCTGGGACGTTGAGAGGTTCTCTCCCTCTCTCGTTCCGCCACCTCCTTCGCTAGCATCACTGCTTCGCAGAAGGAGGCGACGGCGTCCCATTCCTCCTCGCCCCGGACCATGGCTTGCACCAGGGCCGGGCGCGAGAGGTCGCCGCCGCCGATCGCCGCTACGAGAACACGGCGGGGCTCCGCCCAAGCAGGGCACGCCTCCACAGTGTGCTCCACCGTGTCCTCCGGTCGATCCTCGCAGTGGAAGCATCCGGGCGTTTCCTCCCGCCTGATTCGGTACAGGTACCTCCCGAAACACCCGTGTCCGGTGAGGACCTGCGTCAGACGGTAGGTGAGGGCGCCGTGGCGCCTCTCCAGCCACTCCTCAAAGAGGGGACTTACCGCCACTATCGTGGCGTGCCCTGCGCTGGGTTGCGACAGTCGCTGTCTCCATGCCGCCATGAGATCGCACCGGAGGTCTGTCCGCCGCGCAGCAATGTGCCGCGGCAGCAGAGTGACCCCCCGGTGAAGCGCCTCCGCGCGCCACTCACGTAGGCGCGCGAGGACTATCGCCTCCAGATCCCACGGCGGCAATCCGGCAAGGAGAATCGCCGCCTCGCGGGAGATCGTGCGGTACCCGCGGACAAGCCTTACGGCCATGACCTTTTGGGGCGCGTTCAGGTAGTGGACGGCCCGCTTTTTCACGGCACGCGCCCACACCGGGGCCCCGTAAAGGGCCATGGACCGCACGATCCCCGCATACAGCCTACGGCAGGAGGCGTTTGGCCCCCCCAGATTGGGCAAGAGCCACCTAAAGGCAGCCGCGGCCCGCTCCAGTCTGGGAGCCAAACGTCGGAAGTGCTCCACGAAGTTCCACCGGCTATCGAGGACGAGTCCGAGGTACTTTAAAGTACACTCGACGCCGATGGAAACCCCTCCCACCGATAGCTGGGATCCCGACGGTGGCACGTTCCCACGCCCATAGAAACACATGGCCTCGGACTTGTGAAGCGCCACCTCGAGACCCAGCTGCCGGATCCTCTTAACGACTATCGCAACCCCGCGTGTCATGTTCGCGGCCGCCGCCTCGTGCGACTCCCCCCGTGCCAGCACCAGCGTGTCGTCCGCGTAGCAAACGACGCTGACGCCGTCAGGGAGGTCGGCACGCAGCACCCAGTCGTAACCGATGTTCCACAGGGGCGGCCCCAGAACCGAACCCTGCGGAACACCGCACGACATCTCTCGCCGGTTCCATTGTCCGTCTTGACCAGGGTAGATGACAGCCCTGTCTGTCAGATAGTCCCCGACTACACGATGAAGGTAGGCCGGCACCCGGTGATACCGGAGTGCCTCCTTGATGCAGCTCCAGGGCATGGTGTTGAAGGCGTTGGCGATGTCGAGAGACACCACCAAGACCACACCGCCCCGAGAGACCGCATCCCCCGCCGTGAGGGCTCTCACGCGCATGATGGCGTCCACCGTCGAGCGCCTCTTGCGGAAACCGAACTGGTGTTCCGCAAGATCCGGACCCATTCCCTCAAGGTGCTCGGCGAGGCGGTTTGCAATTACTCTTTCAAAGAGCTTGCCCACCTCGTCGAGCAGCACAATGGGCCGGTATGCGGACGGCGAGTCCGCAGGGCGCCCGGGCTTCTGAATGAGGACCAGCTTCCCCGTCTTCCAACGACGCGGGAACTGGCCTCTCTCCATGCACGCGCTGAAGAACCCCTCCAGTCGGGGCCCAAGAGCCTCTGAGGCCAGGGCCCAGGCTTTGCCAGGCAAGCCATCGGGCCCCGGGGCGGTATTTTTGGCCTTAAGCCTCCGTACCGCCACTCTCAGGTCTACCCCAGTCACCTCCGGAATGTCGTCATCAGATCCTGATTGGTCCGCTTCCGGCACCGCAGGTGGCGGAGCCATTGGGGGGGGACGATGCTCCCCTCGCGAAGGGAACAGAACGCTCACCACGTCCTCCACGAGCTCAGGCCGGAGACTCTGCGTCAGCGGGGGGCCCCGGGTGCGGAGTTGATTCCGCACCACCTTATAAGGGCGCCCCCACGGATCTCTGTTGAGAGTCTCCAGCATCTCCTCGCGGGCCTGATCCTTGGCCCGCCGACGAGCCTCGGAGAGGGCGGTCTTCGCCACTCTGTACCCTTCATATAGCTCCGCCTCCACGGCTTCCGCATTCGGAGGACGAATGCGGCGCCTGCGATGTCTGGTGTACCGGCACCGCGCTACCACACACTGCTCACGCAGGTGCGACAGCTCTTGCGACCACCAGTACACATGACGCCGGGCGCTTCCTGGCCGGACTCGGGGCATTGCCATGTCGCATATCTCGGACATGGCCTCCTGGAACCAAGCCGCCTCGGTGTTGACGTCGGCGGGCCTGGCTGGGGATGACCCCCAGGACCACACGATCGCGGCCTCCAGGAGGAGCTCCCGGTCCAGCTGCTTCAGCGCCCAACGCGGACCACTCGGGGTCTGCGGGACCGGCGCGCTTGAGGACTGGGCAGAGACCTCAAACCGGATATACCGGTGGTCGGAGTAGGTCTCCACCTCCTCCATGACGCGCCAGTCAGCGACACGCTGCGACAGAGCGGGGCTGGCGAACGAGATGTCCACCACCGACTCGCCCCGCATCCGCACACACGTGGCCACAGAACCCCGGTTCAGGATGTCCAGGCCTGTTTCCAGAGCCCAGCACTCGACCATCCTACCCCGCACATCCGTGTAACGAGAACCCCAAGCCAAGTTCTTGGCATTGAAGTCCCCGAGCACAAGTACGGAAAGGGAATAGCCTCCGATGACGACACCCTGAGGGAGTTTTGGAACTCGGCGAGAGTTCGGCTCGGAGAGAAGTAGACTCCCGCCACCACTATCTCCCCGAACCGTGCTGCTACGCACCCCTGACCCTTCCTGACCATCTCAAGGGCCGGGGTGCCGGCGGCGGCCGACGCAATGATGGTCACTGAGCCACTGAGGTCCTCCACCCAGTCTGGCCTGGGCGGGACGAAATAGGGCTCAGCGACCACGGCGATGTTGATCGACCACTGCGCCATGCTCTGGAGCAACAGATCCTGAGCGCAGGCGCAGTGGTTGATATTCGCCTGGAGGAGGCTTAATGGGGCCATTAATGGCAGTCCATTTCAGCCCCCTCCGGGGCCTCCTGAGGCTTGGCGGCAGCGGCTTTGGCAGCAGCGGCTTTAGCGGCAGCGGCTTTGGCGGCAGCGGCTTTGGCGGCAGCGGCGGCGGCGGCAGCAGCGGCGGCGGCGGCAGCGGCCGCGGCGTTGGCGACGGTGGGTTTGGTGGCGGAGGGCCTCCCTTTTCCCCTGGCCTTGGCGGGTGGAGCGCAGGCCTTGCTCCCTGCCCGGTGCTCGGCCGGCTTCCCAGCCGCCGCACATGCGTCGCAGTGCGGCGTGGCCAGGCAAGCCGCAGCCCAGTGACCGGGCTGACCGCAGCGGAAGCATAGTTCGCTGCGGTCTACCTCCGAGGTGCATCGGCACCCTACGTGCTGCCCCACATGGCAGCGAAAGCACCTCAGAGGTCTGGGCTCCAGGAGCTTGACCTGCGCCCTCGACCAGCCCACCTTGAGGGTGCGACCCTCCGCAATCGTCTTTGCCACCGTCACAGGGCAGCTGACCGTTACAGTCAGCATGCCTTCGCGGTCCGGGCGCAGGGTGCCCGCCTTGACCTGCTCGGCAGAGCACCCCCCAGCCGCGGTGACGGCGGCCAACACCTCCTCCTCGGAGACCGAGTCGTCCAGACCCACGATGCGCAGGCTTGCGCACTTGATGGGCCTGGACACCCGGACCTCGTCCGCATTTAGGGACGCCCTGAACTTCTCAGCCAGAGCGTCCGCCGACGAGGCGCTTGAACCCTCGGGGAGCTCCAACAATCGAGCCCCTGTAGCGGTGGGTCGAATTCGGAGGCCCCCGATGATTCCGAGCTCTTCGAGGTTCACCGTCGCCTTCAGCCCATCGAGAACGCCTCCGTACTCCATGCCCTTACTGATTGCGTTTGGCTGCAGCGTTACCACTACAGCCGCGTTTTTCGGGGCACGGAGCCGCGCCGCAGCGCTCCGCTTTTTCTGCCGGCGCTTGCGTTCTCTCCGCCTGGCTTTTTGGGCCGCCTTTTGCTCCCGCCGCTTTTCCCCGGCCACCTCCCAACCTGACTCGCCCTCGGAAGGCTCAGGAGGTGGAGGGGGTGCCTTGCCCTTCTTCTTCTGGGCAGGCGCCTTGCCACCCTTCTGGGCAGGCGCCCTGCTCTTTGGAGGGGTAGGCTCCTTGTCCTTCGGAGGGGCAGGCGCCTTGCCCTTCTCCGGTTCGGGTGCCTTACCCTTCGCCTGGGCCGACACCTTGCCCTTCGGAGGGGGGGGTCCCGCCTTGCCCTTCTGAGGGGCAGCTGTCTTACGCGGTGGCGCTGGGGCCGGCTTCCCACCTGGCTGAGCCCCGCCTTCAGGCTGGCTGGATGGCCCTGCCTTAGGGTTGCCGGCTGCCGCACCCGCATAAGTCTTCGCCCCCAGGGAGGGCCGAAGAACAATGCCCTCTAAGAGTGAGTGCCCCCTCTCGAGGTCAGCCAGCCTCTGCAGAACCAGGTTCAGGTCCCGGTCCCCGGCAGCCAGAGGCTGGCTTTGCCCGCGCCCGTCTTGAGGCACCTCCTCAGGGCAGGCTCCTCGGAGCTTGGCCAGGTTCGCCTGGAGCCTCGCGTTCTCCTTCTGGAGACGCTCTATGGCGACCGCCTGGCGCGTGACCTCCGCCCGCAGAGCGGACACCTCGTCCGACGGAGGTCCGCCACACAGCGCCTCCGCTGCCGCCACAATGGAGGCCGAGGCCGCGGCAATCGCGGCCTTCTTTGACATGTGCGTCCTCTTCAGAGAGACGCCATGTATTGTGGCCCCCACGATCTCAGCAAACCCGGCCAGGCGCTCACCAACGGAGCCGCCGCCGGTGACCTGGTCACCACCAGTGTTGGCCTTATGGGACCAGCATACTTCGGGCGCAAGCGGCTCATGTAAACAGTCGCCGCGGCCACAGTCGACATTCCGGCTCGGAGTGCAAATTCATACTGAAGAGCTGTGCCGGCGCCGAACGTATTTATAGTGTGCGAGCAGACTGCGCTATGCGCCGCATACGTGCCAGAGTGAGATGGGTGCTCGTTCCAAAATATGTAATAATATAAATCCATGTTTAGTGAGTAAGGTAACTGTACTGTCTTCCTATTGGTTGATCTAATTTTTAACTACAGGGCTTGGCAGTCACTTGCAACCCCCTATATGTAGATGTAAGGCATGAATTATTATAAATAAAATAGTATTCAATACAATAGTCTTCTTCCATTCACCGAACCAACCTAAGCTCTAACAACTGGTGACCCCGACGCTGAATCATGGAGTCGCAACAGAATCTCGGTGAAGGAAGCATTAAGCCCGAATTCGATCTGGCCGCAGTTTCTATCCAGTCAAGACTACTACCATTCTGGCGAGAGATTCCACGAGCCTGGTTCATACAATTTGAAGCCGTCGTGGATCCGCTGAAGACTTCGGATGATCAAAAGTACCGATACGTGTTACAGCAGTTACAACCCACCGATCTTCAGCAAATTACGGATATCCTGTATAATCCTCCAGTCACAGACAAATACACTACTGTGAAGAATCGTCTGTTAACGGTTTATGACAAATCCGACGTGAAGAACTTTCAGAAGCTCATCAGTGGCCTCGAACTGGGTGATCAGAAGCCTACACAGTTATTAAGGAAGATGCGGGAGCTGGGAAACGGCATGATCACGGACGAAGGCTTGAGAATTGAATGGCTCAACCACCTACCTACGCAAGTGCGCGTCGTCCTATCTGTCAATACGGAATCGTCGCTGGACACTCTAGCCGCGATGGCCGACAAGATGGTCGAGTATTCAGAGCCCGCAACAACAACCATCGCCGCAGTTTCCACAACAACAGCTGAGTCCTTGATGTCCAAACAACTGGAAAATCTGTCAAAACAAATGGAAAACATTCGCCTGGAAGTAGCTGAACTCCGTGGACGAACAACTCATCGTTACAAACGTCGGTTCCGGTCTCGTTCACGTACTCAATCACGGTCACGACAGGGGAATAAGGAATCAGTAAAACCCGGAGATCCTACATGGGAATGTAGATTTCACTATCGCTTCGGTGACAAGGCTAAGCGCTGTGAGTCACCCTGTAGCAGGAAAAAGAAAAACCAGTCGTCTTTAAACTAGCTCCGACATCGACGGAGGCGAACGTCGGTGTCCCGTGTACTACCAACCGCCTTTGTATTTTCGACCGGGATACCAGAGAACGATTCCTTGTGGACACAGGCGCCGATATTTCGGTATTAGCCGCCACAAGCAAGAGTAAAATGAAGGCACCAAGCACATATAGGCTGTTTGCAGCAAACAACACGCCTATAAATACCTACGGCGAGAAAACACTCAGACTAAATCTTGGTCTTCGACGCAGTTATCTATGGAAGTTCGTCGTGGCTGACGTCAAAACCTCAATCCTGGGAGCCGACTTTCTACGTCACTACAAATTATTGGTTGATCTCCACAAAAAGAAGCTCATCGACAATGTTACAGAATTATCTGTTGATGCATTCGAAACAAGACACGGGGAAGAAACAGTACACGTTATAAGCACCGATCAAGTCTACCACGACATCTTGAAGGCATATCCGGAGGTGCTTCGACCGATGTCTCTGAAGGAACCAGCAAAACACGATGTCGTTCACCACATCGAAACGACAAGCTCTCCGCTCTTCACTCGCCCACGCCCTCTGCCACCCGATAAGTACAAGGCTGCAAAAGAAGAATTCGAACACATGTTGGAGCTGGGAATTTGCAGACCTTCCTTGAGTCCATGGGCGAGCCCACTACATGTCGTCAAAAAGAAGGACGGGGGACTGAGGGTTTGCGGTGACTATCGTAGACTAAACGCAGTCACTCAACCTGACCGATACCCGATACCCCGCATTCAAGATTTTACCTACCAGCTACGTGATATGAAGATATTTTCAAAACTTGACCTGAAAATGGCATACTACTGGATTCCAATAAACGAAGAAGATGCACAGAAAACAGCCATCACCACACCATTTGGGCTATTTGAATTCAAATGCATGACGTTTGCACGACGCAACGCTAGCCAAACCTTTCAAAGATTTATGCATCAAGTCTTGCGGGGCATCGATAATTGCTTTTGCTACATCGACGATATTTTGCTCTACTCAAAGGATGAGGGTAGTCATAAAAAACTATTACGCCAAGTACTGGAACGTCTCAAGAAATATGGCGTTATGATAAAGATCGAAAAGTGCGAGTTTGGCAAAGGAAAATTAAACTTTCTCGGTTACGAAGTGTCACCAAACGGCATCAAACCAACTGAAGAGCGAACAGAAGCAATTTCCAAATACCCGCGACCAAAAACAGTCGCGGAGTTACGACGCTTTTTGGGCATGCTCAACTTTTACCGCAGCTGCCTACCCCGCCAAGCTGAGTTACAAACAGAGTTGAACAAGTTTCTACACAATCGGAAGCGGAACGATAAAACACCCATTGATTGGTACCCAGCTGCAGAAACAGCTTTTGAAAAGTGCCGACAAAGCATTTTAGAAGCAACTGAGCTGATCCACCCATTACCCGGCAACGCTCTTGCCCTAATGACTGACGCCTCAGATCATAGCCTTGGAGCAGTACTGCAACAGAAAATCAACAACGAGTGGAGACCTCTCGCGTATTTTTCAAAGGCGATGAGTATGACACAACGCCGCTATAGTGTTTACGATCGCGAGCTATTAGCGATCTATACAGCAGTGAAGCATTTTCGGCGACTTATTGAAGGGAGTGACGTCACGGTTTATACAGACCACAAACCACTTGTCAACGCATTAACACGAACAGCGAGTTGCAGCGATACTCCACGTCGTGAGCGGCAGTTGCACTTCATCAGCCAGTTCTGCACAAATATTAAGTACGTGCAAGGTGAAGAAAATACAGTAGCCGACGCCCTGTCCCGTGTGGAAGATATCCAATGTCCGACAATGATCAACTACGATAAATTAGCGATTGAACAAGCAAGCGATCCCGAATTAAAACAACTGAAGAGCCAATCCAACTTGAAGTTCACTGACGTCACGATGCCAGGGCTACGTCGACCAATCACGTGCGAGATGTCAACAGGAACGCCTCGGCCTTACTTACCAAGTACATATCGTTTTGATGCATACAAAGCACAACATGATTTATGTCATCCCGGTGTCAGAACAACCCGAAAGCAAACGAGTTCAAAGTTCTTCTGGCCTAGCACTCGTCCAGTTGTTGACATCTTTATTCAAGATGTCAACAACTGGACGAGAGCGTGCATCAATTGCCAGCGAGCGAAGGTTCACCGCCACATAGTAACACCACTGAGCGAGTTCCCACCGTCCGAACGCTTCGAACATATACATGTAGACATAGTCGGACCACTACAGATATCAAATGATTGTCGTTACTGCGTGACCATCATCGATCGTTGCACGAAGTGGCCGGAAGCCGTACCATTGCTCGAGATAACCGCTGAGAAAGTCGCGAAGGCCCTATATGAGACTTGGATTGCAAGATTTGGCTGCCCACTAAGGATATCAACTGATCAAGGCCGTCAATTTGAATCCTTGCTCTTCCGTTCGCTGATGCAGAAATTTGGTATACAACGAATCCGCACAACGGCATATCATCCACAGTCCAATGGTCAGATCGAAAGATGGCATCGAACAATGAAGGCAGCATTGATGGCTCGCGGCAGTACCAGTCAATGGACAGAAGAGCTGCCTACTGTGCTATTAGGACTGCGCACAGCATTACGCAACAACAATCATCTGAGCGCGGCAATGTTGACATACGGAACAACACTCCGCCTTCCGTCAGATTTCATCGTGCCATCAAAAACAAATATCAACGACAGCGACTATGTACGCCGCCTGATGGAAACAATGGCATCGATTAGAACTACGCCACGCTCGAACAACAGTCGTAGTGAGTCATTTATACATAAAGACCTCGCAACGTGCACACATGTTTTTGTGCGGAACGACACCGTGCGCTCGCCGCTGACACCGCCGTACGAGGGACCTTACGAAGTCATCAAACGCTACGACAAGTTTTACAAGATCAAGTTACCGCTACGCACATCTGTGATATCACTAGACAGACTCAAACCAGCCTACATCTACGATGAACCGAGTGAAGAAGATGATCACCATATTCACCGTGCTAGCGCAACTACAGCCACTCAGCCCTACATCACCAAGTCCGGCAGAGTTGTGAAACCTGTCGTACGTTTTACTTAGAGGGGAGTGATATGGGACCAGCATACTTCGGGCGCAAGCGGCTCATGTAAACAGTCGCCGCGGCCACAGTCGACATTCCGGCTCGGAGTGCAAATTCATACTGAAGAGCTGTGCCGGCGCCGAACGTATTTATAGTGTGCGAGCAGACTGCGCTATGCGCCGCATACGTGCCAGAGTGAGATGGGTGCTCGTTCCAAAATATGTAATAATATAAATCCATGTTTAGTGAGTAAGGTAACTGTACTGTCTTCCTATTGGTTGATCTAATTTTTAACTACAGGGCTTGGCAGTCACTTGCAACCCCCTATATGTAGATGTAAGGCATAATAATAAATAAAATAGTATTCAATACAATAGTCTTCTTCCATTCACCGAACCAACCTAAGCTCTAACACAAAAAAAATAATGGTGGCGCCTTACACCATATACTTGCGTGGAAATATAAAGTTTTGCGTTTATCCCTGACGCAGGGAGCTGGTTGATTGATTAGTGGACTGTATTGTTGCGGGGGTTGAAAAGTGGCGTAAATAAGTAGGTCTGAACTTGCAAATGCGACACGAATTAGGACGACGAACTTGTGAGCTTGGACAAAGGAATCTGGCAGGAAACATGCAGCACCACTGACCTGTAAATTCGCCGTCTCCAAGATCTCCTCCGCGTGGGTCGGCAGAGAGGTCGAGTTCTTGCTGGATTCAGGGCGGCACACGAGGGGGCGCGCACAGATGCCTTTCACCACATGAACACGCACTTTCCGTAGTGTTTTAGACAATAGTTCGTAATTAGGCACTCGCGGCAATTCGCCACCGTAAGTTAAGAATAAATTAATAAGGGAGCATGTTCTTAGCAACGCTACTCTCGTTCAAGTGTTCGAGAATCTTCACACAGTCACCGTCGGCGGTGACAAGGACAGCGATAGTCCAGGTGTGCATGTGGGAAAAGGATGGGATATGGTACGATAGTGACACATTTTGCAAGTCATTTTTACTTCTACCCTACAATGAAAATTATGAATGAATACGAGATCCAGCCTTGAAGAAACCCTTCAAAAAAAAAAAAAAAGGTTTGAAAAGCAAGAAAGTCGCTATATTCAGCAACTTCTACTATAACTAATACAACTAGAGCGGATAAATGTAATGAAATTTCTAAACTAAACTTATCTAACGTAAGCTAATATATTAAATATATTAATATTTAAATATATATATATATATAATATGTATATTTAAATATATTGACTATTGAGTCGGAAGCGGGCATAACCGCACTACTGGTCGTTTATAACTACCGGTCTTAGTTTTTACTTCCGCTACGCGAACAACACCATCCTTACCAGGGTATACATTGGTAACAATTCCTAATGGCCACTGCAAGGGTGGAGCGTTATCTACATTTAACAACACTACGGTACCGACTGTGATCGGGTTACACGGAGTATTCCATTTCTCGCGTTGTTGCAAATTATGTAAATATTCCGACTTAAATCGTTTCCAATATGATTGAACTATCGAATCCATTAAGGAGAATCGAGACAACAGATCTGTTCGTTCTTCGGATAAGTCGGCTGCAGGTAAACATTCTAGCGAAAAAGTAGATAAAAAATGCGCGGGAGTAAGTGCTAATGGTTCTGATGGGTCAAAGCTCAAAACATAAAGAGGACGGCTATTTAGCACTGCCTCAATTTGAATAAGAATGGTCGACATCTCCTCAAAGGTGAGAACTTGATTGCCGATTGAACGAAACAAAAGCGACTTGGTGCTCTTAACGTTCGCTTCCCATATCCCTCCGAAGTGACTAGCTGTAGGAGGGTTCATTCGCCACGTGATACGGTTCTTCGCGAGTTCATGACTAAAACTTTGATAGTAATCAGCGGTTTGTAAAAACTCATGAAGTTCATTAAAATATTTTTTTGAAGCGACAAAATTAGTCCCGTTATCGCTATATAAGAAATTACAAGGACCTCTTCGCGATATGAATCGTTTAAATGCGTCGATAAACGAAGCAGAAGTTAAGTTAGATACTAATTCGATATGCACCGCTTTTGTTTGGCTCAACACCGGTCTCTGGCTCACCAGGCTCACCACGTTCCACCGCTCCACCAGTCTCCATCTCGCCGCCAGAAGACGACGACGAGACGACCCTTCTGCCGAGATGGAGCCCTTCCCCGGTGTCCCCCTTGGCTCGCCGGGCAACCTCCAGGGAAGCGGCACGCCTTCCCCGAGGGATTTTTCGGGTCGAGGTCAGTCGGTCCGACCCGCCGGACGACGACTCCTCGGCTCTGGCTCCGGCTCTGGGCCGCTTAAGAAAACGCTCTGCGTTTTCCGTAGCAGCCCCCGAAACCTCGCGTCCGGAGCCCGCCAAGTTAGCGCCCGACCCGGAGTCAGAATCCGACCCCGAGTCGCTCAAGCGACTACCCTTGAGCGAGCACCCCCGCCAGAGTTTGCCGGGAGCCTTCTCCCGGCACTCGCCCGACACCTTGTCAGGCCTATTAAAACTACCGATCGCATCATCCTCAGATGGAGATCGGGAGCCTCCTCGGCTCATGTTGCCAGTGTTGCCACTGGCATGCGGTATGGGACTGACGTTGCCCCCCCCCAGAATACGAGGGGCTTGACGATCCGCTAGGGACCGTGGCGGATTCTCCAGCTGCTGTGCAGCTGGTACCGCCCTGGGGTAATACTATTCCGTTAGTCTTATCCATTTTTAATTTTCCTTTTAAAGGGTGTGGTCCCTCCCTTCACCTATCATCTCTCCCTCCGCCCACTCACTGCTCTCACAGTCACGTCTGATGAGCAGACGCGAACCAGAGAGCAGCGAGTAGGGTTTCCTCCTGCGACAGGCGCGCCGCCCGAGGACCCGAACACTGTTCGCGTCTCCGGGCGGCGCACCTCCCGCGTGTCCTCTTTGTCTGGTCTCTCGCCTTGGACCTTTCCGGCATGAGTATATCTACCGGCAGAGCCCCAAGGGTCATTGAGACACGCAAGCCCCACCACGACGGCAACGTGGGAACACTCCGGTGGGGATTCCCACATTCCTTAGAAACTGATGAATCCACCCATAGTTAATTATAAATATAAACTGTGACAGAAACTCATTTATACAATGAACCGGGTAAGGATTAAGT
Source organism: Diarsia dahlii (assembly GCA_949775195.1). Lineage (NCBI taxonomy): Eukaryota > Metazoa > Arthropoda > Insecta > Lepidoptera > Noctuidae > Diarsia > Diarsia dahlii. The sequence continues at coordinate 20,957,186 of OX459209.1, forward strand.
AGGAGTTTAATCTCGCTACTACAATAATTTCCGACTTCCACAAATGAAAGCGCGGGCAAGAGCTAGTAATAAATAATTAGTAAATGTTGCAATCACCATCACAGGAACTTCCTTGTTGTAAGTACTCATTGCATTGCTATGGATAATTCTCATGATTATACGTAATCAAGGTAACTAAGGCATTATTGTTCTTCAATTGAGATATCACTATAATGAGTATTATAGTTACGTAACTGTTCAAAACTTGATGGTTAGCAATTTTATTTTTTAGTTTCATTGTAAACCAGGACATCGCCTTTAAGTGGGTAAGTGCTGTGAGCAACTGATCTTTCCTTCGCTAGGATAGAATCCTTCAGCTCTGGAAATACAAGCTTATTAAATTCCACAAGATTTCCCTCTTTCTATTCCCTCCCCAACATTCCTCTCTACTAGAGGTCCAGGAACAATCCTCCCAGCGTATAACTCACAAAATATGATACTTAATAATTAAAGCCGTAACTGTATCCTTGTTCGGAGGGCATTTCATTAACCTTGCGATGCTATCGTCTAATTGGCCGCGGACGCACCCCGCACCCCGCGCCCCGCGCCCCGCGCCCCGCAGCCCGCGGGTCGCGGTACGTTCACCGCACTTCCTAGACCATTGGTTCCCAACCAGTGGTCCGCAGACTATAACCACTTATTCTCGACAGCTATGGTCCAAACTGTCCAAAGCTTAACTAACCTTTATTTAAACGTTCAAATATCTCAAACTAACCGAAATACTTTAATTTTCTATTCTCTTTCAAAATTTCTTTTTTATTGTCATTTCCCTATTTATGAATGTTACTTTTGTTTTTTTTTATTACGACTACTTTTTTAAAAGTTTTGCTTCAGGTGATTTTCGTTTGATGAGATTCGTATTTGATGGTCGTTCGTCTTCAAAAGCTTGGGAGCCACTGCCACAGCCCAGAGACTATAAAGTCTATAAACTAGCTCGGGTAACGTATATGTGCGGGACGGACATTAAATTCATTAAGATTGCGATCATATTGGGGTGCGTACGCGCAGGTTGTGTTGTTTCAGCTAATTAGGTTGCTAGGTTTAGGAACCGTTATTAGCGCAGGTGTTACCGTTATATTGGTTCTAGTCTTCAGGTCTTAAGGTGTTAATTCCACTGATTTGACACCCACGGTAACTTTCTAAATATGTATAAATATTTTTCGGTGAGAAATAAGTACACATACCATTTTAAACTATAACCAATATAAACACAGAATACCTGTCCTTATGTTGGTGCATTAACATTATTTGTGTCGCAACTTCTGTGTAATCTATACGTTCATTTATCTTAACAAACCGTAGGAAGTCGGCCCGAAGTCGATAACAGAGAGACTTCCAATTATCTCGACGAGATATGTAACAATACACACGGGAGACACGGGTGCTGTGCTGGGAGACAATAAATCGTCCGCGTGTATCGACAATTAGTTATCTGTCGCAGTCGCAGGTGTGTGTCGCACTAAATTATCGAGTGTCTTATCAGACACTGTTGTTAAATACTCGCGAGTTTGGGTAAAGATGGCTGTTCATGGTGCGACTAAAAAGCTCGAAGTTATTCGTCATTCGATTAACAACCCTTTGTAGTAGTTATAGCATTTCTAGAATTAAATTCTGCATACACTTATTTTGTGGTCTATTCAGCCATAATTCGCTTGTCGATAAAACTATTGCCCCTCCCTTTTCTATGTAAGATGAATTTAGAGTAAGGAAGTCTATCTCTAGATTCCACACAGTCTGTACCCAATTATCCTGGTTTCCATTAAAATGGTTTTATTGAACCAATTTCTTCTTTCTCCGAGTAATTGTGCTTATTTCGTCGTCTAATGAATGGTCATCCGATGCGCAAGCGCCGCCTGGTTATCGCAGGGACATAGATGTGTCGTTACATAATAAATATTAGGCATACGTTGGTGACAATGTATCTGTACTGATATAATATAATATGTGGACACCAAGATACGCTAGGTGCTGTGGGAACACGCTTTCTACATTAGATTGGGATGTGATCATAATTAAGATCTACCTATGTGTCGCCCTGTATCTATTCTATTTAAATGCTCTACCATGAAAGCGAGTTCCAAAACAATCTTATTCAAAGTTTTGCAAAATACGGCTCAAACAGTAGTTACGTTGATTGAACAATGTTTTTGCAAAATTTATTTTAGTTAGTATGATATGAAGTAATGATCCCTATGGAACTGACAATATCCTGTATCTTCCATGATCATTTTCGCTGGCAGTGTTATAGGTATGCTACTCAGTATTGGATGCAGGCCTATTTGTGTCATATTCATGGTCTTCGCGAGTTGAGGCCAGGTGTTCCCCACGATCTCTAAATTTTCATGCGAAATAATAATTATTTTAACCAGGAAATGTATTTTAATTTAACATTCACGTTTCGAGGTATATCCTGTATATGGATATGTCGACAGGAGTGCAGCAAACATCGTTTTATTACGGTGAATGAACTGATAAATTAACATTAATTAATAGGTACCTAACACGCCTAATAATGTACCTTTTCATTTAACCTTTCATCGAGAGATCCACGCTTTCCAATAGATCTCAGCGTGTAGATTGTGTACATCCCAATTTGTCGCGTATGTCGCCACATTACTTATGTCTGTTGGCCAGTTATTTATGCCCAGCAGTGGGCATAACTGCGGCTTGTCCAGCTAATTGATGGCGGTGCTGTTAATTGATGGCATGTAGCTGATGTACCGATGTACCTGTGTAGTTGTGTACATGGGATATTTATGTTCAGTTGTGCTATCGTCGGTAGTCATCGATTGTTTCTATTATTGTGATCTATGGATGTAGATTTGTATGTTTTTAATTGATTTACAGTAAGTGCTGATTACAATTATTGATTCTGGAGAGGAGGTAAGTTATCGAAGTCATGGAAATATTTACTATTTAAAATGTTTGTGGTAAATTATTAATAAAAACTTTTACCTTTATATATTGTGTGAAAGTTAACGCCAAAACCGAGGACTCATATAGAGTTATTGCCAAGCTTTTAACAGAAAAAGACTACCATTGGCATTCATACGAAAATAAGCAGTCTAGACCAATCAGAGTTGTTGTGAAAAAGTTACATTCTTCTTGCCAACCTGATAGAATTAAAGACGACCTAACGACACAAGGTCTAAAAATTGAAAAAGTAGACAGCAAATTGAGCTGGAAGAGCAAAGAACCACTCAACATGTTTGTCTTATCATTTAATAATGAAGAAGATGTCAACAAAATCTATGGCATCAAGTACATTTTAGGGTGTAAAATTGAAATACACCCACTCAAAAATCCTCAACTAATTCCCCAATGCAAGAGATGCCAGGCTTATGGACATACTCATAAATACTGCAAAAAAGAGCCAAGGTGTGTAAAATGCACTGGCAAGCATCTTACAGCCAACTGTACCAAATCTCCTCAAGAGAAGCCAAAATGCGTCCACTGTGGTCTACCTCACCCTGCCAACTATAGAGGGTGTGAAGTAGCTAAACAGATGCAAATTTTGAAAAACAAAAATATTAAAAAGAAGCTTGCGGTACCAACTATCCAACAGTCTTTTCCACTAAGAAATCCTGACAAACAGGCGCAGAAAGCAAGTGGTGTCCAGCCACTGGCAAGACCCATGCAAGTAACCAGCACTGGATCCTATGCGGAAGCTGCAAAACCAAGATCTCAGCCTTTGAATCTAGAGGATAAGATTAACCAGATTTTAAAGTGTATAACTTCATTTGACAAGAGATTAGAGAAACTAGAGTCTAGCACTAAAACAGCTATCTTAAGTAATCAAAAATGAATAACACACTTAAAATAATGGCGTGGAACTCTAATGGGCTCCTCAAACATCAAAATGAGTTGCAGGCGGTCCTGGACACAGAAAATGTAGACGTGTGTTTGGTCTCCGAAACGCACTTCACCAAACAATCTTTTGTAAAATTTAGAGGATACATGATATATAACTCGCTTCACCCTGATAACTCTGCTAGGGGAGGCAGCGCGGTTATAATCAAAGAGCACATTAGCCACTACGTGCAATGTATTTTTGAAGAACAAGACATTCAAGCCGTGGCAGTATCTGTTAAAACCAAATATTGTCCCGTGTCCATTGCAGCCATTTACTGTCCACCACGGCACATGATAAAAAAGAGAGATATTTACAGCTCTTTGAATTATTAGGTCAGAGATTTATCCTAGGCGGCGATTTTAATGCTAAGCATACGCACTGGGGATCAAGACTTACTACGACTAAGGGAAGGCAGCTCTTAGGTGCAGTTAAAGACGCACATTCTGAAGTTATGAGCACAGGAAAACCAACATACTGGCCTACTGACCACCAGAAGATACCGGATCTTATAGATTTTTTTATATGTAAAAACATATCCGCCAATTACGTCAGCTTGGAGGAAGGTTTTCATATGAACTCAGACCACTCTTCGATTATACTAACGCTTAGTCAAAAAATTCTACTCAAAGAAAGCCACTTAAGCCTGGTTAATAAGTTCACAGATTGGGAAAGTTTTTCTCTTGATCTTGATAATATTATCGACCTTAAAATTCAGATAAAAAACCAAGATCAGCTTGACTCAGAAGTAAACAAGTTTATTGTTAACATCCAACAATGTGCGTGGAACAACACACCACAATTAAAACGTAAATATAAGGGGTTTACCTATCCTAAGGAAATTGTGGATTTACTATCTGAGAAAAGGAAACAAAGGAAAAGGTGGCAGCAAACACGGTGCCCGCGAGATAAAACATCACTAAATAATCTAACTAAAAGGCTAAAGAGGAAAATCCAGCAATATGAAGATGCATCTCTGAATACCAACCTTTTGCAGCTAACCAATGATAAATCAACAGATTACTCACTTTGGAAAGCAACCAAAAATCTAAAAAGGCCGACTAAGCAAATACCGCCCATCAGAGATAGCGACGGAAAATGGGCAATAAGCAATGACCAAAAAGCGTTAAGATTTGCTCAGCATTTAGAAGACACTTTTAAGCCCAATGAAAGCCCAATAGAAATACTTGAGAGTGAAAACTTATTACAAAACCAGAGAATTAAGCTCGTTACTCCTAAAGAAGTAATGAGAGAAATTCAAACTAACATTAGCTCAAAAAAGTCTCCGGGTTACGACCTTATTACAGGTGAAATTCTAAAACACCTCCCGCGCAAGGCTATAGTAAAGCTGACGAAACTTATAAATGCTGCATTTATTTTAAAATATGTACCTGCTCCTTGGAAGGTTGCTGAAGTCATTATGATTGCTAAGCCTGGGAAACCACCACATGAAGCATCATCATACAGACCTATTTCTCTGTTGCCCGTGATATCTAAACTATTCGAAAAATTATTATTGAAACGTTTGAAACCAATAATAGAAGAAAAAGGCCTTATTCCAAATCATCAATTTGGCTTTAGGGAGAAACATTCAACAATCGACCAGGTACATAGAATTACTAACATCATTGAAAAAACCCTCGAAAACAAGGAAGTCTGCGCCACCGTATTTTTAGATGTTGCGCAAGCTTTTGATAAAGTTTGGCATCAGGGTCTAATATTCAAGCTAAGACGCATGCTACCAGAATTTTCAGATATATTAGAGTCATATATCACGAATAGAATGTTCAGAATACGGCAAGAGGACGCATATTCTGAACTAAAAACAATAAAAGCTGGGGTACCACAAGGAAGTGTGCTAGGACCAATATTGTACTTGTTATACACTTGTGACATTCCAGAACTGGAAAACAACACCATTGCCACCTTTGCAGACGATACTGCAATTATGGCTACTGGTTCAAGCCACAGAGAAGCAGTAGAAAAAGTTCAACTAGCTGTGAACAAAGTCTATGACTGGACACAAAAATGGAAGATCAAACTGAATGAATCAAAATCAATTCATATTGACTTCACAAACAAACATCTGGACTATCACCCAATCTACATAAATGGCATGCAGGTGCCTTATGCTAATACAGCCAAATACCTTGGCATGACTCTCGACACCAAATTGCGGTGGAAAACTCACGTCAAAAAGAAAAGACAGGAACTCGACATACGTTATAAAAGTATGTATTGGTTACTTGGAAGGAAATCCTGTCTATCAATACATAATAAAATAACCATATACAAGCATATACTCATGCCAATTTGGACGTATGGTATCCAACTTTGGGGCTGTACTAAACCAAGCAACGTCAAAATTATTCAACAGTTTCAAAATAAAGTACTCAGGGATGCTGTGGATGCACCCTGGTACATAAGAAATGACGACCTTCACCGGGACCTTAAAATGGAGTTCGTCACCACCATCATCCAAAAACTTGCTGAAGCCCACGAACACAGACTACACCGACACGTGAACGTTGAGGCTATTCAGCTCCTAGACAACACAGACTTAGTGCGTAGGCTAAAAAGAACTAAACCTTTTGAACTAGTGTATAGTGTACAAAGTGAGTGAATAATAGGAACAGTGTTGTGCTATACCTATAACACATGAACATAGTGTTTTTATAAAAAATAACAGACTCTAAGAAAGTGCTACGGACTTGTGTAAAAGTGCAAATGGACACTATTCTTAGTTTTAACATAATCTATGACATAGCAAATTAAGTTAGAGTTAAATTACTTATTAGTCTTTTAGGCTAGATCGTAATTAATTTATTAAGAATTCGGTTCTTAATAACAAGGGAAAAAAAAAAAAAAAAAAAAACCTTTAGTTAAACCAACACGCTTACTATCCGTGAACTAGACTCATTTAAGCAATCGGAGTGAACCAGTTATGTGGGCTATTGGACAGGAAAAGGGTAAATAAATCAAAGAGGTAACGGTTCAACGGAAAAATCATAATTACAATTAAGATATCTAGTAAAGATAGTGTGAGATTAATTTGAAGTCCTGATTGAATTAGTGCCACCCACCAATTTATTTCAGAAGGGCAATCCAGTACAACGCGACGATACGACAAGCTTGTCCCAAACATAAACTATCGGTAACAAAGGACGTAACAAAGGCCTATCACCGCGATGTTTTCGTCTATTTTTTGGTAATATAAGGAATGACTTTCCAATTGTATTACTCTGCAATTGCAGTTTTTTTTTAAAAATTTTTTTATACTAAATGGGCTTCAAGACAAACTCAAACAAACAAACTCAATGTATGTACTTCATACGTAGCTAGGTACCTACCACATTATCTATCTACAATGATCGATTGACCAGACAATCACTACTATTTTGATTTAGAAAATTCTTTAAAAAAAATATTAAGGAATACTCCAGGCGCAGGCATTTACTTGAGTAAAGTTGGAGATCAACATTTTGTAAGCGGAGTAGATCTTCTGTTATTGTTATTATTAAGTGAATCATGATCTAGTAAGAGGGCAGAGAGGGAGAGGGGACATAGTACAGTCAAACAAGTGCCCAATAAAGTGCACAGTGAATGGTTGTCGGCCGTGTTTAGACGAGTATTAGGAGCAAACACCCCCGAGTACGCCCACGTAGACTGCGCACACGCAGCCCATAGGGCTGGCCCCCCAGCTTATGAATGGGAATAAATCTTTAGTAAGTGAAAATTAATTCCAATTTCATAGGTAATACATTTGTTTAACCATAAAATAATACTTGGTGTGTAATATTAATTGATATTTTATTGGTACCTCTGCTTATTTATTTGAATTTTGCTTGAACTACTTTAATTTTTGTATTTTCGCAGCAGCTTGAGATTTTATGTCAAAACTGAACGTTTCTTCTTCCCTGGTCGAAGAAATAAGCGACCCCATCGCTAATTCCCGAAGTAAATGGTTAAGCCGTAAATACACTTGTTACCCGATACCCGATTCCATGTTCATGTTGTAACAACCCTAGCTGTGGTCCATCGTTTGCCCAGTGACCGGTCGGAAACGTCTCAAGCCTGTTTACCGAGCAGCTACGACCGTCATCCACATCCATGGTCCGCGGGTGATCATCTACGTCTGCGGGGCGTGTGTGCTCAGCACTGCGTCTATAAGACGTGTGTGCACGGCCGCCTACAATAACACGTGGGGCTCCACTTGTTATTCTAACTGAGTGAAAGCAGCTCTGGCTTATGTTTATAATGGGCTTTTAATGTTGGATGTTCAGGCTTTGGTGTTGGTCCTCACGGTATGTGCGTGAGTGCCTGTCAAAACATTACGACGAAATCTGGACTAGAGTTTGTGGAATCGTAGCGTGGCGTGGTGAGCTGGGCTTGATTGTGTTTTTAATGTTTGCTTCTAAAGAGATGTTTGCCCTGAACAGCCTTTATTTTCATCACTTTGCAGACTTCACTTTGCACTTTGCTTTGTCATTTTGGTTCTTCTCTTCGTGCCAATTGACTAACTTCCCAAACTTATCCAGGTCTATTGTTACCTGAACAGCTCTGCAACTAGCAAACTTCTAATCGTCATTTTACTATGAAACATTGAGTGCTTTCGAAAATCTCTTGTTAGTCAAGAGAGGCTGCCTCATTTGCATACCAACATATATTATAAACTTAGCCTTTCAACAAATATTCCAATTTAATTACCTGTAGACATTTCTGCCGAATTAACGATAAATAACGATAAATCTTCGAATTGTATCTGCGCACTCATCGGCGATTGTTATCGGTAACCCTATCAGTAGTAAATAAGCCATGTACCTCTAACCCTCACATAGCATGATATACGTGCGCGAGTGTGTCGCGTGACCCGAACTCTGCCGCCCCTGAGCAAGCCAAGCGGGATTCCTACCGCTAATGTTAATTAGAAATCGCAATTGTAATTAATAATCCAGTTAAGCTGGTATTTGTTGTGTCTGTGAAATCGCTGGCGATGTAGCTACGGTTAGGTTTATTAGTGTGGTACTAAAGGTCTTTCTTTGTCTGTACACAAAGCTTTCTTTTGTTAAAGGTCTCCTGACGTTGACATAAAAGGCGAAAGGGGCTCCATCTACCTAATTAAGACGTCAACGATGAAGTTCGGATTAAGTGTGCGATGGACTCATTGGTTGGAAAATGTGTGATCCCTTGCCAATGAATCATGAATGAATGTTGGTTTTTTTTCAAACATAGATTACCTATGCCTTTTTATCTTAGTACTCGCGATATCAACTACATTCCAGGACGTACAACATACACGTATTGCGGCTCCGGTCTCAAGTGGCTATGTGCGTACGCGCCGCTCTCACGCGACGCTGCGTACGCGCACTGAACACCGAGCTGCTGCAAACTGACCATGACTATGATGAATAGACTTGTACTTTTGATGTTACAACTGAATTCTGAGGAAAATAAAATGGTTTTTAAGGTGTTCAATCTATTGAGGTTAGATTATAGTCAAGGGGACAGAAGATGTTCAAGAATAAGTGAGTGTAGGAGGTAGCTCAGGGATGGTTGTGGCCAAACTTATATTGAACCTGGAGTCACTGTCTTTATACCGCGTTTGACCAGGTTTTGGAAGAAATTTTGAAAGTATACGTAGCAATAGGAGAGATGGAAAATAATGCGGTTTTACAGTAATAATAATGCTACAACATTTGTTAGTTACGTTTATGCGTATATCTCTTAATATATTATCCAAAGTTCTCAATAAATGTACAGCGTTGATCCCACACGTACATACGGTCGCAGGTAAGAGCACATTTCCGGTAGTGTCAGACTGTCAGACACAAACACCGACTCGTTACACCGGTCGGTACAACCTGTAGAAATGCGCATCGACGCGAAATGTTCTAACGCTGTATCTACGTAAATACCGGTGTTGGGATTTCAGGGTTCAGCGTGTGGAGACACCATGAGAATATTGGTGAAGTCGAATCAGGAGTATTTATTTCAGAGGTCAGTTGAGCGACCATCAAGTGTAGAAACATCAAATGTTTCAAATCATAATTATTAGGTACCAACGATTCCCAGATCTTCCTGGTTGTCCTTTCAGAAATTTTAGCAAATAAGTAACAAGATAAGAATTAGTCTGCTTTATTTAAATGGCTTGTATGAGACATAGATCACACTAGCCCACGTCCCTTAATTCATATCAGGTTCTATACCCAATAGGCAAATTAACGCTCGCAAGTAAAGCACTCTATAGACATATATATTACACCCAGACTGCCAATTTAAATAATACCATAATAGACCTCGTAGCGGCGGCTCGGTGTGGTGGTGTTGTCCTGTGCGCAGGCGCAGGTCGCGGCTATTACACGCCGCGCGGGTCTCACTGCTGCACTGGACGGACGGACGGCGGGACGGTATGTCTGACCGCAGAATAGATATTACACAATGTCAGCAAGCGCAGGAGTTTCTGAGAAGTGTAGGAAAATTCTGCAATTCGAGTAGGATCTGTAGGAATAAAGATTAGATAGAGTTAGTAGTTAGTTGTTCCCAGAAAATTCTGGTTGACTGAGTTGCCAAAGAACAAAGATACCGATGATAGATATGGATTCAATAGTAAGTATTTGGAGTTGATTGCCGCTTTCACGATTCATTGTAATCATCATTCCAGCCCGGAATTACCCACTGTTGGGTATAGGCCTCAACTTTTTTCTGGCACTCTTTTCATCAGAAAGGAGTGGATGGCAAACGGATGGATGAATGCGATTATCACGATGAAGTATTGTGGGCCCGTAGCGAGGCAACCCTCTTCTGTAGTTGCAGGTTGTAAAATGTCATGATGTAGAGATAAAGGAGATTGCCCAACTTTGGTCCAAATGCTGCCCAGGAATGGGAGTACCTGCGCTGGGTTCCTGGCACTACTCTATGTCATTATACTAAATATTTTGAAAATCCATCCTGGGGTTCCTATTTTTTTTACAGATTTTGTTTTGATGGTATTATTGTTTCTACATGTTTATTTTTTGACGGTATTTTAACATTTTTACGCTTTGCAGAGCCCCGGTATGGGTACACCCTCGTGGGATTCGGAGGCGTAAGTGCTCACTGAAGTCTACCGGCGTGACGCAGACCTGCAGGTGGAGAGCGGCAGGCGTCCGATGCCTGAAGGTGGTCATGGTGGTGTAGGGAGGACCAAACCCATACCCTGGGAAAATGGCGGGTGAGGCAGGAGACGCCTAGTGCAGGTGCAGGAGTGGGTGCGGAAGTGACATGGGACGTTAACCTTCCGTCTAATGCAAGTGTTGTCAGGGCATGGCTGCTTTGGCAAAATACCTGCACAAAGTAGCCAGACGGGAGGCGATTCCTGTGTGTCACCAGTGCGACTGCAGCGAGGACATGGTGCTTCACACTCTTGAGCATTGCTCTGCATGGGTTGCATGGGTGGTGAAGCGCCGTGCTCTCGCGTGCGCTTTACCGGCCGTGGCTAAGGCCATGGTTGACAATAGCGAGGCATGGGAGGCATTGGCGTCCTTCTGCGAGGATGTCATCTCGCAGATGGAGGTGGCGGAGTGCATTCCATCCTGACGCGCTCCACCGCCTCCGTGATCAGTCGCAGGAGGACAGGGTGGTGGAGGAGCCGCCATGACGACCTGATGCCGCCCTAGGAGGTGCCAGCGGGCGATAGATCGGGGAATCTGTCGTCGCCGCATTGTACGGCGCTTATGAGTAGTGGCGGTCTTAGGTGAGCCCAGACATCGCCACAGGATTCTGGAGCCCGGAGGCAGGCTACGCTGGATGGGTCGCGAACGTCATGCGTAGCAGTTCTTGGGGCTCATCCGCCAAGGCGACAGTAAGCTCACGGCGGTGTTTTTACAAGCCCCATATAACCAAACCGTCTCTCGTTTTTCACTACTTAATAAAAGAAAAAAATAGGCACCAAGTTGCTATCAGACCTCTGCCTTCTCTTTAGACAGTACATACATAGACATTGATGAAAATGATGATGATTGAAATTGAAATAAATAATACAAGCCATTTCAGCTTTTTTTGTTCCTTTCTATCACTTCCAATACGGAATAAGAATTAAAACTGTCCATTTATACAAAATGCCTTTAGTTGTGGTCTTAGAGGGTGTACAAATCTTCAAAAGGCGTCAAAAAATACCATTTGAAAAAAATAAATTCATCAGAGTAAATAGGTAAAAAACGGGGGAACCCCGGGATGGATTCTAAAAATATTTTGTCTAATGACATAGTTTAGTGCCAGGAACCCAGCGCAGGTACTCCCATTCCTGGGCAGCATTTGGACCAAACCTCATATAAACTTGAGCAATGTCCTTTGTGTGAAATCTATAATGTCTCTTTGTTAGGAGCAGGCTTTTAAAACCTTTCCATTTTGTGGTAAGCCCATCAGGCACACTGTCTGACCGCACCGTTTGCGGTCGCTACGGTAAACGACGGACATGGCCAGATTTAAATGGACAGTTTTGCCCTTTTGTTCTTGTAGCTACACATTATTGGGATTACCATCCAGTACTATTGCTTTTGGAAATTAAAAGATAAATCATAGAAATGTAAATAGTGTGCCACTTTTAGACTATCTACTTCGAGTTTAGATAAGTTAATTGAATCGTATCTTTAGTCTCAAGTAAGAGCAATCGTAGAAATAAGATATAAATAACATTTACGTAGACATTAGTCAAGTTTATCTGCATTAACGGAACCCCCCTTATCCGCGAGTATCTCCTCATCTATGTGCACGGTGCGCCGGCGCACTCGACACCTCGTAAATACGTGTCGTGGAGCGTGCGATCCGACACGAGTTCGCACGAACTCCTCCGAACTGCGCCGAACTTGGCCGATGTTAGCCGATGTTAGCAGATGTTGTTCAAGTACCCGCAAACACAGTAAATCACGCTACAGGTGGAACCAATGCATGGGATGCGATGCGTTCGGTACTTGAGGCACCACAATTTCAAAAAATTAACTAAGTATGGAGCCATCTAGTGAATTTTTGGTTGCACCTCTCCATTCTATTATTGTAAGGAACAAATACAGCTAAAGCCTTTTAAATTTCGTTCAAAAATTGATTTTGGGATCAAATACAGCTAAGTCTTATGTCCAATCACAACGCTTGAAATCTCGACAACAAAATGGTCAAAATGTTCGCCAATCGCCAGTCATTATCAAAGACAGCTAGGTTCCCTTGAGTAAAAATCTGTTGGTATCAAAGACAGCTAAGTTGTTTCTGTTGGTATCAAAGACAGCTAAGTTGTTTCATTTTTTATTATTTTTGGGCTTATTATTTAGTACTCATAGATAAAGGTAGCCAAAACTAATATAATATCACATACTCTAAAATCAAAGGTCAGAGAGTATGAAAACCCCTGACTCTTAAATTAGAAAAACGTTTTTTTCTGTTCCTGAAAATTTGACAAGGAGGCACTTGGCTATCTTTGATTCTATATGCCTCATTGTGTCACGTAATAGTATTCAATGGCTGAAATGAACAGCGGTTATGATATGAATATTGAGAGCAAGCTGTAGCAACATGATTCATGAAGCTGTGAAGTTGTTTACATGCACCGAATGGACCTTTAAGGACGTAGTACATTATACCTCAATGCTTTAAGGTTTAATCTTTTTGTACTATAGAATAATGGGGAAAAATCAAAATTACTTTGACCGAAACGCATTTTGTATCTATAAGGACGTCCCCCAAAGCGTGGATTTCAGCAATCATCATTTCGAGACCATTGTAGTTGTTAATTTGAAAACTAATTAAAAGGAAAATACTTTATGTGCAGTGCAGGGAAAATAGATGGTCATGGAATTATGTTAAATTATTCAGTGTAGAGTACCTGTGTCCGTGAGGCGGGAGTCGTGATGCGGCTGAATGATGGGGTTGCGAGTTCGATGCCTGAGCGGCGCCCGCGCAACAACTTGTGATAACCGCGCCGCGTTCCATTCGCGAGAAACGGTGATAAATAGTGATTTACACGATTTAACTAGTGATAGAAAGATTTAATACACTCGATGCAAAGATACTGAACAGGGATTCAATTCTCGGACTTGCTATACTTTGTTTGGCTTCTTTATGATCATGAGAATATTGTAATCCCAGTGAGAATTTGTTTGAACTGCGTACGTATTACATTACCTGACAGTGATTAGGTATAGGTGTCATTTAAAACAGTTCTAATTAACAATTCAAATGTATCATGTGTATCAATAATGCTGGATATAGATTACCGAAACACTAATTGGCCGAATGACAGCAGTAACAGTCGAATAAACTAAATGTTATTTATTAAAAGTTGTGCGTTGTGTTGCACATGAACCGAATGCAATAACATATCTGGTTTAAGAGCGACACGGTTTCACTTAACGAACCACTGTAGGTAGGTAGGAAGGTAGGTAGGTAGGTAGATACCAACTCAACTCATGTGAAAGAAATCAGATGAGACCGGATACTGTCTCGAATAATAATTAGCGCCGCAGCCTCCCGAATGACAGCAGGTGTCAGATACAGCCGACATATACCCGCGTTATGAGATTCTTATCAAAATATACCTACAAATGATTATTATTACGACTCAGCGATAAAGTTCTCCGCAGGGTGCTTTTATTTTAATTTTGCACATTTGTATAATATTTTAACGAGAGGTCCTGCTGGCTGGAAGGCTGTGAATGGGAATTGTATGATTTACATGTGATTGGTGAGTCGCGTGTGATGTCCCCGCTGCACGCTGTCCCGCGGGTGAGCAGATCAAGTGCTCGGTAACGGCTTCCAGCTGAGCGTGACAGCGGGACATGTGGCATAGTGTCGAATAGTGTCAGATAGTGTCATCAGTTTAGCATTTTTGCTATTTATTAAGTTGATTTCGGGTCAGTTCGGATGTGACACCTGACTTTTGCAACTCATAAACTATAATCCTCCCATTGATTTTATAAGCATCACTGTCATTAAAAGTAAAATTTGTATACCTATTAAGGCTGTTGCCACTAGCCCGGGGTCGCAGGAGGAGAGTGGAAACGTATGGTTGAAACTCTGTCTGACTGTTGTAGTTTTTAAACACTTTTACTCTACAATGAACTTCTCACTATACTACTAAACTACTCACTGTCGAAGTTTCCGTATTTCTACAACGGATTCTCGAGTTCTGCTGAACTATTTAAGTCAATCCTGCTGGATTGACTTAAATATTTGAGCGACGTGAGGCACTGAAATACATCTTTCATTTTCCCATGTTCGTTATTGCTGCTAGAATGTCAGTTTGCCATGACACTTAGTCTGGTTAATCACAAATTCAAGCAACCAGAAGTATGAAATACTTAGGTAGACCAGGTACGTTTGCAAGTTCAATGTCATCCCGACTTCCGCAAACATCGACATATCTTGTCCAAGCAACATGTCGTCGTCTGCTGGCTCCATCTGCGGGATATCGGCTTCGATACTAAGACATTACCATGGGCCAGCGATGGGATCGCATCGATGCTAGCGATGCTATCGCTTGTCGTATAACATGCTGTAAAGTACGCGTTGTGCGCCGGCGCAGCTTTGCTGTATCCTCCCGGAGACGGCCGCGCATCTACAGATCAAACGAGGATGAGACGACGATAGATTATAAAATAAATGGAGGGATAGCATTGATAATGTCAACTTTACTTTCTATAAAACAAATAACGGACAGCCTTCGAAGTTTAAACCACTTTCTGAATGTGGCAAAACAATAATTGATACTTTGTCCGTTTTCGTTACATCAGTGCTGTTCGCTCTGGAATGATGCTGATCAAGTTATGCTGTTGGCATCTACCTATCTATCTACCTATTTAAATAAAAAGAGAAGTCCTGTCGACTGACTGACTCACCAACACCCAGCACAAACCCTTGGACCTAGAAAGCTGAAATTTTGCACAGAGGTTCCTTTTACAATGTAGACAAGGAATTTTCGAAATTCAACCCCTAAGGGAGTTAAATAGGAAAGTTTGTATGGAAAATCGTCGTTTTTGTAGTTTAACCGACATTCACGCGGACGAAGCCGTGGGCAAAGGCTAGTATTATTATATTTGTGAAATGTTTTAAAAACAGAACAGCGGCGGGCGTTAGGGGTAAGGCCCTTGCAGTACAGCTAGAGTCATTTTTTAATAGGCTCTCTCAAAATTTGTATTGCAATTATTGCAAAGCCCGAATACTGGTGGTGGCTGGAGTAGGTATAGTCAGCGTGAATAGCGTTGTGTTAATCACTCCATGTGCGAACTCCTCCGTGTGTCGGACGCATAAACTCGGTTTGATGTATCCGCGAGAGGAGTTATGTGAGTATTTGTTCATAAATTATGTTAATTACCGTCTGGCTGAATGAGCGGTATGGCGGTATGGCGGTATGCGGGGTGAAGTGTCGGGGTTAAGGTCAGCCATTTTATGAATGAGCGGGAAAAACCGCCGTAATACCGTATTAATAATAGGTAATATGTTAGTTAAAATCCGGCGAACAATGGCTACCTTAAGGGTTCATCACTTCACAATTTGATCATATCATAGCTGTAAATGTTTAAGCAACTTTGTCTACCTTCAGGAGAACATTGTCAAAGACAGATACCTACCTCAGCGAGACGAGAGGACCGTAACTAATTTGCAAGGAGAGATTGGATTTTGATCTAAGGGGAAATTCAATAATATTCTATGAGGATGATGCCATCTTGCTGATTTCAGCAATAGCGTCTGTATTCGGTGGCTTTCTAGGATGGTCGTTGAGACCTTTGTAGTACCTGCTCTGTCACTGGCTCGCATCAGACTAGCATATTATTTAACTTGTGCCTTCAAATTCCGAACACAAGGAGGCCAGCGTGTCAGTCATTTTCTCACATGCCCATGTAAATTAGTCTAGCGTTTAGGTTATCAGACTTTATGTCTACTTGTGACTTAAAGCACTAGCTTGAACAACTGGATTGCAGTCCTGGCTTGCAGCACTGACTTGCAGCACTGACTTGCAGCACTAGCTTGAACAACTGGCTTGCAGCACTGGCTTGCAGCACTGAAGAGGACGCAATCTTAAAACATGCCGTTGAATTTTGTGCCTGTCTTTCTCCTATGGAGAGTTCAATTCCGCATCTTTTGATGGGTCTATTCTGAACATCCTTTAATCGTTAAAACTCAGGCCATAACTTATAATTCAGTTTTCCGTTTTAATGTTCGGAGTAGAAGGTTCGCTTCGTTAGCCCCTTTCGTTTAATGTTCTCAACTAGAAGTTCTAGAAGTATGGCTGCCTGTAGTAATCCTACATGCCAAGCTAATAAGTAGTTAAGTCAAGTTATCAGTAGGGATAAGTTACCGCTCATAGTCGGGGAGCTAGTACTTAGTTATGGCTGCTGCGCTGTGTTTAGACCCCGTTACGTAATGCCGTAATACTTGGTTTGTGCTGTGCCTGTTATATCTACTGGATGGCTAGCCACACTGTGTGGCTACAGATGTTTTTAACTAGTAGGTTTATATTTCCGTTATTATAAGCGAAAATTGTCTATCCTGGGCAAAGATACGATTACAAATTCTTAGATCATATTTCAAATAATGGGTTTTGTTCTCTACAATTACCACGAGGACATGCATTTTTTTAAGCGTAACAGAACCATTTGTTTTTTCAATACTTTTTGATAATGTTATATATACAACCTTGGCCAACATTAGAGCGTCAGAAGATCACTATTGATTTCTAGGATTTGTAGGATTATTGTAGACTGATTAACTGTGGGCAAATCGTAACTGGCCGACGGATAAACATTTATAGCATAATAAATTGATAGGTACTCCAATTATTTTCAGAGGTGCAAATAATGAGATATTCTTTGATTTAAATAATGTCGACTACCACTTAGATAAATCAGCCTCCAAATTCGAATCCACATGCTCAAGAGTGTAACGGATGCTGTTAACAATATGTAAATATTGACTGGTTAATTACAATACTAATCTCTGATTTACGACAACCCCCTCCCCCTCACAGTACAACAGAGGGCGCCATTAATATGTGTGACTTGTATTCAAATCATGCGCCTGCGCGCCGCACAGATGTATCTCAGGAGATTACCGCTTTCACAAGTGTCGTGAGCAACGAGTGTTTCTGATCTCATTCACTTTGTGTAGCCATGTCACTAAATACACGCAAACACAGAAGATCTGAGCTTTGGAAAATGGTATCTTGAAGAATACGTCATGATACACATAAATAGAATGAAAGTACGTAGTTCAAAAACCAGCGTTTACTAGAACCTTTCATTTTCTCGGTTAGAAACCTTCATATGGCGACCGGTCTTTGGGGAGAAGACTGGGGAGTGTGGGATTTTTACCTCACTAAAACTACCCAAATGGTTACCATCCGCACATGAGAGGAGGTACGGTTTCGTGTCATATTCACCAACCTGCAATACGCCTGGTCCCAGCTGAGAGGACATTTCCGGTGAGCCTTCTAAATGGAAGTTGGACAAGAAACAAAAATATTATTTGCGACTGTAGTGTTTTGCCCGAGGGTCATTCTATTTCAATTATGAATTATAGCGACACTTTACACAATTTCAATTAGCCATTCGACAAAACAAATTTGGATAATCTTACTGTGAGACTACTACTGACTAAGAACCACCCATGTTCCTTCCTCCCTGTGCCGAGGCCGCGGTATCTCTTTCGACAATCCGCAGCCCCGTCGGGACAACATCAACAGGCCAAACTATTAAGGGCTACAAACTTAAAATTTCGTACACATATTCCTCTTATGACGCGGACGTAGGGATCCACTAAGGAAGGATTTTGAAAATGCAACTTCCAAGGGGTTGAAAAAGAGGATGAAACTTTGTATGGAAAATCGACATTATCACGCGGGCAAAGCCGCGGGCTTAAGCTTGTACATAATATTCGGTATCGCTACCAGCTGTGGTGTATGGCACCATGAGACCCGAGTCTTGCTTAGAGTGATCCTTCTGTACTGCAGGTAGTTCTTCATGTTCTACTCAAAGACACGCGTGGGGTGTGCGGGGTAAGGGGGGGTATTCGTCGGGGGTTGACGAGACGCAGATAAGCGCGAGCGGGTTGCGCGCGCGCCGCATACTGAGCAGCGCACGACTGACACAGCAAGATAACTGCACTTACATACAGCTAGCTTTCCAGCAGAGCCAAGCCAACTGGCACAGCGGTAAGCGATGGAATAATAGTAGGTTAAAAAAACTATATTTGTACCCTACCTATTCAAAATGGAGCAATTCTTTTGGGGTTTTAGCTCACATGCAAACTTTTCGCGAGCTTTGGGAGACCGCAGGTCTTTGTAGAGACATTCTAGCAGCGGTAATGGTGAAAGAAAAGTAAACTTATTATAACATTGAACTGAACTACCAATAATATCATAGTTTAAAGAACTGAAAACAAGCTTTATAGCCACATCATTTTATTTCTTGTATTCTTTTCAGCTAACCTTTTCATTTGATGCCCATATTATATCATGGGAATGCATCAAAATAATATTCGCCTATTAGAATTAGAATATTGCTCTGCTGTGTGATGTTTGTGAGTGCCCGTCCAGCTGCGCACGCGCATAGCAGCGGTCACGTAGCGGTGCTGTACGGAGATCATCGCGACTCTCTCGCATCCACTTAGCTTTGTTTTTACAGTACTCTACAGATCTGTTTAAAATTCTACTGAAGTTTGTGCTCATTAAGTACAGTAAGATGTCGTCATTTGTGAAAATATAGTAGAGTACATCGATAGAGATGTACACTCACATTTCCGCTCTATTTTAACAACGCTATGAAACACCTTTTTTATTTTGATTAAAAACCACCCATATTCCTTCTTAGCCCTTTGCATCGAGGCCGTGGTATCTCTTTCGAACAACCCGCAGCCCGACGCGACGGGAAGCTATGAAACATCTAAATGAATGCCTAAAGCTTATAGCACATTGTGTATTCATTTTGACTTAAGTGTACTTACACAGATATTAGCCAGTGAAAGTCAAGCCATGTCAGAGTTATGTTTTGCCAACAACTGTCAGAGAACAAGAATCTAAGCTGGTCGATACTGAAAAAAAACTGTATCAAAATTAAATGGAATAACCTGATGTGTATACAAAAAGTCTAAAACCATCTATTTATTCCAATCCACTTCATTCGAACCAAAATAATAAAATTATGATTAATGCAGCGATCATAAGCGCAATTAATAGTTAATTGGGCGCGGTATCTACATCCGCGGATCTAGCGGTTGCTAATGGTGGCACATCACTAGTGCGCGCACGACCGGACACTTCTCTCTCTGCTCGCTCCTATCGGTCGCTTGCTGATCTTGTTAATGATTCATCTTGATTTAGAAGGTAATTGAGCCCATAAATAAAACTTTGCTAATATATAAGCTTCTTTTCTCTACTATTTTAATGTTCTCGCCGTTATTTCATTACATTATAAGTTTATTTATGCCTAACTACACTAACAACTTATTTACCAAAAATAACATTATTTAAACACTTACAAGAATTGTGGTCTTGTGTAAATAAACCACTTACAGACATGCAAGCTATTCACAAATGTGAAAAAAAAAAAAAAAAAAAAAAACTTTTGCCAATTAAATGAATAGCAGTAGTGGATAATAGTGAATTTCATTGTAGTAGTGATAGTGATTATCAAGTTACTATCACCCAAGTAACACATTGTGTTTTTGACGACACGGTTGGCGCAGTGGCTAAGCGATTGGACTGCTGCGCTACGTGTCGCGGGTTCGATCCCCGCACGGACAAGTATTTGTATGGCCTACAGATAGTTGTTTCGGGTCTGGGCGTGTTTGTGTATGTGAGTTTCAATGTTTGTAAACGCACCCACGATACAGGAGAAATTCCTAGTGTGGGGCAACGTTTTTTTAAAAAAAAAAAAACTTAAATACTTTATACGTTTTACTTCAGTTTTCCTGTTAGCCCTTCCAATCCAAATTGAAATAGTAAGTGTAAGAGATTGGCTTCCCTTAGTCGTTCAATGAGTGGGGATCTAAATCATGATCTTTCATTGGCCAATCGTACGCTCTGGAGTCGCAGTTACGGCCTAAAAGGTCTAATATTTAATAGGGCCCGTCCTTTATTTGAGACATTTACCAGTTTTCCTTAAAACCAGAAATGGGTGTCAGCTACTGATATCTTTTAACCATCACTTTTAACTGTAATCGTTTGGAAACACACCAACTGTCAACAAGGAAATTGGCGGACATATTGAAATGTCAACGTTTCCACGACCCCTGACATTCGGAGACCGTTCACAGTAACAAGTGGGTATTTAAGTGCAATTTACTGGCAGTTCTTCATAGAAGTGGACCGCGAGGGCTCGCGGAGGCAGTTGTCAGCAATTATGTGGTTGTTGTAATAATTGTTGGTAAACAGCGGGTGTGGTTCTGAGTGATTGGCAGACCTGGATATTTATAGATTCAGCGTGTTTTTGTCGATTAAGAACTGGGTGGGCTACTGTTATTTTTGTATGCAAAGAAGTTTTGAAAGTGATTACATTCCATCGATAAACATAACTCAAAAGTATTATCAGGTAGTGCGACTCACAGATATTCTGATTGATTAAAACTACAATTTCCCAAAAACAAGTTGTTAGAAAATGAGGCAATTAATAATATTGGTAGCAGGACTTATTGCCAGAATATGCCAGACGTTCCTAGTTAATCATTGTTTTTCAAGGACGCACCTTTTCATGAACCATTCTATGGATTAGCTACCGTACCTCTACACAAACTATTGTGCGGAAGGCTTAGACAAATTTTGTCCATGCATGTTTAACTATAACATTCTGGCAGTAAGCCCCGCTACCAAAATTATTAATTGCCTAATCTTCTAACAACAACTAGTTTTTGAGAAATTCTAGTTTGAATAAATCAGAGTATCTGTGAGTCGCCCTTGCCCCACCGGAAGTGCTGCCCCACTCTCCTACTCCACTCTGTCAACACATCATTACTATATTTACTTATCGGCTTTATTGCCGTTTCACTTTCAAGCAACTCATGTATTAGCATGTTACCACACTCTGCTTCCAAAGTAGATCAATTACCTGGCCCGGCCTGTTCCGTGGGAAGCGGGTGACCTCCCACGTCCATCATGACGTCGTTAATTAGTTGCGTGATGAGCAGAGCTCTGGCCCTGACTTCTAGACTAGAATAGAGAGGATCTAGACAGATGGGAATGTCTCGCTCGTAACCTTAGCCTGCGTGTGGTTTGTGTTGCACAAGATGCCAAGTTTTGCCTGAACTATTTATGTAGGTACTGAGATTTTAATCTAAAACACATTAATTTCGCAACAATTTTATGGTTGTTTCAAATCACCATCATAGGTTTACGGTTGTTTTAAGACTCACATAATTATTGACCAATGTAATTCATTGCTAATCTTGTCTTTATAGTATTCTATTTCCGTTACGCCAGAAGTGTTAATTTAACTTGTAATTTACTTGTAATCCTACCCACCTTGATTGCTCTGTTTAGTTAGAGCAAGCAAAAAGTGTCATTTTCCTTTCTAGAAGAACGAACTGGCCGGCTTCCTTATATAATAATTTAAACATAAGAATTACAGTATCTGCTATTAAATACCTATGCTGTGACATTATCATAGAGCCATTACTCTTCATTGTATGTGAATGACGTCGGCGCGTGTTTTAGTAAAGTAACACTCATGATGTGCGACAGTTAGGCAGTTCCCACACTGCCGCTCCGCTAATGGCCGCGACCACTAAACGAGACTAATTCGCGGCCACTCGCACTCGTTACCATTTTATTGCGTTTTTAATTCAGCACACACATATACACGCCACATTGCACAGAAAAGAAACAGTAAACTTACTCTTGGCAAACTCAGAAATCTCAGTCAGTATCTGAAATAGTAATCGATTTTGAGATTTAGAAACAGTAATGACGGCATGAATGAATGAATCAGTAAATGAAACAGCCATGAGATCTCAGCAATTGAAACATTCTCAATACATAATGAAAAAGTTCGAATCTTCGGAAGTAACATGAAATAATAAAATGTTCGTGAATTTGTTATTTGCTGACAGCACAACATACAAGGTTTTTGTGACGACACTGCTACATTAAATTCTATGACTGCTGCTGCTGCTGCTCTTGGAGCTGTTCTGCTGCAAGCTATGCCTCACTCCAGTCATAATCTTGCGTTTGATCCTCTGCATCTATCTGCTTTGTGTGGGACACATACGAATTTAATTTGACACATTGAGTGTTGGTGCTAGTGGTGGAGGCGAGTGACCCGAATTACTTGCCGACATTATAGAATATTGTGAGGCGTTAATGGCGAACACTATAATGTAGCCATTTATAACTATCTATAGAGGAACTTTAGATGGTAATTTTTGGTACTTCGTCAAATCATTTTGATGATAACGGGTTCAGTTGTCATACAGGCATGTTAATATCATCGTCAATCAATTTAAGACACAATTTACGAAACACTATTGATATGTTTATGGGTTTATTGCAAGAAAAACAGCTGCAATATTTAATCACTTTAAAGTGTTTAATTAAATATTTTGCGCAAGGATTTTTTCTGCAAAGCCGTGTTACTATGCCAGCTCTAGATAATTTGTAACGTGCAGTAAATAGCAATATTTATGGCATACGATATTACAGTTAAATCTTTAATTGAGTTAGAAAGTAGTCAGTGAGATACGATGCTGATCTAGTTATTAACCGGATTACGGGGCGTGCACGAATTATCTGACAAGTGTGTGTCGGCACTCATTCGCTTTGGGTTCGTCCGTTATCAGATGCTCATGTTTATTGCACTCTTATGATCTACCTACTTTGACATCTTGTAAAACTGTAATGGTTTTGTTTTTGGCAAATGTAGACGAGTTGATTATTTTAAACGTTGAGTCCGTCGAACCGTCCTTGTTTCCCTCAAGTATCTCCGCTAATCTCCGGCCAGAAGCGGTGGATGTATTATATAAAATATGTGAAAAATGCATCGATAGAAAATAGAGTGAGGTGAATCATTATTAATAAAAAAAGGTCATAAAGCTGAAGATGATATACGGCAGAAGGTACGTTACATGACGGAGAAATTAAATAGTCCTCCTGACCGTTTTTCGGTCACGGCGGCCAATCTTAGCAGAGATTAGCCATCTGCGCGGGAGATATTATAGTGCACAAGTGTGTGCGCAGGCACAGGTGCACTCTCTGTTCCTTTCCTCTCATAGTCCGATGGGACGGCAATCCGACACGACCGGAGAGAGATCAGGCGCAGGACCAACGGCTTAACGTGCGCACCGAGGCACGGGGGTATTATACCACCAACTTCCAAACTCCGGGCTACTACTGGGAAATTTCTAATGAAAAACCCAATAGCACTTTTTGTCCGACCCGGGAATCGAACCCAGGACCTCATGCACAGCAGTCGCGCTTACGACCACTAGACCAACGAGGCAGTTACGGAGAAATTAAGAGGGTCAAGGATGGAAGATTGTAAGATGCCTGGAGAATTTACTAGCCTTAACGTTACTGCTGAACCTTTAGGAAATCTAGAGGAATCTGGAAACCCTAATGAGGTTTAGTTTTACCAAAGAACCCTAAAGCGTGGCGTGGTCCGGCGTGGGCGATTACCCACAAGCACAGTGTGTTCGTGACCGCCGCCGTCCAGCAAGAAGCTTGCAGATATTATTACATTCATTACGCGGCCGTCGGATCAATGTCTGCCATCGATTAGAGCATCGCCCCACATCTGTGCAAGCCTTCATTTTATTTTATATTGCATGCCATACGTCGGCTAAAGCGATTAAGTGCCTATACTTTATTTTAGTCACGAATTTATAAACTTGCTTTATTTGTTTCATCACGTCATCATGAATTATCAATCTGTTGTAATTAGGGATGTTCACAATTTTGCAATACGATGGTCCACGTGACCAACAGATTAGTGATTGCAGTTTAAATTAGTACTACTTACTAGCTGGAAATGAAAAACTATGCCTCTTCTAGTCACTACTGTGTGTGGAATAGTTTATTCTAGAACAGCCACAAGCGCATCAGTCACCATTCATTTGATTGGCTGTAAACTGGGGCCTTTTTCGATCCTGCAACGTAAAGGACTCGACGTCAGTAGAAATAGTGCAGTAGCGGCTTCCCACACAAATCGCGCGCGACATATCTCGCGGCTAACATTTCACGATTGTCGCGGCTAAGGTGCGCATTAAGCGCGGCCAACGGCCATCTGTCTCGCGCCTAGCGGGCTGCGGGCACAGGGCTGGCGGGATGGCGGGATGGCTGGCTGGATCGCGGGCTAGCGGCGCGTCGCCGTACTTGGCGCGGTTAGTTGCCGCCGCCGATCGATCGCAGTAAATCCTGCTAACGGTCGCCTACGCCATCACTTGTCGCGGCGAGAATTGTCCGCTTTATTGTAACTGCGGTTCACATGTCTGCGGTCGCCGCGTCCTAGTCGCCGGTCGCCGGTCGCACTCGGGTGCGAATTTAAAGTCGGGTGAGATATAAAGTAATGTGTACGCTTCTCAGAGTTATTGCTGTAATTTCTTTTCCGTATCAGGGAATTGGTTGTAGGTTGAGCACTAAAATGTTATGGATACCGCTACGATTGGTCACCCATCCAACTTCTTAGACAAGTGCAGATTACTGTCGCTGGGCACTGCGGGCTGGGCGATCGATTAATGAAAGCTGTCGGTCATATTTTACGTCAAGCTTGTTGATGTTATATGGGATGTAAGGGACACCGTCACTTGAACCTAGTTGCACATCTGGCCAACGAAATCACCAAAGATGGGTTTACTAGGATTTTAAAGAAATTTGATGTGCCGGGGATCTAGACACACACTATTTCACTAGCGCCGATGCTGATGGTAGAGTCCAAAATAAAGTTATTGGATTGTCATAAGCTATTAACTTATCTTAATTCTGTTGGAAGTCGTTGCGGAATTACGATATGCCTTGAAAGCGATTGACAGTTCTCTCTGGTCAGGTATTCTGTGTTTGTCGCCCTCTGAACAGCGGTACATGTATAATCGCATGTAACACGTAAAGCAGCTGTGAATGCGACATAACTCGTGTTAGTGGCAGTAGTCGTGTCGCAGATGCAATCGCGGCGTGAACAGGATCATAGTTTTCGGCTTTCTATTATAATGTCGGCTGATATGTATTGCTAACACGCGTGTTTGCTCGTGTTTACTGCCTTGCTCTGTACGCTAGCAGAAAATATGTTTTTATAAACATTGTGTTACATAAGCAAAGTTACAGGTTACAGCGTCTTCCAACGGCTGCTGCTAAATATAATATGTTTCGTTTATCGCTATAATGTCGAATCAGATTTCTTTTAGACCATCCATAATTTCCTTATTAGGAAATGATTAACTTTAAAAGGATGGTAGGACTAACATTTAAGTTGACGTTTCTCAACTCTGCTACCTTTTTAAGATAGTTTAGGTTATCGGTAGCTGTATCTGCCCGCCAGCGAGCTGTCATAAACAATACCAAAACGATTCGTTATCTGGTCGCGTATCGCGGTATCCTCAGCCAGCAGCCAGCAGCCAGTGCCCAGTGGCCCAGCGTGGCGCAATGGTAAAGTAACAAGCAATGTTGCACTTGCACAGTTATGGTTAACAAACAAGGCTCTCTGAACTGTCGCCAATAAATCTAGTGCGCGGTGCGTGTCGGCGCGGGAGCAGTTTAGGCGCTAGGCGGTGTAATGAGACGTCGGCGGCGCGAACAAGGCAGCCTGTCCAGGGTAATGTATTGCCTGCGCCTGCGTCACAATGGGAGCTGAATGTGCGTGCGATGGTAAGGCGCTGGTAGGAACCGGGTCACTGGGAAAGCACAGGGGAGTCTCGTAACAAGCCTTAGAGGGTTTTATGTCAGTGAGGTGGCAGCGGTTTGAATCCTCGAGATAAAATTATCCTCAAGTAAGACATGTCACAGAAAATACAGTGTCGTAACTGTATTTTCTGTGACATGTCTCACTTGAGGATAATGTGTATGTGTGTAGCTCGCTGATGCTGAAAAATAGTAAATACTTTTAGACAGTAAGTAGGTAGAACGCAAGTATTTCGACGCCAAAATTAGTATTGGTTTAAAAAGAAGTAATAGAAGACATTGGAAGCCAGATCAAACTTCACTTCAAACAAAATGGCATGCAGTTCTCCACGTAGATCAGCTTGATCGACAAGCTGCACCATGTTTATTCCCGTCAGCTCCGCATTACACTTGCCAACATCCCGCACTTAGCGACGCCGTACATCGCGACATCCACAGATCTCGGCGATACCTGTGTCTGCAGTGTCACCAGTGTCCCAACTACTACCGACACTCGATACTCCGATACCATCACACAATGCAGCACATTTGGAAGGGAAAGCAGCCAGCCATTGCTCCTAATGTTATTTACTGCGATCTGATTGGCGCAGCCGTGACGCAGTATCGTGCAGTATGCGTTAGATGCGCTGATAGGCTGATGCTGGACGTATAATGCTGCAGTTAGGTGCAACATGGCCAGGCATTTGTTAGAGGGCTGTGATGGATCTAGATCTGTGCTGGATTTATTTGTTGTGCATTCAACTTGTGTCTTGTGTTAACATGCATTATAGGGAACATTGGAATACGATGGTTTCTGTAGGAATAAGTAATTAATGATACGAGGTGTGTTAAAAAAATAACGGGAATTTTCGATTTTTGAAAAAAAAAAAAAATTGTGACCTTTAAAATAGTCCCCATTAGTTATTATGTACTTGTGTCAGCGCTTCTTCCAATCGTCGAAACACTTCCCCAACTCGATTTTTGGAATAGACTTTAGCTCTTTCAGCGATGCGCTTTTAATGTCATCTAAGCTTGTAAAACGTCGTCCCTATATTGGTTCTTTTTATTTTTGGAAATAGGAAAAAGTCACCAGGAGCCATGTCTGGTGATTATGGAGGCTGGGGCATCGTTCCAAAATTTTTTTGCCCAAGATTTCCCGGACAAGCAACGAAGTGTGACCAGGTGCATTCTCGTGGTGCAAAAGCCATGAATATGTTTTTCCACAATTCCAGGCGTTTTTTTCGAATTGCTTCATACAAACGGCGTTGAACTTGTAGGTAGTACTTCTTATTGACCGTTTGACCTTGTGGCAGGAATTTATGATGTACTTTGCCATTAAAATCGAAGAACACTGTAAGCATAACCTTCACGGTCGACACAAGGCTCGACAAGTGCCGCCTTTCTCGGTCTTGGCGAGCCAGGATGCCTCCACTGAGCCTATTGAGCCTTAGTTTCGACGTCAATCCGTATACGCATTTCAGAAAAAAACACGTTTCAGTAATTCTGCATCGTCGTTGACTTCATTTAGTTAGTGACTCCTGAGCAACTTCCATTCGCCAACTTTTTTTTTAACGAACGAAAATCGCCGAGCTCATAAAAACACGTCTAACCTTAGCGGCTGCCACAGACAAAACAAGCAATGAATACAGCTGAAAAATCATACTTCAGGGGCATGTATGCCAACATAATAAAAAACAACATAGTAAAATAAATTGGCAACTGGACTCTCCAAACCCGCGATATTTAGAAATTCCCTTAATTTTCTGAGCACACGACGTAATTTCGCCGAACATCTGAAATGGAGTGCATAGACTATAGATCATTAGGTACACAGAAGGTGGCGAATTCATTGGTCCATGAAAATTATTCTATTGAAACGACTACGTTTCAATCCTTATCCTTACATAGTATAAAACAAAGTCGCTATTTTTGTCTGTTTGTCTGTATGCTTAAATCTTTAAAACTACGCAACGGATTTTGATGCGGTTTTTTTAATAGATAGAGTGATTCAAGAGGAAGGTTTAAGTATATAATTTGAACGACATCCACGCGGGTGAAGCCGCGGGCATCAGCTAGTAAATGCATAAAAAAGGGGATGAAATAACGAATCTTAAGCCTAAATAAAGTATCACTTTACTATAACGGAGTCAATGATAAGAAAAAGTTGTCATTATGGTATTTGAATTCACTACAGTTTTCACGATTCGCACATCCATGCTTTTGTATGAAAGAGTCATGTACGGGAGCTTTGAAACCAATATTAAATATTGAGAAAGTTTTTCATAACTGCTTCAAATAACTAACAGTCAAACAAGTTAGTATTTACTTGTTTGACTGTTAGTTATTTGAAGCAGTTATGTTTCCGCCTGCTTTACGAGTTGCGGACGCTGTGCGGTGACTGTATTGCGACTTGGTGCACAGCTGCTAGCTGGATGAAGGAATGGAGGAGGTGCTGCGGCATAAGTTTCCACAATTAACCTAAATACAAAACAGGACAATGTAAAGAAAATCGTGTTTCCGCTGTTGACACGTTAGTTTCAAAACTTCTCGGTATTAGAATAAGAAACTAAAAGATTTTTTGTTTTAGTTAGTATTTTAGCAACAACATAGTACAGTTGCTTTGCTGTCTTTATCATGTGGCGTGCGAAAATTACGGGATTATATTATGCTAATACTTATTTAAAGAGAGAAAAGACTCAAGTGCGTACATTTCGCACAAACATGCACCTCACCCGCTGAGCGATATAATCCTGATTCATGTTCTGAAAACACATCTTTATCACACAAATCAACACATTTGATAACTGAGCGCTGCAATAGAATAAATTAGGAATAAATTATAATTACTAGTCGCCTTCGGGCCATGCATCACGTTGAGCCGCGTACAATGCGCGGGTGCCGCTCCCGGCCGTAGTTTACCAACTATACTGTAGTTTGGTATAGTTCAGTGTACTTCTTAGTTGACGTTGTTCTGTTATCATGGTAATGTGCGCCGGTGCAGGAAAAGACGGCCCTTTGATACAAATGGAGTTACCAAGTATTGCGGCAGACTTTCCATGTTTGATGTTTGGCGTGTAGCTTCAACTTTCTGACTGATCGACTTCTGGATAATTCAAAAGTGCCTGTAACTAAACAATGCAATAAACAATATCTATACAACAAAATGTGGTTTTAATTGACATCATTACTTTGAAACACCAATTGATTCTTAATGTTCATCTATCCTAATCTGAAACTGTGATGTTTCATGTCTTATTTTAATAGAATCGCGTATTTTTTTCAATTACAGCCGGATGCTCATTACCAGGTAAGTAACTACCTACATACTAATAACAAGATGATTACTTATGACTCTCTACATTGTCCCAAATAATTCAAACACTTGGTTATCCTAACCAAAAGTACGGTCGTAGATTTATAAGTGTAGTTCACACCTCATTCTTATTTAAATTAGTTAGTACCGTGTACCGCGCCACTCGCCAGGAGATCTGCTGATCTTTGGAAACCTTTACTTCTAAGATGTCAAGCTGTTCCTGATGAATGCGAGGAGATTAGTCGTGGCAAGGGTGTGGTGCTGGGTAAATAGTGTGATGACTTTGTTGTGGTAAGGAAGAATGTTCGCGAATCAGGCATTTTACTCAGACTGATAAATGGACGGATTGGAGGCATGATTAGGTAATTTCTTTAGGAAATCCAGCCGTAGTTTTCTTTTCTTTGTTATTTTTTACTTGCTGCGGTCATTTCCCTAAGGCGGCCTAACCCTAAGGCATTTGAACACAATCTTGAACCACTTTACAATTGCCCTACAGACACAACCCACGAAGCAGAAGTGATAAGTTTATGACCAAGTATGTGCTGTCTAGTTTCACGTAAGTAAAATTATTCTGAAATAACCTACTACAGGACCTGTTATAATGTCCCGAGATACATCTGTGTTGCGACTTTGCGACGTGTGCGCAACGCAAGTGTTGCGGTGCGTGCGTGTTGTTGGCGCCTCGCCGCGCTGCGCCTGCGCCGCTGCACCACCGCGGATATTCGCTCATAGGAGTGGACAGTCACACGCAGATGCATCGAAGTTCTTTGTGACGATTGTATTTGATTTTTCCTAAACAAATAATTATTTCTAAGTCATTCATAGTATGAAATCCTGATTTTTTGTTTCTATGTACTTATCTAATGCCTCTTTGTTGGAGTTGAACAAATTGCAATCCTCAAATTGCAACTCCCCGGTGATATACGCTCGATTTCCATAGAGCTTTTATTTTAACATTAGTTTTCATTGCACATCTTCTAGTACAACTATACAAGGCGGGGTGGCGAGCCTTCTAGTAAATAACACTTTTACGAGTATGAGGTGTGTGATAACAATTTATCAATATTATTCCAGAGAAATAAGAGACTTGTGAAAAAACATACGACCCCGATTTTGGATTTCTTGTTGGGAATGAGTTCATTACAAGCAAAATAATGCTTTGATCGGTTTGAATTTCGGAAGTCGGTTCTCAATCGACTGTGGACAGATGGCCTCTGTCGGCGAGCCACTTCAAATGCGTTAGCAGCCCCGGGGTACTTGCCGGGGACTTGGGGTTGAGCAGCCGGTTGTAAAATATCGCTTTATCGACAGCTCGATTATCGTACGCGTGAATATTGCCTAACACCAAATAAAATTAAAGCTATTAAGGTAGCCGATGTTGATTTGCTGCCGGTATCCGCAAGTCGCAATTCCGGGTTGCTAGGCACACTGCTAATTACGCTGCTTGAAGCTGGGCCACTGTTCCCAGGGCTGGGCCAGGCTGGCCGCGTGTGTGACGCGCGGTGATTGATGCACGGCTGCGCGCGCGCATGTCGCTGTCAATTACACGCGCGCGCATCCATCACGCCGGTGACGTCGTGACGACCACCGGCAGAGACGTCAGTTGCGCTGATTTTTGTATCTTCATGGTCATGGTCAGGTTTAAGGAGAAGAATTTGAAACTGAATTAGACTCACCGAAAAGCTTAATGGTGCACTACTCGTAATTGCACCAAACTTATAGTGAACTGAACAGAAACGTATATTTTGTTCTTTTTCTGAAAGTATTCTAATAATGGACAGGTGTCCGCCCACCCGCTTACGAGTATTTGAAATAACTGAAGGATGGTTAACACAATATGAATAGGGGCATACTGAAAAGGTGATCTAATACCGTGAAACTGTCCGGTACGTTAAAGTAAGCTTCCTACTACCTAATTGATATTTGACTAATATAGCTAAGATTATAAGTAGAACCACAGTAAGTAGGTGCGCAGAGTAACTGTCAAGTCTAGCCTGTTAGTATGGTGGCAGTGTGGCACACTAATGTTTAATTAAGCGCTCTCCGAATACTTTCTAACTAAATAATAGTTGACTACATAAATACTGCAGTCTAAATCTACAAACGACATGTTTTTCTACAACATCAGTCTAGCTGGTACTTGTCATGCGCTTGAGTGTAGTTCGTCAGGTTGCGCGGGCGCACGCTCGCGTTCATTTGCGAACAGCAAAAACGTCTCACGCGCTCACTAGCGTAACGTATTCCACGCTGTGCAGTGCGCAGGCGCAGCTAACGAGCAGCCAATGAACATAGTTTGCACCTACGGACACTGGCTAGTGGACTAGTGGGTGCTACCGTGCTTCTGTCGCACCATTCATTATTAGAGACATGCCGCCAATGTAGGACGCTCTCTAGTGACAGATAAGCTACATCTGTCCTGGAAGCTGCTTTGTCTGCATGCAAATATAAGAAGAACCATTTACTTCTTCTTCCTGCTCAGTTAGGTTGATTGTATTGTTCCGCTTGTGGTCAACAGTTCGATCACGTTAAAGAGTCACTACCTTGCGCCCCCTTTAAAGTCTTCTTTCTGCTTCTGATATGTTATTTTTGTATGGCCGTAAAAGGGAAGCCCCCACAAGCACTGTGTTGTTGTTACCTCAACCATTACACAACACACAAGTACAAAATATAAGCTCATCCCTGAGGTACTACATTAACTTATCCCTCGCGTATCTTTGACTAGGGTTACACCTCGTGCTCCCTTACTTCCACCTTGTCTGTCATTCATTATTTCATTCAGTAGTTTAAACTCCATGTCTGTAGAGTCCGTGTGAACGATGATATCCGCATTATGCGTTGTGTTACTGTCTTCACACCTTGCATTCATTGATTGCAATAGGTTCTGTATCAAATATTTCAAGAGGAAAAGTACGTGTTTTCTTTAGCGTTGAAGTATTTCATTGGTCGAATATTTGGAAGAGAAACTGCTTTCTAAATCTTTGTACTTACTGGTTTTTCTAATAAACTGTTATAAAATAGGAACTGTTATTATCATTCTCTGCCTATAACAGGCTCCTCGTCATTAATTAGCGAACTTCTGCAAATTATGATTGTACACACGGCTACACATCAAGCTATACAAAACCAGTATAATCTGATCGTTTATTGTGCGAAAAGATCTAGTAAAGTGAGGCCAAGATTAACTGGTTTTGTATAGCTTGATGTGTAGCCGTGTGTACTATTGATTTAATATAGTCACCTTAATTGACTCGTCTCCAAATTAATTCATGAACAGTTAGTCAATAATTATTTATTGAGGGCTGTCAGACAAGTTCACAATTGTTTGAATTGGAGCTAAATCTGTTAGCAAGTTCTTTAATGTATAATTTATGTCACAATATTATTTCTTTATCACGTTCATTCGGTTAATTTCACGCTAATTAAGTTTACTTATGTTAATAACATACTGTTTTGCATATTAGATTATTGAAACGATACAATTAATCATGATAGGCAATGAAGCTGCTTCGAGAACAAGACACTAGAATTATTTAGCTCAATCCTAAACGTTCCAACCGAATACATTTTTTTTGCACTATACAAAATAGTCTTTGACCAAATGTGTAAAGCTACTCGGCTAGGCTAGTAAATTATTGTTTATTTTATAAAACCCTAACACTAACTTTTTCCTAATTGGGGAAACCACCATTAGTTAACAAGCAAACTAATTGCCTATTCGGAGATTAAACCTGCTCAACCCAGTTACCGGGTTACTCTATTCTCCTGGACTGGTTGTCACAGTTTTGGGCTTTCGACTTACGGAAATATTTTGAGCATGTTGAAGTCAGCTTGAAGATATTTAAAGATTGAATTAATACGATTCAATTCGACCGAAGCAATTCAGTATTATTTTCATCTTATTCCTGAACTTACAAGTGAGATCGAAGTGTCGCTACCAATCTGTCACAGGAATGTGATAAACAACGCAATACCACACGAGTGACGTCACGTGTCAGCAGTCCAGTACAACAGTCCACATGTCCACTTGCTGTGTCTTACAATTAACCAATTAACATCAATTAAACACGCGGCCATTGCCCCCGGCTGCTGACCTGACAACAAACACTAATCCCATACTATTCTATATGCCCTATGGCTTATATTACAAGGATCATTTTGGCGTGGCTAGTTTATACAGACCAATTTATTGTGTGCTGTATCTTTAAACTGTAAGTTGAAAGTTTTAAGGGTGGATTTTGCTTGGCACATAGGTAATAGAGTTTTGTACAGCAAAGCACGTAATAGTGGAATTAAATTGGGATAGAAGCGTTAAATGAGATGAGTTTCGGAGGCGGGGCAGGTTGTTGTGCCCCTGGGCCCCTGGGCAACTGGGCCCCGGCGTGGGGCAGCTAGTGACGAGCAATATAGCCCGTTATTATTATAGATAGATGTTAATTCGTAAACTGTTGCTGTCGAAATATATTTTATGTTCATTCGTCGGGTATGAAATGGGAGCAGGATTCGATAAAAGTTTCCTGTTAATCAGTGCGAGTCAGTAGCTTTCTTTTTCTGTAGGCGGTGAGAAACTAGAGCAATGGGAGAGAGGTACCTTACAATGTACACTTTAAAACAGTCGTACAAATATGTATAAACTATCCTTGCTGACAGATCTACAGGCACTCGAATTTTGTTGTCTCTAATTTTTCGTCACCTAAGAAGACACGCAATCGAGTTGGTTCTGCAATTATTGCTAATCCACGATTCACGACGTGGTATTATGTCAAGTACAGTGAGGTTGGTAATAATGTAATATGTGATATTGAAGTTTGCGGCTTAGCATTTTTCCATATTGTACTATTGTCCCAAGAACGGCTACACAGGAAATGAGTTCAACCAATTAATTAGTGTAAGTCAAATTGTTGAGCACATCCCTAGCTCGCCTAGCACGGTAGTCGGTAGCGTCAAGTCATGCGCGGTAATGGCGGTCCCGAATTAATCGCCTTTAACCTGCGCGCGCGCACCTCCCCCCCTGCAACCCGCGCACCGCCCGTCACACTGCCACCAAACATCTTGCATGGTTTGTGGCAGTGCGCTGAGCCGGGTGTGGCCAGAAGGTTCAGCTCGAGCTGAACAAATCCAGCCGTTTGTTTATTTATTTTATTTTAAATAGAACGGCTGAAGCCAATTACACTATTTAAACACATTATATAATTTATTAAACACAGTCATGCAATCTTCTCACAAAACTTCAAACATTCTGACAGTATCACCTTCCATTCATCCGCAAATATATCAAGATCTTTGTTTGAGTCCAGGAGAGCGTTAATAGCGGATAATGTCCGAGGAATGGGTGACTTGGAGCGTGCAACAGTACGGCAAGTTGGAACAGCCAGTAAGCGGTGTTTTCTGCCACGACAGTAATTGTCAGGGACAAATAGTTTGCTGATTTCATTGTGTAGATCAGGAACATCTATAATCCCCCTAAGAACGGTCGCGCGACCGTCTCACTTCAAGCGAATTAAAACCCAAACAACCCAACAGGAATTTAGTGGGATACAAAAAAGGATAAAACCCGAACAAGTGCTTGTAAAAATATCTAAGAAACGCTTTTTGAACCTTTTCTAAAGCTAGAGCATACTGCTTCTCAAAGGGATTCCATACGCACGCACTAGACTCCAGCTTGCTACGGACTAACGCCCCAAAAACAAGCTTGATAACGTGGGGGTTGTGAAAGTCGCGACAGTTCCTCAAAACAAAGCCAAGGCGTTTAAATTACTCCTTCACAGTGGCTGTGATGTGGTCGTGAAACGTGAGCTTACGGTCGAATATGACTCCCAGGTCTTTCATGGAATCAGTTCTTGTAACTGGATCTCCATTCAGTCTGTATAGAAAGTTGACTGGGCGCCGCATTCGACCGAAAGACATCACGTAGCATTTTGATTTACTAATTTCCATTTTATTATCCTTTAGCCTTTTGAAAATCAAAGTAAACAACATCTACCTGGCATTTGCGATCAAGACTAGTAGAGATATAATTAACTAGTGTAAGTAAGTTCGTATTCACGGATCTTTTTTCGCAAAAGCCATGCTGCTCATTGCACAGGTAAACCTTTGACTGGGCATGAAGCTCACACCAGGTGGACTTTCTACTGTACATGACACGGAGCCAGATGGACATTGGATCAGAAACAGCGTGCCATCGATGCACGTTACAGACTGCTCAGCGATGACATGTTTTAGTTGACCTAGGCTTACAGCACAACCCTGAGGCCCTCTCATTAGTCAGGATTGAACCATATGCTGAAGAGGAGGATGGACGAGGAGAGCCAAAGATGGGTGGCGCGCCATTTTGAGGATAATCTCTACCAATATTGCAATACTTGATATTCTCTGATGGAAGCAGTAGGTTGAAGAAGAACTTATGTCTCTGGGCAGATCGCACCCCACTTGGCATTTCGTTCTTCCGTCAGACGTTCATTGACATTAGCCTCCATATAAATAACTTGTGGTCAGTTCCCCACTGGAACTTCTGTCTCCGTTCCCACTCACAGTGTCCATCAGCTACCGAGATTAAACTTACCAAGATTACCGGCAATTATAGCAAACCGCAGCGCTCCAAGTTTTTTATACGACATTGTTGAATAAATTAATTTTAGGAACTCATTGATTATCTTATTATGAAAGTCAT
The DNA here is from genome assembly GCA_949775195.1 of Diarsia dahlii. Taxonomy (NCBI): domain Eukaryota; kingdom Metazoa; phylum Arthropoda; class Insecta; order Lepidoptera; family Noctuidae; genus Diarsia; species Diarsia dahlii. Next base: position 20,993,871 of record OX459209.1, read on the forward strand.
GCTTTTTATGTGGCTGCCGTAAAAAAACATAAAGGCTTGCAGTAATTGAATTACGACTGACATTGGAGGGTAATTCTGGGTGTGATGTAATCAATAGTGGCATGATGACATGAGGTTTCCAGTTCGATGCCTTTCAAACACTTGTATACTGTAGTTTGGAGAAATATTAACTTCAGAAACGTGAGCAAAGATTAATGGGCATTGTACAGTCGGTTAGTGCTATAACAATATTGTCTTGTGTCTAGAATTGGTTCAACAGTATTTCGGCAAGAACCATTGGTAAGTGTTACATTGTACAAGAACTACTAACATATTACATTGTAGCGTATAATTTGCAGACATTCATCAAGCAGTTTATCGGCCGAGTACTTTCAGTAATCATAGCGAGTCTTGATTTCGCAATATACACACATTTGGTATGAAGTTAAGCAATTGAGCTTTGCTCTACTTTGTTACCATTTAGGGACCCTTAACCATCTTTCTCCTACCGCAATGTTAATTTATTTGGTGTCGATCCTCTTCTTCACATATTTACCTTCTTCTTAATAATTGTGCTGCTTCCTTACATCTCAGTATAGGTAGTACCCTCTTTTTTAACCGACTTCCAAAAAAAGGAGGAGGTTATCAATTCGACTGTATTTTTTTTTTTTTTTTTTTTTTTTTTTTTATGTTTGTTCACTCATAACTTGCGACTGGGTGAACTGATTTTCATGATTCTTTTTTCATTTGAAAGCTGGTGCTTCCCGTGTGGTCCCATTTTCACCATTTCAATATCTGATGATGGGATCTTGTAGAAATCGGGGGAACTCTTCAATAAATAACAGCAGATTAACCGCGATTGTTGCTATAGCATATCTAAGCATTGTTTACGCCATCACACAACATAATATCACGCCTGTACTCACTACAAAGGTTATAAAAACTATTTTGTGAAGATCTGATGAAGAACTTCGGAGATAGGCAACGGAACTCCTCAATAAATGATAGCAAATGGACTGGGATTGCTGAAATCTCATATTGTCTGTCTATTGTTTATACCAGTTCCTAACATAACATCACGCCAGTACTTTGTGAAGGGGTAAGCACATGTGAAACACTAAAAAGTGAAAAATAAAAACTTTTTTACCAAAAATAAAACCGACTTCGACAAAAAAAACACTCAAAAGTGAAAAATAAACTTGAGAAGAAAAATCAGTTTCTGAAGTCGGTGACAAAAAAATGAAATCAAAGAAACAAAAGTCACCGACTTCAGAAACTGATTTTTCTTCTCAAGTTTATTTTTCACTTTTGAGTGTTTTTTTTGTCGAAGTCGGTTTTATTTTTTGTAAAAAAGTTTTTTAGCCATCTCATTTCCGCATTTATAAATTTATCGAATCAAAACTCAAAGAATTTGTTTCAAATATACCAGTTCCAGGTAGAACAAAGAAATTAAGGTATTATAGTCCATCTGCTCAGGCATAGTAACAGTAACATTCAGTTTAGTGTGTATTGCTTTTCAGAGAGTTGGAATATAGCCCCTGGAAAACCTTTTTGTAGAATGATTTCATCAGTTTACGGCAATCGATTCTAGGATGACGAAACATCACTTGTCACAGGACCATTCACAAAACCAAATCATCTCACGACATTAGCACACAAGTTATGTGCTAGCATTGCGTTGCGCATGTGGGCTGCGCGCGCGCCGGACAATGATTTGTGCAAATTACACGCTGGCAACACTGGCCGGTGTTGCCTTGTTTATGCTCTGCCTTCAGACGGGGCCGGCAGAGAGACCGGCATTCTCGACAAATTGCCGCCAGACCTATTTGCGGTCATGTGAGGGAATAGGGCTTTACTTGGCTGTCGTAATCTGAGGTTACCTAACGATTTTGTTCTGAGAATCTTTACCAAAGTTGTGTGAAGTAATCTTGACTTGACTAACTATGGAAACATATCTTGACTAAGTTCATATTATCTTAAAATATATTTTCCGTCACATTTGCACTGCAAATGCATGTATGCATATTTCTAAAACAATTGAATGTAAACTGAACATTTATTGCACTACAATTATTAATTTTTTTTCATTTTTATTTTATTAACATATATATTATTATATATATGACGAAGGTAGCTCAACTATTTCGGGTACATCGTTGTCAGAGTCCAAGTTCAGCATGGCAGAGGTACGAAATAATAGTCTCAACACTGGTTACAACCGCCTATTTATTTACTTCCGATAACAAATTAACAAAATCTCAAACGATCAAGCCGATGGAAACGGATTAAAGCACGAAAACGCGGTAAGTTCGATACAGGCGGGCAGAACGACCGTTCGCGCTCGTGTCTCACCAAAAAGTCCCGTCCCTCAAATCAAATGCGTCTAATGTCAACGTCAACCGACCACTGACCACTGACGTCTGACATATCACAACTGACATTTGACATATGACAACTGACAGCTGTCAAACCAGACCTGCCACGCTCTGTATCGACCTCACCCAAGCTCACTGCTTGACGTTTCCGAGTTTTCCGACAAACGTTGATAGATGGCGTTATTCTAAATTGTCAACTCTAAATATTGTGCCTCGGTGTTGAACCTGCGACACGGCCATCTTGACATTTCACACGTCCTCGTGTGAGGTATCTGCAACAAGAAGTCACGGAAAGTAAATCGTCCCTTACTCGGCCTCCCTGACCAAGACGTCGGAGTATTAACACACACACACACAATTCAAAACAAAATTTTGTTCTGATCCATAATCTCATCAAATCTCATAAAGAAAATCTCAACATTCTTCAAGAATCATCAACTTTCGACCAAATCTAGTATCCAATCAAATCAAGTATGCAATGCTCTGCTCGGTACCCAGCTTCGTCACATACAACACACACAGCTTCCAACAGGCAAACATGGGACCTCCATTCGGTACCCAACCTCAACACATCTTATTGCCTCCATCCGGCAACCATGGGACCTCCATCCGGTACCCAACATCAACTCAACTCAACACATTGCCTTTATTTAGCACCTTTAGCTACATTGCCATGCTGTACGTTGGTCACCGCCCTCAAGTAAACACTTACACGCGTGCAGCAACGAACATCATTGCAATGCATGCAATCTGAGTCACTTGCATACTACATTTGCATCTTTTACCTCTCACTTAAGGTCTGAACCTTTCATCATAACCCGATCTCGTTTTGTCAGTGTCTATCGTTTCAAAGTCAAATTTACAGTCAGCAATTGCGTCACATGTCTCAACTGACATTATGAACCGAAACTAATCGCAAATAATTGTCGGGTAAAACGTGAAATAGAATTTTTAAAACAATTCCATCGGTCTCAACAGAAGTCAAAATTTGTACAGTTGACCTTACAGAAGTCTGCCCAATACCAAACGTTCGGCCATTCCTGGCCCAAGTGGGTGGGGAATACAAGGTATTCTGATCAAAATCATTACAGGTTCTAATGAAAATCAAAACAAACTCTTTCGTTTAAAGCTGACATGTCGAACAACACCCATACTCATTCAAATAATAGGAAACTCATTAAAATATTGCAGTGCTCATACTCTGACCTCTATCCGGTCTTCATCATCACACTTATAGCCTCCATCCGGCCATAAGCATCAAAACAATCGACCTCCATCCGGTCTTCATCATCACACTTATAATCTCCATCCGGTTATAAGCATCAAACCAATCGACCTCCATCCGGTCATCAACACGTAACCTCCATCCGGTTACATACACAACAGGCAACCTCTATCCGGTCACCTTCACATGTAACCTCCATCCGGTTACATACACAACAGGCAACCTCTATCCGGTCACCTCCACATGTAACCTCCATCCGGTTACATGCACAACACCATCAAGATAATCATTTCGAGCCTTTATCAAAATAATTTTTAAAGTAGGGTTGTTCAACATGTTACTTTATTTTTCCTGTAACGTTACACAGGTTATAAGAAAACTCTTACTATGCTAGGTACTTTAAATGTTAAGTTGACCACTTAGTATTCAACTAGTCTTGTTGTAATATGGGATCTAGAAATCACTAGTAAACAAAGATGAATATGCTGTCAATAGATTAATTAATTGGGAACGAAATTCTAACGGAACATCTGTATCAACTGTATTGAAATCAATTTGAATATTAAAGCATTCTTGAGCTTATTTGAAACATCACATAACCTAACAACCTTTTCACGACACAAAAACAACACTATCACACGTCTAACTAACATTAAATCCTTGATGTAAAATCTCAACGCCAATTAAAATATCATTTTTTTTTTAAAACAACTATCCGGTACAACATGAAATAAAATTTCTAATAGTAAATCGATAATCATAACCTCAGTAAATAATTGTGAAGTACAAACTATCATGACCTATCCCGGGTCAATTTACAATGTTATTTACACGCTTGCCACTGAACTGTAACGAAACATTTTTGATCAGAGAGCATTCGGCACCAGAATCATAGTAAAATGGATACGACTCACCAGATATTCATCAGCACACCGCTGGGATTGCTCACATAGCAAACTTCAACACGTCGCTCGCTATTTGCCTCTGCTGCAGGCTGCAGGCACTGCTTGGTCAGCCTGCCGCGCCGCCGCGCTGCCAACCGCGCGCCGCCAAGCCGCGTCCCGCCGCCGCGCCGCCGGCGCCGCTGCCGAAGTAAATTCTCAGCGCACCGTGACGTCATCGCGCCATTCTTCGTATTTTCTTCAGCTCGAGTGAATCCCGGTTCTGATGTCGCATCAGGGTCTTCGCGATCGTCATCACCATACGGGGCACTCCAGACTATAAACAGCTCCTTAAAATCGCTCCATTTCATCCCAGGACAAGATATGGACGACCGCCATGACGAAACTTCTCCCATGAGTCTCGTGGAATTCGCTGCGTCCCCTGTAGGCACGCCACAGCGCCGGTTTCACGGCGCTGCTGTCTTCACAGCACCCCGGCGGTCCATCCCCACCAGGTGAGACCAACGGTTACCCGGAGGAGGCCCAGCGGAGGACAACCAGCGACGGAGGTGCCGACTTACGACGCACCTACAGTGGATGTGTGACTCCCGTTCGTCCCTTTTCTCCCATATCGGATCGATAACACACATGTCGGCTGTTGCCAACCAAGCACGCGGGACAATATTCCGTTTTTCAGCGTCAAAATGCGGTAGGCGAATATCCGTACTCGCAAAAGGTGATTTCATTGCTTGCATAATAGTCATAAAGTTTTTGTTTATTTGCTCGAACAGAAAACACCACATTTCCGTTTCTATGTCACTTTCAGACGCACGCGCATTGTCTTTACACTTTTCCGGCCTAGCACTGTCACTTACACTATGTAGGCGTTAGAGTTACATGCCACTTCTGATGACGAAGGTAGCTCAACTATTTCGGGTACATCGTTGTCAGAGTCCAAGTTCAGCATGGCAGAGGTACGAAATAATAGTCTCAACACTGGTTACAACCGCCTATTTATTTACTTCCGATAACAAATTAACAAAATCTCAAACGATCAAGCCGATGGAAACGGATTAAAGTACGAAAACGCGGTAAGTTCGATACAGGCGGGCAGAACGACCGTTCGCGCTCGTGTCTCACCAAAAAGTCCCGTCCCTCAAATCAAATGCGTCTAATTTCAACGTCAACCGACCACTGACCACTGACGTCTGACATATCACAACTGACATTTGACATATGACAACTGACAGCTGTCAAACCAGACCTGCCACGCTCTGTATCGACCTCACCCAAGCTCACTGCTTGACGTTTCCGAGTTTTCCGACAAACGTTGATAGATGGCGTTATTCTAAATTGTCAACTCTAAATATTGTGCCTCGGTGTTGAATCTGCGACATATATTTTATTTATTTTTTTTATTTGATTACTCACTAATCCTTTGGTCACTTTTTCAGAATAGCTCGAGTCGGTATTTTGCTTTTTATTAAATAATAAAAAACTAAATACCGACTAAGTAAAAAAATAGAGAGAGGGAAGCCTTTGCCCAGGAGTGGGGCAGAGCAGACTAGCAAATAAGAAAAGTAAAATAACAATATGCACATATGTAGTTACCAAGTGGTTGACTTCTTTTCTATGTAGATTACCATCTCCTATCTAAGTATTGTTTAAGTTATTAACTTCCATAGAACAGTCAAATAACACATGAACAGTTCAAAGCTCTCCTAATAGAGCGACCAGCACACGTCGAATAGCACTCACTTATAATAATCCCTGCATCTCATCTCACAAACGTAACGAGTTAAGCCTAAGCTGTGACCCCCGGGGGGTCAATCCGGGGTCACTGTCAACTGAGCTCAATGGGCTAGTTAATTCCCTGACAAATAGACACGTGTCTCGTGACGTGTGACGTGTATGGACGTCGACGTGACGTGACGTGACGTGACGTGGGCGGAGCGTGAATACACGTCGTTAGGTATTGTGTTGGGAGGCTGTGTGTTGGTAGGTAGTTGTACTGTTTTGGCACTGAAAGAGAAGTAGAGTTACCATATTGATGTGATGCTAATATAAAAGATCCCATATTAAAGGGAAATGTGGACACGGCATTTAGAAGCTTTTTTGCAAACAATATAACCAACTTCCAAAAAAACCCTACAGAGTGGAAAATAACTTTACTTTCGAAATTCGGTGACTCTTATTTGTTTCATTGACTGATTTCTTTCTTAGATAAGAAGAAAGAAATATAGAAAACATTTATTTAACACATGCCACAAGTGTACACGATAAACAATTTTAGTTGCAGTATCTCACAAGTAAAACTGGTTTAAATTACATTTTACCTAACTAGAAATTATTAGCATGTTATCCACAATTCCACATTGATGAAAAAGAAAATACAAATACGCATATTCTAGACCTAAAGTATAACAAACTCATAAAGCACAGAAGCAAAGTTAATAAATCAATATGGGACCACCGCGCGAGCTTTCTCTACCAAAATAAAAAACAATCATTTAAATCGGACAAGTAGTTGCGAACAAATCAGTACACACTTATTATTTCTATCATGTATTTTTCATAAAAAAAAACATGCTGGCCAATTACATTTTTTGGAAGTCGGTTTTAAAAAAGAAAGATAATCCAGATAGTTTCTGAAAACAGTAAAGGCTTCAATGGTATCATATTCTTTCATCTTTCTAAGTTTCTACTTCCTGAAAGTTACCCTGCCGATGTAATTATTATTTCAGTGGTCAATTTCATATTGATTCAGTATGTCTTCCCCTTCTTATATTCGTATCAGATTATCCTGCACAGGCACACAATCATGGTCACAGCTGCGTGGGCGCAATGTTCTGAACAGCTTTGTGATTGTGACTATCATTATATTTTACGAGCGCTTATGAGCACGATAGCTAATTGGAGCACTGAGCACTGCTACATGCAACACTCATACTTTCACAACGTTTAATAAGAGACGATCTAGTTTATAAAGCGTCTTTGTAGGATATCGTGTGATGACTTTCCTCGTGTCATGTGATTTGTATGGCTAATAAAGTTTATTAGGGCGTGAGACAAATTTTATCGGCGGAACGACAAGCTAGAATATGCCAATCAGCTCATCTAATTAATCGATATGCACATAATTAGTGAACAGACCCAAACATCTGCCGCGCGACGCACGGTCAGACTATGGTCAGACTCATCTACTTCAATAACGCGCTGCATGCTTCTACAAGAATGTTAATTTTTATTTTACGACTACAACTACACATGAATCGTTTCTAATTTAAAATGGCTACCGACTCATTAAAATGAAGCGTAACGTGTACATGTGGGACTATTTCATCTGTTTCTCACGCTTCACGACGTGTGTCCCGTGGGCGGTCGGCAGAAACCTGCGCTTTTTTCTGAACATTATAATATGAAAAAGGAAGGCATCGTTGTGCGAACACTCCCTACAATTTTATTATCTCATTAGCGTGAAGAATGTCTTCATAAAGTGTCGCCGGCCGGCGGGGACCGGGTGGCGTGGGGCTGCCTCGGGACATCATTCATTACGCACTCTAATGGCTTTAATAAAATCCTATATTTACCTCCTCACTACGGTCTACATCATTATTGAATCCCTTAACTGCGGCAGCATACATTGCAACGTCTCTATGGGTTAAAGATTCACTGTTTGGGTCATAACAATCAATGGATGATGTAAATGATGGTTAGTAGTAGTGCGACTCGCGTGGTGGTGTGCGGGCCATTACAGGGTGCCTCGCGGCGCGGCGTGACGCTCCGCGCTCGGTGCGCGCCGGCCGGGCTGCGCGGGCGCACCGGCTGCCTCCCCGGGGGTGTGCCACTGCGCTTGCGCGGATAACATCTACCGACACGTATTATTGGCACTCAGCGCATTGTTTATCGACGGTTACCGCTCACTACTGATCCGAACATGTAATTTATTCCACAAGCAAATGTCTTCGGGCTTATTGCGCTCACCGGCTCACTGCTCACTACAACACGCTAAGTGTTTGTTTACCTCGAGCGATCGCTACCTCGCATTACCATCGATTTGAATTAATAGCAGATTAAGCTCAAATCGATTATCGATAAGACATTATCGGCATAGAAGTAGATTTAATTCACCCATAAAATAGGAATTTAAACTATAAGCGCGCTGGGAATTGATTAATTCTAAAAAAAACCCGCTATTTAGTTCATTAATCGATGCTGTAAAATGTAAGGGCCTCATTGTAAATTTAATTAAATTCCCCGATAGATAATTCACATTACTCGATCTGAGTTGAATAATAAAAGAGTGTTGTTGCTCATGCGCGGTTGTTATTCCAACATGGCGATGGCGGCTCAGTGGGATGTGAGATCTAATCAAATATTTGCGCGTTGTGCGAGTTGTGCAACGCGCTCCGTTTGGACGAGATCATGATTCAAATAAATTGCTGAGCCAAAAACAGTATAATTTGAGTGTTCCAAATAGCGTGGTGAGGTTCACACGCTAGTGCTGTGCCGCGGGCTAGTGCGGGACACATCGATCATATCGACACGCCCGGCCGGCGCGCGCAAATCGTTCCGACACAACACTATTGTGCAACTGTCGCTACGTCTCGACATTATTTATGTATGTTTAGATAAACGCGTTTCAATTATATGATCTGTCACTACTCCCTGGGTAACGTCCGCCACTTTTATAAGATGGCCGCCGTTAGATAAATGCCATAATGCCAGGTAGTCGGTAATTGGAAACTGATATTAGTATTTTGATTAGAAACTCGTATTGAAACGAGATCGTATCGCCAATTTATCTCAACGAGTCCAATGAGTTCGTTAAATTGCATTAGTTAAAGGATTAGCGGAGATATCATAAATCTGTGTGAGATTGTCATAATATTGGCACGGTTTGTTTTTATGTGAAATGAGTCGTGTTCACCGCTGAGCACATTTGATTAGTGTACCGGTTTGCCGAGTTATCTCACAAATGAGATTAATGCCGCGCTGCTGAGCACCTGATTGAGCGAGATTAACTCTCATTAATCTATTTCATATAAAATCTAGTGGCGAAACGGTTGTTGATATTTTAATAAACACACATATTTTATTTGTAAAGGTCAAGTAGTTTGGGTAATACACACAGTCAATGATGGGACAGATGCTGTGAGATGCTTATTGATCATCTAAAAGAAACATGACAGTACATATTATAACTGACTTATAGTCTGTTTGTTGTTTAATATGTGCCTATGTTTACCTAGGTTAATGGTCCCTTTCTGCGTATATTTACCTTTCAGTTCTCACAAAGCGTTAAGGTAATTTATCGATTAAATTAAAACGATCGTAATCACGATCAAAAAGGTCGCACTCATCTATAACGATAGTAGATTTATTTATTAAGCAAAGCAAGCTTTATTGTAAACAACACTGTAAATGAAGTGGTCGGTTCAAGTCAGCGGTGAACAACTGAAGTAAATCACTTGATTCAGCGTAAAGTTCACCAAACACTTAGCTAATGAACGGCAACAGGCAACAGGTGAGACAACAGAGCTGCGCCCACGCGTGGGCACGCGCATCGTGTGGGCGAACACGAACATGCATTAATAGTATTTTATTAGTGTAATGTCGATTTATGGGCTCTTAATGAGGAAAATAGGAAAATTATCAGATTTGATAACGGCAGTCATAATAAAGAAACCAGGCGACCGCCATCAACAGTGTTCACGAGATTCTTGTCTGTTCTTCTCCAGAGAGATGTCATGTATGTTTTGGAATTGTAATGGGATTATATACTAAAACCTTACTTGAGAACCACTCTATCTGTTGATGAAAACAGCATGACAATCGGAGCAGTAGTTTTTGAGTTTATCGAATCTCGATTCGATAAACTCAAAAACAGACAGACTGATAGACACGCGGAGGACTTTGTATTATAATTTATGATGATATTTTAATTTTGAGTTCATAAATTACTTCATTAATACGCTAAAGTTGAAATAATGAAAATAGTAAGTACAGTAAGTAATAATAGTAAGTACCCAATAATAGCTTTGTTAGACGCATACAATAGGTTTCCTTTTGCCTCCACACGGTTATACATCGCTCGTGATTGAGAAATTCTTCACAACGTCGATAACCCCTGTCCCGCCATTACGTCGATACTCGGTAGCCGTCGATCGTCGATAGAGGCCCGTGGTGTGTTGTTGGTAGAACGGTAGAGTCATAGTTGTGTCGTGAAATGCTGTTATAATAGGGATGTTTCCTTCCTGACAAAAAAAAATCTGTTTATTCCGTCAGTTAGGTTCCACGATACAGGAGAAATTCCTAGTGTGGGGCAAAGGTTTTTAAAAAAAAAAAAAAAAAGAAGAAAGTTAGATTATCGAAAAATATTGGTTATTCGTGTTTTTTGTTTTATCAAATTAATAAAAATTTACGCGTCAAATATCATGAGATGAAAATGTCTCAAACTGTGACGTCACAAGAGTTTTCGAATGACTGATACAGTCTTCATCTTTTGTTTACGTGAAAAAAATAAAAATATTTTTTTTTTTAAATCTATCTCAGACGTACTTATTAGATTTTTTTGTCAACTACCATATTAAATGTTAAGGAAGATTCGTAGTTGGTATCCTGCGATGAAATACATCAATTACACTGACTACGATGAACATAAAGTAAGCTAGAAGTTTTTTGACTTTACATAGAAATGAAAGGAGATCAAGAGGCCAAAAATCATAGTAACCCTGCCCCAGAATGTACATACCTATATTAAATGTATGCCTTTTAAATATGTAGTATCAAAGGTGACGTGGTTATAGCGACTCTCCCGTCAGCTCTACAGTCGAGTCTCTTTGTGCCACGCTACACACTTCCTAGGAATATAATATTCTACGCTTAATTCCACGCGTTCACTAGTTATTTATAGAGTCCGTAGAGACGACTCTACAGTTTGAGGAATTTGAACACTGTTATCAAGAAATAACTTGTGCGTCTACGTAGTTTATGGCTCTACATTCATTATTTAATTTCTCTATGTTTAGAGATAACAGTAAGTTGTGTTTTGTTCCCAATGATCGATAGCGCTGTTGTGTAGACAAACATTTATATGTATTTTCAATGATTTTCTAATGAAATAAACAACCGTATTGGAATTTCTCAGTAGCAGACACGGAGTTTGGGTTTTTGACCGGTTGATGCCAATCGGGTCGCCCCTTATTACATCTATCATAAATAAAAAGAGAAGTCCTGACTGACTGACTCATCAACGCCCAGCCTAAACGCTTGGACCTAGAAAGCTGAAATTTTGCACAGAGGTTCCCTTTATAATGTAGACAAGGAATAAGGAAAGATTTTACGAAATTCAACCTCTAAGTTAAAAGTAAATAGGGGATGAAAGTTTGTATGGAAAGTCGTTTTTTTCACGTGGGCTAAGCCACTGGCAAAGGCTAGTGGATATAAATATAGATAGCGCATGCTGGGTGAGATATACTTCTGCCTTACCTTTCAGATATTACAGCCATTATGTTGTGTAAAATAAACTATGATGGATCTTGATCGTGATATTATTGCGTTATTCTAAAATACATAATAGTTTTAAGAATGAATGAGCTTTTATTGAATGTTTTCGCTTCATTAATTCTGAAACTCATTAAACCGTTGAGTTAGTAATTATCTGCAGCGAGTAACAACAAAGGGCGGCGCGTGCGCATCTCATTGTGTGTGTGTGTGTGTGATCAGCAGTTGATTGCTAATTGTGGTTAATTGCAAGTGCTTTGTGTTGCGCTCGCGCAGGTGTCCTAGACAACATGGTACAGAAGGGCTACGGACTGGCCTATTCTACATAGATTGATGTATTCCAGTGAATACCGAGATTTACTCCCATAACATAGGATCGGATATATTTTACAAGTTTTCGTTAGATTTGAACTTGGTTTCACTAAAGAAGAAAATAAAATAGATTATTTCGATTATTCTTAGTATAAGTGCCAGTCAATCATCACAATGCAAGCTTTTCTTTAATTTTTCAGGTTTTCAATTTTTACATATTTTTAAAATAACAACACGAATGCCCTTTGGTATTTCAATGTTTATTTCTTAATACCTAAGTTTTATTCAATTAAACCTTCTGTAGGTACAATGTTATATATATGTTCTAAGGGCGGTGTTTCAAAGCCACAGCGAGAGGGGATGCTCTCGCTGTGGCATCTTATTGTTAATTTAACGCGCAACGAGAGTACCTGCGGAATTGCAGGAGGAGGCCACAGAGGGCGAGAGGCTGAAGAGAAGGGGGAGGGGGAGGGAGGCAATCACTTGAGGTTTACGATGCCGCCGAGTAGGGAATTGTTACAAGTTTTGTTGTTGCTCTGGTCAAGGGTGTGGTCAAATGTGTTTAAAGACTTTTTAAACTAAAAAAATATGTCAGGTAGGGAGTAACTACGCTATGAAAAAATTTCGTGATAATTTAGTGTACAGTGGAGATTTTGTACTATTTCTAAAGTCCTTAAATTATTTCAATATAATTTTGGAAAACTTTACTTACGTAACTGCGGTGTATTGTGTAGGTAATAAAAGAACAAAATGCGTTTATTTAGTAACTCCTCGAACCACTTCAGTTAACTCCCCAAACTGCCGAGTAACCTACCACCCATCACGTTTCCCAATTTGTCCCAATTTGAGCATAAAATCAAGTAACCCGGCTCTACCTGCGCTCTACAAGCGTGCTCTACAAACGATGTCATTTCCACGGTATTAGGTGTCAACACGAGGCTTCTGTGCGGCTCTAGGTAGAGCTGCGTGTAATCGTCACGGCACGGCTCCGGCACGGCCCGGCACGGCCCGGCCCGTGACCGACACGCTATGTAGAGGTGTAGTAGAGTGCTGCTCTACGCCGAGTTAGAGACCACCGGCTGTTGTGTTTCAGCTCTACGTTCATTAAGGACCTACAAATTGTGAGTGGAGAAAATAATTACGTTGACGACCATTTGATGAACAGTCTCATAATAACATATAAAATCCCCAAAGCGTTAGACAGAGCTGTACACAATGACACCTTTATTTTAAACCAACTTCTAAACAGGAGGAGGTTCTCTATTTGTGTGTGTGTATTTTTTAGGGTTCCGTACCTCAAAAGGAAAAAAACGGAACCCTTATAGGATCACTCGTGTCTCTCCGAAACTACTGAACCTAGAATTAAAAAAAAAAAGAAATTAGTTCAACACGTATAGATTACAGGAAAACCTATAAGAAGTTTTGGTACGGAACCCTTCATGTGCAAGTCCGACTTGCACTTGGCCAGTTTTTTTTTATGTATTTCCACCGATATCTCCGTCAATTGTGGACCGATTTTCAAAATTATTTTTGCCAGTTATGTTTCATCCCCATGAACCCCGGTACAGCGCAGGAATCACGGCTCCGTGTCTGCTACTGAGAAATTCCCGATGCAACAACGAAATAAAAATTTGCCCGACCCGGAACCCAAACCCAAGACCACTATCTTGACAGAATACGAGTAAATACAAGACCTTGTTAACCATCGTCTCAATGGATCATTTCTAGTTAGCCTTACTTTCAATACACACGCTAAAGGTTTCCACCCATATTGGTAATAAAACTAATAACATAGATAACATCGCGACATTACATTGTAACTCACTTACAATGATTGCGAACAAAGAGCGCGTTGATGTCTTTTGTTCGCGAGAGCAAACATTGCTTCATTGCGCAATATCACAGTGCTCCACATTCTCTAGCGTCCTGTACAGTGCTCGATGGCCCCCAAATACTGGGGGGCTTGGGGGACGGGGGGCAGGGGGTCACGGGTCTCGCCGTGGGGTGCTGTGGAGCCTTCGAACGAAGCTAGAGTACAGTCAGACACACAAGTATGACGTTATGTTGGTTTTTAATTCACAGCGTTTTTTTTTTTCAAATTGTCGGGAACGTTCCTACTTCTTTTCAGGATGAGTAATACTGGTATGTCATACTGGGCAACTTGTGGACCGATTGCGGACACCGGACATTGCAGAAATAAGTTATTTTCTTTACTACATAATTATTATTATGTGTGTGTCATGTTCAGAGGCGGGTCTGCAGTTTTGCATTGATTTGATCAAACCTTCAAAGTTGTAATTGGGTAATGGAATGGGATAAGGGATTACTAAGATAAAACCAAAATTAAATTAATTAAAAAATAACTTGCCAAACTCAACGAAGAGAAGCTGAAATATTGTTTAGCCCTTTTCTATTAGAGAATGTCTCCAATTTCAAGCAAGGTCCCGCGGTCAGTGGTAGCTCCTCAAAGTATTATTCTATTTTGAGGTTCTATTCACAGCCATGTTAACATGCGGTTAATATTTCACAGATTCGTTCTCGACATGTTATTGCCTGGCTACACCAACGGGGCTGATTGTGAACTTGTTCGAGTCACTTTCATCGTTTTAAACTGAATCGACGTTCTAGTGACGCTTAATAATAAAGTAGTTGAATTGAACTGAATCTTAATGGATTCAGAGCATTTTAGTATCGTTTTAGAAATCCGTTTTTCGTTATTTTAATATCTTACGAAAGTATATAATTTTGGCCTCGGCATACAGCTCCAAGTAAATTACTTTATTTTTTCATTCGATTGTATTAGTGTTTCACGTTTCATATCGATACAATAGCGTACAATACACATGTACTTGTCTGTACCGCTGTACCGCGGCTGCGCCGGTCGGTGTATGTAACTACCGCTATCTATAATTGAGATCGGCGCATGCGCACCGAGCTCTGCGCCCGCGCATGCCACCACACAACGCCATTGAGAAGAATCACTCATCGCATTTGATGAGCTTTAGATCGCTGTACCAATCTTGACTGAAAATGGACGAAAGATGGACGTTTGAAAATTGTCAGAAACCATAATATATTTTGTCATTTTACGACCTTTTTTTTTGGGCACGTGGAAAATCATTAAATAACCCCTCCCGCTCTTGGGCAAAGCGAAAGGTATTGTCAGACTTCTACTGACTAAAAACCACCCATGTTCCTATTTAGCCATTTATGTCGAGGCTGCATTTTACAACCTTACTTTTATCTATTTGGCATTTAAAAGAACTCGTCAATCTAAAGTAGATGAACGTCGAATGGAGCTGCCAATACTGCGTTATCCATATAAACGAACGAAATATATGCTTTCTTCAGTTCATTCTTCAGTTTATTTGTGGGAAATGAACCTTCTGTATTCACCTGGCTAGTATCGCAACTCTTTGTCCGAAGTTCTTTAAATAGCTTTAATGCGGCTCTGAATACCATCGCAAGCAGGAATAAAGAACCACCAGCAACCATCGCTACACTACTGATGGTTGCTACGTCGTGCTGCGCGCACAAAGGAACTCGACGTAATGTTACTGCGTCAATACTGCGCCCGCGCACCCCGTCATTACAGACCAGCAGAGGTAGTGCTCGTGAACCATTGGTGAAGCTGAATAAGTGTTGCCCACGGAAGCTTTGAGGAAATTAATGTTGCTGTATTATGTAAGTTGTGAGGGTCAGGACCTACTAGCAATGGTTGCATTTTATAATATCAAAGAGAAATATTGTGTGATCTTTGTTTTACACTTACTTGTTGTACCGTGTTTATTAGTTACCTTGCTGACAAATGACAGAATCAATTTATCCTAACTTCTTGTTACAGTGTTGCTATAGAGATTGATTCGTTACTTCTCCTCCAAGACGAAAAAAAAGATAAGCTTTTTATTTTATTTTATAATAATTATCTTTCTGTAATGCAATAAAGCTCGTCATATCTATCTGGCCTTTTATGGACGAATTCAATTTGGACCAAATTAACCATGAAATATTATTATCAAAGAACATTCAATAAAGTATTCCATCAATTCTTTTCGACACTAATCCGATTAACTTCTCTACTATTTCAGTCTAGACACAGATTTAAATACAAACGTACCCAGTACACATAGTTAAAAGTAGTCAGTAATTACCGCACCACTTAACTAACCGACCACGTACGAATACTCACAAAAACTTAATCCTAACTTAAGCTCTTACTTATACTTTGACAAATATATAATTTCTCGGTATCGGGGCTAAGCGGAGGCTAATAGCTGATAGTTGGCTAACATTACGTGATCACATCGGTTAGATATAAACTGCGCCTGCGCCGGTGTGTCCGCTTGTTTCAAACGATTACACTTACCGCGCAATTTGACAATAACTTACAGCTGAATAAGACGTAAAATTGAGACTAAATTGGTTTTCATTTGGTGCTGAAATACCAATATAAGTTTGTTCGTAAATCTCTTAGTTTCATTCTCGCATTAAACATGAGAACAGTCTCACACTTTTCTTTAATTTTTTCTGGTATAGTGGACGTGCTGCATGTTGATTGTAATAATAATAATTTAATATATAATAATAATTTATTTCAATAAGTAGTTTGTACATGGTATACAAAGTAGACTTATATAAATAGATGTTATAATAAGATTGATCTTGCGTGAGCCTATAAATTAATTTCCCTTCTTTTTTTCCTATACTCTTATGTATACTATCTGAAAACAAATCAAAGAATAGCTGAGCGAAAAATATACCCAACCTACAAATAAAATTATTTTATGTAAGGAAAACACATCAGTTATCAATTAGAAGAAGTCAAACAAATCCGTGTGGCAGCACTAGTCACAGCCGCAGTATTGGTAGAGTGCGGTATGCGCGGGCGCACGGTACGATCGCTTTGTGATGCCGCGGCCGCGCATTAATCCGATTACCGTGAACACACACAGATAAAAACACAGCAATTACTCGACACACCATCACTAATTGCGTCCATATACATACATATACATAATAACTATCTGTTGTAACAACCAGTACACTTTGCTACGCCGATTTAACAATTAAAATGGAGTTTAAAGTGTAACAGAATTCATTTGGTTAACTCTTCGTGAAGTTACGGTTAATAAAGATTTAAAGCCGTGAACTTCGTTAAAGATTCACTTTTATTTCGTAATCGAATCGGTTTTGATTTGAAATTTATTTGAGCGTAGTTCTTTCAAACGGTACCAACCCTCATAACGTTTTCTCCCAACTTTTTTCAATGCTTTTAGATAGTTGGTGATGATTAATTTGAAATCTGTCAGCATACATTTTGGATGTATTTAGGACTGATTTTAGTTGTCTCATTTAGTATGTTGGATTAGTTTATGTTAAAATGTATCTAAAATAATCACTCTTATACGATGTAGTGTCTATATGTTATTACTCTATTGTCATAGTTTATACTCTATAATAGAATATCTGTATCCGTGTCTATGATTTCAAATATAGTTCAGTTCTTTTCGAATCGCAACACGCTCGTTTTATTATAGTTTACGACTTTAACTGAATTAATATTATAATAGATTGTGGGTTGGCTCATTTTAGCAGCAGTCCTTTTGCCGAAGAGAAATAAAATTGTATAGTAATTTTCATCGTTCGCTCGTTTAGCATTAACAATAGGCTTTTTAAAGATCCCTTTTCCATCCATTCCATGATGAATTTGGTCATCATTACAGATATTCATAAAGAATGCCCAATCCTGTTTCCTAAATCCTTTTCAGTTATTATAAAACCCAGGGTCGACAAACACGTCACCTTCTTTCCTTTGCACGAGAACGCTATGATCTTATATAGACTAGTACATATTTATAATTACAATCAATGTTTGGCTGTGGCCGTCACGTCGACTTACCGAAGCTATAGATTAAATAAGGCGTGATTCTTAGCGACCACATTAAAGTTCTGATGTTATCTGATATGTCTCAATTGGCTGAACGGATCTGTAACGCGGTGGCGACGCGGTGCGGCGAACGGTGGAACTAAACGAATTGGTCCAAACAACGCAATCATCTCAATACCATCATCTGTCTGTGTGTCATGCGCGATGTTCTCGGAAATTGGATAAATTGTCAGACGTTAGCAGTTAAATCACAGGAAATAGCAGGTGAGTGAATCACTAGTTGCCTTTCAGTAAAGCAAACTGTCGCAAATGGCTGAAAGTGCGTCCAATATAAAATATCTTGTCTGTAGTTTGTCTTGCTTTCGAGCTTCTTTTGGTTATCATAAGGAATTAGTTCGAGCGGAGATAGTTTTATATCAGCGCAAGTTTGAAACAAAAGTTTATTACAAACGTTTAAAATTAAAACTAATCACATACGTAAAGTACTTTCCAAGTAAAAAAAGAAGCATTCGTAAGTTTTTCCCACAATCCCGCAGTGAGTGCGAGCCTGCGCGCTGACTCAGCGGGAACCGGATTTACTTTTAAACCGCCATAACATTTTATAGTCGTGCGGTTTATTACTGATATGCGAGCTTTTTGCTCGCTCCGCTCTCCGCTCCGACCGCTCCGCTTCGCGTGTCATAAAACATTGACTATAATTTCACGCGACTACGAAGAAACGACATAAACTATAGTATTTTATGATTGTCTTTAAAATACAGGTTATTGATTCAATTTAAAACATTTCAGTCTAGTTTTTTTAGCATTTCTTTTAAAGGCCATTAAATCGGAGTCAGAGCCGAGTGTTATAAAATAAATTGTCATGTATTTGTGATCACATTTTTTGCAGTAACCGTTTAATTAACTTTTATTGGTTATCTTGATGTTTATTTTGGGTCTTTATTTAATTTCGAGTGACTTAACGAACGTGTTCGGCGGTATGTCCACTGTCGGGCGGTCATTAAGGACGTTATTATGCGACCGATTGTCGGCGATTATCTGACGATGGCCGGTCCAGTGGTCGAGTCGAGTGGTCGAGTGCGCGCTCTTAAGAATTAATTAGTAAAACGGTCGTTACCTCGTGTACCTACACTGAGTTGGTAATTTGTTTAAATCTTTTTAATATTGTTGTAAAACAGAAATAATTGCTGCTCTCTTGTTTATGGTTTGTGCTCAAGTTTTGTTTATTTTTTTGTGAATACATTTTAAATATCGTTTCAAGGGTTTCCATACAAGACATTCACTCTATAACTAATTACAAACTTTATTACTTGTAACTTTATCAAGTTTATCACAGAGATACGTTTTTCTTTCAAACAACAATATAAACAATGCGTGTAACTAAATCACCGTGTTGTACAAAACAGCTCGTTCCAAACATTAGTATATCATTACATACATTGTCCGCCTGTCCGTCTGTCCGTCCAGTCTACGGCCGCGCCGGACTATCACGTTACAGCGATTGACTTCATTAGCTAACATGGCTATATTGTCACCAGCAGAGATATAGGAGGTACGTGCAGCTAAAGTGTGCCGGGACGGGCCGTGGTTATACGATGACACACAAAATGAATGAAATCTCTCTTTTCGGTTTCGAAACTTTGACTGGGATCGATTCAATCCATCTCAAAACCTGTGAGTCTAACTCTAAACCTGTACTTGTATTTTAGTAAAATCTTGTGAAAAGCTTAGAACTTCGATCATCACTATCTTCGAAACTAGAAGGTATGGTCCAGAACAAAAACAGTAATCGCAATGATAGGAAGAACAAGAGCCTCACGGCTTCCAGGGACATTTTATACCCATTATATCCACGAAAGTCTTCCACAACATTTGGGATAATATCATCATGTAATAAGAAGTTTAGAGGGTCCAGATAACATTTTATTTTATCAGCGATAACTATGTTGGGATAGTCAAATGTTGGATTGTAGTAGTACTCGTGTCAATCAAAAATTATATTAGTACTTACTTGCAGAAATTCGAAACACTGAACTACCGTTTAATAATTCAAAGGGCCTTCGAAGTGTATAAATCAATTAGAAAATCAAATACTTAGGTAGCTATAAAGTGTACAGTTACTCGTGCTACCCCGGACCCTACAGAGACCGATCATTTTTCATGACAAGAAGTTTGCATAAGCGATATCTGTTCGAGTTCGAACGTTTGTAACCTCTGCGACTGCGACTGTGCGGTTAATGTAAAACCATTACTCTTTGTATTATTAACTGCGCTGCTCAGGGCTCCGCGGTGCAGTGGTGCTCCCACAATGCAATTCATTTGTGAGATAGATCTGTAGCAAGATGCTGTGTACTTAGCTGTGCTTAGGTAGACAGACTCGAAGGTCAGGCCATCGCGGGGAGTGGCCGGCCTCGTAGCGGGTGCTATTCGGTCGTCTGCGATATGGGAATTAAAGTATAAGAAGGTCCGGTCTACCTAGCTATATTTCAGCCTGATTAAAAATTGAAAATAACACATGCAAGAGGAACTGCAAGAGCTCTGCACTTGCCAGCACTTGACAATTGATGCGAATATCGCAAGTAAACATGGAATCAAAGGCATCAAAAGAATCGACGCCTTTATTTGGCAAGTGCAGGCAAGCAGACGTAAAAAGCTGTGAAAAAACATCCAATAAAATATTCCCATTTGCTCGGGGGTATTCATGAAAGACTGCCAATCATACATACATTGTGATCTTTGTTCCTACTGAACCTTCTGCGCCAGCGTTGGGAGCCAGGCTAGCTACTCCTGAGCAGCCGGTGCCTGAACTGTGACCGATCGCCGCAGCCTTCACCGCGCCCCATTCTATCCGAGTCTTTTTGTTCGCCACACTGAGCTCGTGTGAACGACTCATTCTTTTTAACCGACTGTGATGAAGTAAGAGATGTTGTATTGTAAATTAGATAAAATACTATGTAAGAAAACATGGACAAAGATTTACGCCAACAAAACTTGAATCATTCAGTTTTGTCATCCAGTGAACCACCATCATTATATCAAATGTAATTTCTCAAGTGGAACTATCAATGACAGACAAGCGATTATACAAACCACTTCGGAAGATGATGCTGCGCCGTAACTCTCCCGGAACAAAAGCCCATAAAATATGACAAAGCTACATCTGTCGGAGGTACAAGCGGATACACAGCTCAACTTATTAAAGTCGCGGCCATCGATCACGAGCCACGTTATAAATAAATCGCGCGAGTCCGCGTATCTTCGGACGAGATCGGGCGCGTCCGGCGGCGCTCGGCCGGAGTCGGGCGCGCTCGTGACCCTCGTCCGTCCGTCCGGCCAGTAATTGATTCCGACTTGTACGCTAAAACAATCGGGAGATATGTCGGAGCACGCCACCGCCATACATCATGATACCGATCTCCTCAGCCGGCCGCAGACTGGACCCACTGGACGTACGCTACGTCCACGGGACGTACAACCATCAGATATTGATAGATTTAGTGTTGCGTTAAAAGCTTATCTACGTATTCATTAGGAGCTTTGTCATATTTATTTATTGGACAATAAGACATGATTGAATATTAGTTTTATCGAAGCATCTAATAGTTACAAAACTGTTCGACGGTTAGCTGTCAGCGGATCGTTATTGTTCTATAGAGACAAAATGGCCGGATACGAAGCACCATTTATGTACGAAATAAAGGTAGCGGTGACACTTAATAGTGCCCGTTTAGATCCAGTAAAGATTAGTAGTATAAGGCTTCTGAACTGTTCGTGGAGGCAGCAGCTTCGATGGCCGGTTGATGCCCTTTGCGGTCTCATTACCAACTAATGTGTTTCGTAACTGTTGGTGTTTGGTTGACGTTTATTAGCCAGTCGGTTGTATATCGCGAGAACATTACAACTGTAAAAACACTTCAGAGTGTAACAGCTTGGGATATAAAACGGGCAGTCTGCGCAATGGCCGCGCGCCGGTGTTGAGAGCTGGCAACTCTGGCAACTCTGGCGAGGTGACCAGCGGTCAAAGTGTTTACTGCCAGTAAAAGTGGCGACGTGTCATTAAAGTACCCAAATTATATCGACGACATCACACTCTGTAAAATAAATGTAACGGAGACTGCGGCGACACTTACGTGGAACACTGTGACGTTTATGAGATCGTGATGATGATGATGATTCACTACCTACTTTGATTTTCAAAATCAAATCAGTTGTTCGCAAATAATGTAGATGTTTTAGAATATAAAGAGAGAGGGGAAAGGGGAGCTCGTGGCTAAATAATTTATTTATTTATTTTATTAAAACTTTATGCACAACAAAATCGTACAAAGGCGGACTTAATGCCTTGGGCATTTTCTACCAGTCTACCTTAGGGTGATGCAGAGACAATACATAGTAGGTGCAAAACAGAAAAAAAACATAATAGAAAAGATATATACCTAAATTATAAGAATAAATACATACATATATACATACATAAAATATATAAACTTTTGAAAGAAAGGCAAGGAAAACTATAACAACTTAATTTTGAGACGAATCTGCCAACTTCTTGTGAATGTGTTCACGAGCTTTTATTTTAAAAATAAACCGACTGTTTACCGTCCTAATAATATAATAATACCAGCCAGTCGGATCAATATTCGGCTTAAGCCGCGCTTGCCTAGGTTGGTCTGTGGGTTTGTGCCTCGGAAAGCATGTCAAATCATTAGCCCTAAATGTTATATGTAGATCTTGAAAGTCTGACAACCAGTCTTCCAGTCTCACCGAGGGGTATCGTACTACCAAGTACTAACTGTGTCGTGGAGGTCAGATAGGCAGTCGCTCCATGTAAATTACTGATCAGCCGCATCTGGTTAAACTGGAATCCGACCCCAACTTAGTTGGGAAAGGCCTAGGTAGATAATGATGAAAATATAAAAAGAGCCGTGTACATACATTCTACTGGAGTATCGGCGTGCAAGCTTTATAATAAATTATATTTGACAAGCCTGAAATAAGCACACAGGAAAGTATTAAAGGTTCAGGAAAAGCTTTATTTAAACGAAGATGCAGTAAAACAAAATTCCGATTATTGTCTGTCTGACTGTCCATCATATTCTTTTCATCTGCTAACTTGCATGGTACAGTCGAACAAGCTAATAAGTATACAGGGTAGAGATCTTTATAATTCTATAACACTGAAAATATTGATTGTAATTTTGTGTTATCAAGTGTTTCGCATTAAGCGACTGATGTCAAACGCTGTATCGTTTGAAACCAGTCTCTAAATGTATTTGTATAATCTTAAAAGTAAATACAAGTTAGCTGGCTGTATACTTATTAGCTTGTTCGACTGTACTAAACGTTAACTCCTCAACTACCGTCGTCGTCGAGTTCTGCACCCCATCACACGTCACACCGCACCACATCGTAAAGTGCACGGTTTTACTCGTCACTCGCCGTTATGGACAATATTGTGATTGTCTCGACATACAACAGATAAAATAAAAATGTTCAGAGATTTCACATCGCCTTGTACGGAGGACTGCATCGGGTACAAATTGCCTGAGAACGCGATGCTGAATGAAATCGGTGGTATGTTATATTATGTTCGATTAGTGTTGCCCAAATGCAAGACCAAGACGAGACTTAGCCTGTCTTGGTCTTGGTCTTGCGTCAATACACCAGGTCTTGGTCTTGGTCTTGGTATTGCGCTCTCAAGTCTTGGTCTTGGTCTTGGTCTTGCAGCAAGAGTCTCGCAAGTCTTGCAAATATCTATTAGCCTAAACACGTTAGTTTAGATCTAAGAACAACGTAAAAGAGTAGGTACATGTTTACATTGACAGTTTAAATTGACATACTAAACCACCAAATTAATTAAAATAACTTCATAATAATTATAAAAAAATATGCAATTTAGTCCCTAAGCGTAATTACTAACTTTAGGTAGGTACCTATTATGATTTACTGAGCGTGTTTAGTGGCTATCCTAAACTCTTCACAAGTATTAAAGGTTCAGGAAAAGCTTTATTTAAACGAAGATGCAGTAAAACAAAATTCCGATTATTGTCTGTCTGACTGTCCATCATATTCTTTTCATCTGCTAACTTGCATGGTACAGTCGAACAAGCTAATAAGTATACAGGGTAGAGATCTTTATAATTCTATAACACTGAAAATATTGATTGTAATTTTGTGTTATCAAGTGTTTCGCATTAAGCGACTGATGTCAAACGCTGTATCGTTTGAAACCAGTCTCTAAATGTATTTGTATAATCTTAAAAGTAAATACAAGTTAGCTGGCTGTATACTTATTAGCTTGTTCGACTGTACTAAACGTTAACTCCTCAACTACCGTCGTCGTCGAGTTCTGCACCCCATCACACGTCACACCGCACCACATCGTAAAGTGCACGGTTTTACTCGTCACTCGCCGTTATGGACAATATTGTGATTGTCTCGACATACAACAGATAAAATAAAAATGTTCAGAGATTTCACATCGCCTTGTACGGAGGACTGCATCGGGTACAAATTGCCTGAGAACGCGATGCTGAATGAAATCGGTGGTATGTTATATTATGTTCGATTAGTGTTGCCCAAATGCAAGACCAAGACGAGACTTAGCCTGTCTTGGTCTTGGTCTTGCGTCAATACACCAGGTCTTGGTCTTGGTCTTGGTATTGCGCTCTCAAGTCTTGGTCTTGGTCTTGGTCTTGCAGCAAGAGTCTCGCAAGTCTTGCAAATATCTATTAGCCTAAACACGTTAGTTTAGATCTAAGAACAACGTAAAAGAGTAGGTACATGTTTACATTGACAGTTTAAATTGACATACTAAACCACCAAATTAATTAAAATAACTTCATAATAATTATAAAAAAATATGCAATTTAGTCCCTAAGCGTAATTACTAACTTTAGGTAGGTACCTATTATGATTTACTGAGCGTGTTTAGTGGCTATCCTAAACTCTTCACAAACAGCTAGCGGTTAAAATAATTATCACTTACATATTTTTCATCATCGTCTCGACTTGATAATTTATTCTAACTAATAAAATTTGTCGTCGTCGAAACGAAATACCTACTTAATTTAATTCAATTTATTTATTTATTCAGACAGACATACAAATATCCATACTACTAGTACGCAAATTCGCCAAAACATAGAAAGAAAATAATAACGCCCAGATCTCAGTTTGACTAAACTGCGAGACGCAAGAGTCTTGCAGGCTAAGTCTTGTTCTTGCTCAAATCTTGCAGGGTTCAGTCTTGGTCTTGGTCTTGCTAGAATGAGTCGGTCTATGCAAGAACAAGACCAAGACTGCAAGACCAAGACCGATTTTGGGCAACACTATGTTCGATGGAGTCGATGGAGGAGTGTCAAGGACTCGCAGTGAGTGGAACTGCTCGTTACTTTTATGTAGATCACCGGAATGTTTTTCAAAATCAGGTAAAATATTGGGGTTATAGCAATGTTATTAGCTGCAATCACCTTCATTTTGTAGCCTCGTGGTAATGGAAATCTGGGCAGCAAAGTTAGTTTTAGCACAGAAAGCTACGCTAGAGGCTCATCAATCATACGCGTTTGAGTACAAAACTCTGCTATTACACAATTGAACCTGACAAGGCTACCGCTCTTTCTAAACGCTAAATTATTCCATAAAATGTTTATTGCATTTGAATGATAACTAGAAACGAAGTATTCCCCTTTTATGGTAATCGTAACTCTCCAAAATAACAACCATTTTATTGCCACAACGTTTAAGACAAAACCATTGGAAGGCGCTAATTGAAAGACATTAAAACAAACTAAAATCACAACGATCACTTAGTTACATAACAGAAGGTAGCCATCACGAATATAACTCTAAACAATTAAATACATTGTTAAGAGACGACATTGCTTTCAACACATTCGCTTATCGGAACACTTAGCGCGACGCGCGGCGGTGCGGTAACGAGCCCGGACACCGCCGGACACGGCCGGACAGCGGGCCGCGGTCCCCGGTGACCCCGCGATAACTCCCCTCGTAAACCTCTCAAATAATACGACCACATTCCGGTGACATCGCTGCATCGGTAACGTATTGGTGTATGACCCGCCGCGGGTCACCGCCACTATATTCAATAACTGACTCCAAATAATTGGGCAACACGACGCGCGACACTTCTCTTAAATGTTAATAATTTTACAACAATATCTCCGAGTAGTCGCAGTATTTACTTTACGGCTGCCTGTGTACATAATTTATTAAGAGATCAGTAAAGATCACGGCGCGGGCGCAGCCTCTCCAATAAACATACATTGAACTTAAGTATTGCATCACATGTAACCATTTGTCATACGAGTTGACTGCGGACGACATACTTGGGATTTCCAGAAACTTTCAATATGTTCAACGGTACGTACACTATACACTGTGTCAATACAAATATATTAACGTGTCTTATGCTTATTGAAGTAAATTGTTCTCTGGTTTACGCGAGTGGAATGCTCTTTAACCTTTGCAGCTTGCTTGCTTGCTAATAATATTAGGTGTTCATATTCAAGTCATTGGCTTTTTGGCACTGTAGACGCTCCTTTTTTTGGGGTGTGTGGGGAATCATTAAATCACTGCTCCCGCTCTGGGCGGAAGGGAGTGTCAGACTTCTATTGACTACAAACCACCCACGCTCCTTCTTAGCGATTTGTGTTGAGGCCACGTTACGGTATCTCTTTCGAACAACCTTTTATGCACATCTTTTAGCCATATCGTATCGTCTACTGTCAGTCAACTTGGCTAGTCTACCTGCAGGACTTTCACTGAAGCGTTTTGGCAGCATCAATCAAGATAAGAAGATGAAGAATGAGCAAAAGAAACGTGGTGTACAAAGCTAGAACTGCTCGTTCAGCACAAAGTGTCCAATATTATTGTCAAGTGCACTTGGCTTTGGGAGACCGCGACGGAGACGGCCGAGCACCTCCGAGAACGCCCGACTAAGTGTTTATGGTAATGCGCGAGATGCGCCCGCGCATACGGACGCGACTAAACGCGCAATTTGTTTACAATGTTCTGTTCCTTGTTGGCGTATTATACGCGTATGCTAATACGCTAAGCGTGTAAACTGCAGCTCAGCGCGGGAAGTGTCGCTTGGCGGATAACGGGGCGAAATAAAATGTATGTAAATACATAAAAGGTCAATGCATACGAGTAGGTTGTCCAGTACTTATTTGAATGTGGGTTTACTGGAAAAAGTGGATCCAATATTGCATGTGTCAAATTCAGGACACCGATTTCACTCGTAGTAAGCATAGGTGCTATGTTCACATCAGTTACAGTTCGACCAGCATCTCCATACATTACGGGCTGCGCTGTAAATCCGCGCCCTGCGAGACACGCGGCGTCACGCGCTGCGCATACATCACGCGCAGCCACCTTCCCCACACCACCACACACTACACTACCACACACCATACACTACTCGCATTTGATCGCATTACGCCTTTCATTACTATTGCCTGCGATATATTTTATTAATCGACTCCTCCAATCTATTTAAAACCCTATGATCTACTTCACAAAGTTATATTTTCCCTGCAGCATGTCATGGTATAAGTTATGGTGTTGCATGGTGTTCACGCGTCCCTGATTTACGCGTGGCGTGCGCGGGCGCAGGCGCAAGGAATAGCGCTCTCAGCCGCAACTGTTCAGATGTCCGGGGGATGGATTTACGCCGCGGAGTCCCGGGTACTGTTTCGGATATCAAATAGATGGGCGCGGATCATAAATCCGTGGCTGGCGTGAATATGTTGATAAGTCTAAAACTGCAATTTGTCAGGACGGCCATTTAAAGGGTTTGACGTCTTCTGGTAAATCGGTAAATTAGTTTAACATAAATGTTGTAGTTGTTTTATAGGTTATTTTATGCCCTCTTTTCAATGATGCCAGCAAATAATCGAAATTCCCCATAGATTGCATAATAATAGACTTGTCAATTCGTTCACCAACGACTTATCAACTTATGCACCGACTTATCCACTTATTCACAGCGTTATCAACGTATTCACCAACAGTTATCAACTTATTCACCTACTTAATAGGGAGTATTAATAGGTAAACAATGTCATTGTAATGAAAAACCCATTATTATTATTGGAATCGTTTTTTCCCGTGGCTTCGCCCGCGTGAATGTCGGTTAAACTACAAAGATGACGATTTTCCATACAAACTTTCATCACCTATTTTGACTAGGAATAAGGTTGAATTTCCAAAATTTTTCCTTATTCCTAGTCTACATTATAAAGGGAACCTCTGTGCCGAAAATCAGCATTCTAGGTCCAAGGGTTTGGGCTGGGCGTTGATGAGTCAGTCAGTAAGCCAGGACTATTCTTTTAATTTATATAGATAGATAGCAAACAGATAAAAAACAAAAAAAAAACTGGCCAAGTAAAAGTCAGACTTGCACATGAAGAAGTCCGGACCATCGTAGTAGAGAAAACCCCTAAAATTTGTATTATTTCTTATTTTAGCGGAGACAGAAATATTTATTTTGTGATAAGTTTGTTTTTCATATTGTTTGTATGAATGACAAAGTTATATTTGCGGTTTTTTAAATGTGCTATATATAAAAAACTACTAATTAAATCTCGTTCAAACAAATTTTTGTAAAAAGTTATCATTACGATCTATAGCATATATTTTTTTTAAATTTTTCTCTTTCTTAGTTTAGAAGTTAGAGGGGGGACGACACTCAGTTTACCCCTTTAGAAGTGTTTATCTTTCAAACGATTGAATTTGAGAAAAAATGGTTTCAGGTACCTCAGTGTAATTTTTAAAGACCTATCTTTAGATACCCCACACGAATAGATTTGATGAAAAAAGTTTTTTTTTTGTTTCAGTTCCATGTATGGAGAGCCCCTCTTAATCTTGTATTCTTTTTTAGTTTTGTATAATAATCCTATAGCGATTTAAAGACTACACCTACATACCAAGTTTCAACTGTGTAGTCTTAATAGTTTCCGAATAAAGTGGCTGTGACATACGGACGGACAGACATGACGAATCTATAAGGGTTCCGTTTTTTGACATTTTACTACGGAACCCTAAAAATATTTGATTCGCTAAAATACCTACTACTTACTCAAATCAAGCATTGTTCTTCTACCTAAACAAATATTAAAATGAAGGACCATGAAACTATCATTTTACCAGTGTTTTTACAATAAAAAACAATAATAATTTGTCCTCGTACAAATCTGGATCAGTAGATGCAGAGACATCACCGAAAGTTTTTATATTTCTATAAAAGAGTCGTCAATCAAGTCAATCATGTCCATCAAATCTTTTTTTTTCTCTGTACTAATTGGCAATGCCTCCTTAGAGATTGGGCTCAACCTAAAGACATCTACTGTAGACTTTCCCCTTTTCCGAAATACTGAATTAAAAGGAGGTTCGCGTTCCAGGCTTTTCTTATAGTTTATTTTGCATACGTTATTTTTGTTATATTGCAGATACACCGCGCGCGTACCTAAATAATCGCCGCGATATTTTTACGTCTATTAAAACCTTTATCAATACTTACCTACTTAAAAGGTGGCAAAATGTTATTTGTGAGTATGAGATCTGTGTCTTACCATTTTCGTCCACTTTATTCTTTCGCTGGCGAGATGAATTCAACTTGTTCTTCTGAACTCTGAATTGACGTGTGCACCGATATAACTTGATAACTAAACATATTCATTTAACTTTACCTTTTTTGTAACCGACATATTAGTGATAACTATATTTATTACATTTAGGGTTGAGAACTTCGTTGGTCGTAACTGGACATCTCAATATATCACAATTTAAACAGAAATACTTCGGTCGGCCATAACTTGATATGTCGATTTGTCAATTTAAAATTTGTGCCTGTAGAAAACTCATAAGTGTATAAGTTGAGATATCATATAACGAATATTCATTTGGGTACTGAGTATAGGTTGATATATCAACATATCAATGTTTGATAAAAAAAACATGAGAATGCTTAATTGGACAAGTGGACTTGTAAATTTAGACACGTCAAAATGAGAGATGTCAACTTACGACCATGGTCGATTGCTCCAAAATTTATGGATATTTTGAGCTGTCAATTTTTTTCCTAAAAGATCCCAATGCCTAGGATGTAATAAGCCAATAAAAAAAAAAACATGGAAGTCGACTTATCAATGTGTTCACGCCAGCCACGGAAATTATTTGTTTCACTCGTTTTATTTATCTAGGCAGTGTTGATCTAGGGATAGGCTTTCATGTCGGTATCAAAAAAGGTTAGAGAGCACTAGATACTAAAAGGGCAAAATTGAATTATGTATTTTCGAAGTTTGGGTTTGACTAGACTATAGCCAACAAGAGGCGATAGTAATAAATGGCCACTATGCTCTCATAAGATTGATTGACTCCAGCTCCTATTCTTTTACCAACTTTTTTTTCTATTTGTATGTACATCGATTACGCCGAGATTAATGATCCGATTTACGTGATTCTTTTTTTGTTTGATGCGGAATAGTTGCCATTTGGTCCCATAAAAATTTTTTAGTCATACCGGATGCACCTGAGTAGCAGTATTTTACATGGAGCGACTGCCTAACTGACCTCCACAACCTCCACAACCCAATACTATAATTACCTAATCGGTATATGATATTATTTGGTGAGACTGGTTATCAGACTTTCGGCCCACCGACTATCTGTAAAGACAGTCAAAGATCTTTAAATGATCGCCATGCCGCGGCCGGTACCAACGGCTTAACATGCTTTCCAAGCTTTGCGAAACTCAGTCCGCCTTATTACAAAACGTAGTTAAACCTGGTTTAACTTAGACTTGGTTTATCCCGCATGACGTCTCACTTCAAAAATATTCAAAAGAAAGTGACAGCATGCGAGATAAACCAGGTCTAAGTTAAACCAGGCTTAACTACCTTTTGTAATAAAGCGGAGTATGTAATGGGTGGTCCTGGTCACCCATCCATGGACCAACCTAGGTAAACGCGGCTTTACCTGCAATGAAGATCGACCCGTGTGGCTATTATTATTTAGCCACGAGCCCCTCGAAAAGGATGACAACTATTAAGTACTTATTCATTCGGTTTTTCCGTTACTCAAAGCAACTCATTGCAGTTCAAAATACAGAAATCGTTTATGCCACAGGAGGTAACAAAGACATACAAATACAACTGTATATACCTTTGTTCCGCAGCAGTGGGATGTAAATAAAGCGCATCGTGCAGCGCGCCAGTAATTTAGGAACACTCGCTACAAGTTACTTACCCGCGGTAATGTGAGTGAGTTCTCGCGCCTGCACCGATGCACTGCAGCACTGCTACACTGGATCTTCAATCACTGCTTCGTGCTGCCACGCTAACAGGCAGCGGCCGAAGTTACACACAACACTATTTGGAGTTTCCTGCTCATCTGAAAGCGATGCTCCCTGACCTTGTCTTTCATCATCACCCGTGCTGTCTTTACAGTTCTCTCCATTTCCGCAAAGAATAATTTGAATATTTTTTATTCCTTCATCAGTTAGAGTCAGACAAAGAAGACAATGTAATAATTACCATTCATCAACCTATTTACTACTACTGTTCAATATAATGAATATGTCTTGCATTTTTTTAAGAAAAGTTTCAACAAATTCTATATTGCACAGTTCAAATGCATTGTAGCTATCTCAGCTACAATGCATTTGAACTGTGCTTATGTCCAATGAATCTTCTGCATATGTCTGTTAGTTGGTAGTGGTGCGCCTGCGCAGTGTATCGGTGTCGGAACACGCGCAGCGCTTGTCAGCCGACACTCGCGGCTTGTTGCTGCTGCTTGTACCTGATGTAGCCAGATGTAGCGCGGCTGTGCGGGGCAATGAGCCTGGATTGAGACCTTATGCGATCAGGGATGGGTACCTGTTTGCAAGACTGCCAGGTAGGCTGCTGATGTTACTTATAAACCTAAGTTCAGCTGAAAATGTCGTTACCATCATTAATTTTAACAGACTACTCGATGACGACCACAGTTCAACTATATTTCGTGTGTGACGTTCTTGCTCGCCTACCAATACAAAGGCTTACGTATACTTTAAAGATTTAATGACGCTCCATATTAAAACGTAACCACAAACTGTCTACTCGTATGTTAGTAACGCTTGACCACAGATTACGATTAAGATTTCTTGTAGCCTTTATTGATCGGTTTTCCGATCATTTACTTTAACATTCCTGCACTGTTGAGCATAAAACCTCTGCTCCACGGTGACCGCAACATGGCTCAGTTCGGCTCATGCACTCCCAGACCGGATGACCGCAAGACGGTTGGTAGGTTGGTTGATTACCAACCGCTACACAACCCATGCATTCAGCCGGTGGTTGCTAGCAACCGCTGACGATGTTCAACTGTTCAAACGGTGCGCCTCTTGTGGTTGGAACTGACCACGGAATGCGTCTGTGCATACCGTTTAGAGATCCTTTGTCTGATGTGATGTCTCAAGAGTATTACGTGAATCGATATTTTATGAATATCATGAAGAGTACGCAACCATAGAGTAATGAAAATATTAAATGGCTGAATGGATGCTGAATTGCATAGCACTAACAGTTCAATATTATCCAACAATTTTTGAGACAATAAATGCACACAGGGTTCACTAGTAAATACTTTAGCTCTGTCTTTACCTCATCTCGCCCATTTCAGAAAACATACAGATTATCTGATTATCAAACTGATGGAGGCGAGTTTAGCCTAGAATTGGGTTTTCTTCCATTACACATCGCAGTTTGTTACTTATCTCATGCAGATAATTATATTTGTTTTAAGTTAGCGACGACGCAGGTGTCTCAAAGATGGCCGCAGCTCTCATTCTATTTTTTACCGCGGGTATTTTTCGGGAGGCATCACACAGGCAGGATATTATCTGGGCCACCTGCGAAGTTGATATTAAATCCTGCCACACATTGCGCATGCGCTGATGGTACTGTAATAACGGTGCCCGCTTCCGGTAAGGCTCCTTTTTTCGCCACATTTCGTGATTGAAATTACTTTGAGATACCTTATGGTGTCTCTGGTTCTCGGAGGAGATCTTTAAGATTTTGTGTAAAAAGGTAGACATTAGGCTTACATTGAATGAAACTTTTTTGCACCCTCTTTTCGTCGGGAGTTAAACAGTGCTGAATGAGTTGACATTGATGAATGTTTGTTGAAGTTAGAGGTACTATTGAAAATAATATAATTTTCGCATACAGAACCCACTAGTTCAGTCCAGATTCCAGGCCCACTCTGGCGCATCCACACAGCACCGCTACGTCACAAATCGTTGTTCAGTGTCACGTCAACATGGCAGTTACAGATTTGCTTTTTATCACAAATTGATCACTCAGCTTAACTTATTATATCGAGCTTGTGGTATTTCAGCCAATGTTGCGATTTCTTGCTAATTCTCATAGTTAGTCGCTGGGAACGAACAATTTATTCGTGGAATTAGTTTAAATACATAACTGAGCCTAACCGCTACGAGGTCGGCTGTACCGTGTAGAGTGTAGTAGGAATTACTAGCGGACACAGTTCTGTGCGAGTTGAGCACAGACTTGCTACTTACTTTGGCAATCGCTACTTACGGTACTTGTTGTCGGTAATGCGGGAATAATGTAATTGGTTCACGGTTTGCTGTCACGCATAAAAATATCTTCGTAAATAACAAACTTTATTTTTGCTGTAAACATTAACGTTAAGTAGTACAGTCGTGAGCAGCTGGATATCAACAGTTAGGTATAAAACAATTAGACGAGCCAATGTTTTCGTTCAGCTGCCGGTCATGTAGTTTCACAAACGCACCTAACGGCTATTACCCCATTTCCGCGCTCCATATAAGTAGCCATTTGTTAGCCCGCGCTGTGCTCAGTACGTCGGAGTGACAATGAAACATGTTCTGATTCTAATGCCTGCTCCGATGGCTGCGCTGTTCGCTGGTCGCTCGTCAATGTTCGGCACTAGAAGTATTTATACCTTCCGGGGCTGGCAGTGGCTGAAACGTCACTCGCTGGCAGCGCGGTGCGCACTTGCGCAGGCGCAGCGGCTGTCGCGCGGTAACTAATGTGTCGGTTAATCTAGCGTTTTATATTGACAGTAGAGGAAGTGCGTTGAAGTCACATGCGGGTTATGTATTAGGACTGATTTAGTGCGGGGTTTATAGACCTGGACTAGATTAGATTGCCAACTAACTTGAATGTTGCAATAGTCATTACTAGTTTTTAAAAGGAAGTCAAAGTCATATTATTTTTATTAGATAACTAAAGTTTAAACCCCACAATATTAATTTCTTTATTAGCACTCCAAGGCACAAACTTCTGCGTAGCCCTGGCAGGAATTCAAATATCACACATTTTTTTCATCTTTACAGCAGATCCAATCGACATTACCCTTCCTTTTGGCTTCGCACAATAGAAATAATAAATGACTAAAGTTATCCCGGCGGAGCTCGTGGTTTAATAATAACTGCCCCTCGGGTCAATCTTTAGTTTAAGCAGTGTTGCCGTTGGTCCTATCTGGCGCCTGTCATATACAGATATTTGGCAGACGTTAGAGATAGTCAGTGTTACAGTTTCACGTCAATCATGGAGAAGTCGAAACCCAAAAGATCGTTGTTGTAGTAAAACTAAAGGCTTTGTATTTGTCATTGTTTGTCTTGTCCAAGCCCCGCGAAGAGTACGGGGACCGTATCTTATGTGGACATAACATACAGTTCCCGTATTCCCGTACTCCGGAATGTCCCCCTTTGTTCTAACAATGACCGCATTAACTGTAAACTTGGCTGAAATAATGCAGAGTAACGCATGTATTGTGAAACATTCTAATGCCGCTATCTAGAACATTCTGGAGTGCTCTGGAATGACCGGCTCGGTAAGTGTGGTGTTACATGCAAGTGCGTGTAAGTCACAGTAACATTGCAGTGCGACACCGCGCGCCTGAATCCTGCTCTAATGTATTCAGCGATGCGGTGCAATCCAATGTGGTCCAGTGTGTTGCGGTGTTCCCAGAGCATTGCGGTGCGTTATGTAACTGTAACAGATACTAGGGTTGTTACTCAGTGGTAACACATGGCAACCTTATACCTCCAGAATTGCCAGTCCGGACTGAGTAAGCATGCTGGTGATCAATGCTTATGCTTTCTTTGTACGTGGAGAGGACTTCCATTTTTTTTTTTTTTTTTTGGTGGGTGGAAAATCATCGAATAACCCCCCCCGCTCTTGGGCAGAGCGAAGGGGAGTGTCAGACTTCTACTGACTAAAAACCAAACCCATGTTCCTTCTTCTTCGCCCTTGTGTCGGAGCCGCGGTAACCTTTCGATATCCACAGCCCCGACGGGCGTCGGCCCTTGCGGGCCCCTCCTTGCTGACATCTCTTTGAGGCGCGCGTGGAACACGTACGCGCCGCCGACACGGTCTGTCGCCGTCATGACGACGGCCGGACGGCGAGCTAGCCCGTTACTCACCGTCCACAGGCCCGCGTCTACGGTGGCCGGAGGTCATCGCGTGACCCCCGACGCCCGGAGCGCCTTCCGCGGCGGCTGGGACGTTGAGAGGTTCTCTCCCTCTCTCGTTCCGCCACCTCCTTCGCTAGCATCACTGCTTCGCAGAAGAAGGCGACGGCGTCCCATTCCTCCTCGCCCCGGACCATGGCTTGCACCAGAGCCGGGCGCGAGAGGTCGCCGCCGCCGATCGCCGCTTCGAGAACACGGCGGGGCTCCGCCCAAGCAGGGCACGCCTCCACATTGTGCTCCACCGTGTCCTCCGGTCGATCCTCGCAGTGGAAGCATCCGGGCGTTTCCTCCCGCCTGATTCGGTACAGGTACCTCCCGAAACACCCGTGTCCGGTGAGGACCTGCGTCAGACGGTAGGTGAGGGCGCCGCGCGCCGTGGCGCCTCTCCAGCCACTCCTCAAAGAGGGGACTTACCGCCACTATCGTGGCGTGCCCTGCGCTGGGTTGCGACAGAGGACTTTACCCTGCAGATTATTACGATTATTTTTATACAGGTTCCTAAATCTTGTATCCTAAATATGTATAAAATGTTCGCTGTAATATCTCTTATAGTCGATTGATTTACAACTATTAGCCCCAGTGACAGTACACAGGTGTACAAGTTGTCATGGTTTTTTGTGCATTTCTATCGGCTATGAGTTGCATTATTTCTGCTAATATTGGTGTCACAGGCTGTATGATTTACTGTTTCAACGTTTTTTTCTAGACTCTCATAAAGTCAATATCGATCGCGTATGTCTTTAGTTCTTTACTGAACGCTAATGTCGGTAGAGGTGTATCCATAGGTTCTGCAGGATACTTTATTTTAGTTAATTCTAGAGGTATTTGGAGGCAAACTTATTTTGCATCAGGTATTGTCCGCGACTTCGCTCCAATAATATTATAATCTTACAAATTAAGCTTAATTCTGATAACGATATGTTGTATCCGCTACGCTTCTGCAAGTAAGATGCGCTTGCGCAGTGTGCCACGGGCGATTTTGCTGGCGCGTATTTGGGTAGTTCTTCGAAATTCGATTATTTGACTGATTCATATGGCCAAAATTTAATTTCTCTTTCAGCTTTGTAACACATGTTCATATGAAAATAGGCATGTCAAATAACATAATAATATATTTGAATGAGGGACTCGTTTTTATAAAGTAGTTTTCAAGATATCGACGTTCAAATATTTTATGCCCAGATGAATCAGAAAATGTTACAGATGAATCTGCCACAGAAATAAAAATGACGAATTTTATGTAGATATAATAACAAAATAATCATATTTAAACAATAAAATTAATCTGTTATTATGAAAACAATTATCAGTATCACAGAAAAACATGATAATCTCAGTTTAATACCCAATACACTTTGTGCAATCGCAAAAGGTATATCTAAGTAAATGTAATAAATAAGACTCACGGTCAAATGTAAAGGAGAAATATGGAACAAAGGCCCTCTTTTCGTGGCGGAGAGGCGAAAAACTAGTTTATTTTATGATTCATATTGGGTTTTGACCACATGAATCAGGCACAGATGAATCAGGATTTTGCCTACAATCATGCATAACTCATCATACATACAGACTTCAGTATTGATATCTTTCTACATGAATCTGTAACCAAAGAGCATCACACGAAACACAAATTGAAAACAATAAAATAAATTTTATATAGCAGGTAGTGTAATCACAAAGCCATCTGAACCACATATTTACCTTCGCAACACCGAGATCTAAGCCAACCAGGCGCACGTCCACGTTCCAGCTCGTCCGTTACACGACTGGCATGAGGCATCCCCCCACGCGGAAAGCCAGACTCTCATTATTATTACCCGACCAAGTAGAGCCATGAGAAGCTTACGCCACATGAATCAGTATTAGACGCCGGACACTTCTTATTTGCTTATTTATAAATACACTAACGTATTGAAAAATAATACTCATTTTTTAACCGACTTCAAAAAAAGGAGGAGGTTATCAATTCGACTGTATTTTTTTTTTTTTTTTTTTTTTTATGTTTGTTCGCTCATAACTTGCGACTGGGTGAACTGATTTTCATGATTCTTTTTTCATTTGAAAGCTGGTGCTTTCCGTGTGGTCCCATTGTCACTATTTCAATATCTGATGATGGGATCTTGTAGAAATCGAGGAAACTCTTCAATAAATAACAGCAGATTAACCGCGATTGTTGCTATAGCATATCTAAGCATTGTTTACGCCATCACACAACATAATATCACGCCTGTACTCACTACAAAGGTTGGTGAACATATTCTGATGAAGTACTTCGGAGATAGACAACGGAACTCCTCAATAAATGATAGCAAATGGACTGGGATTGCTGAAATCTCATGTCTGTCTATTCTTTACACCAGTTCATAACATAACATTTCGCCGGTACGTTGTGAAGGGGTAAGCACATGTGAACCACTAAAAAGTGAAAAATAAAAACTTTTTTACAAAAAATAAAACCGACTTCGACAAAAATAAAACACAAAAAAGTGAAAAATAAAAATCAGCTTCAGAAGTCGGTGGCAAAAACATGAAATCAAACAAACAAAAGTCACCGACTTCAGAAGCTGATTTTTATTTTTCACTTTTTTGTGTTTTATTTTTGTCGAAGTCGGTTTTATTTTTTGTAAAAAAGTTTTTTTTTGTAAAAGGACAACTCATCTTAAATTTAACTGACACCTTGCTATTGTATCGAGTCTGGTTCTTCTAACCAACCTAACAGACAGATGTGTGCTGGGAAGTTTGTTCCGCCACTTCTTCTTTCCAGCTTAACACTAGGAAGTGTCGATGGGTGGGCGTTTTGGGGGACTGTCTTATAAAAATGTAAAGTAAAGTAGAGTAAAGTAAATTTTGACCTTCGAAAAGTGCTGATTATCAGCCTAGTTTGAATAAATGACTTTTGATTTTGATTTTGCCCTTTCGATATAAATATAATTTATATTGATTAATCAAAGGGAAAACGCGACATCAACCATTTTGTTTCGGAAAATGGCAAACGGACACGCTATAATATGAATCAGAAGAACACACTTTAAATATTTTTATTCCATACCTAGACAGCAATTATTTGAAAAATATAATTTGATCGAGTTAGGGGTATAGACAAACTGTACACACGGCTACACATCAAGCTATACTTTTCCAGTATAAGCTGGTCTCGCATTTTAAAGGATTTCCGTACAGTGCGAGATCAGCGTAAACTGGAAATGTACAGCTTGATGTGTAGCCGTGTGTACAATAAAAAATTTACATGCCCTTTTGTAAGTTTGTGACAGAAATATACCCAAAGACATCGAAAATGTCTCTGAAGAACTACCCATTTACATGCGCCTGGTTGTTCACACTGTCAGTGCCACACTAGTCACCTGCACAGGAGGTATAGCCATTGATATCGAAAAGCGATTTGATTAAACCTTTTGTTTTAACTTGACAGACACCTCTTGTAACCGATGTCTCATCTTTGACCATGACCGCGTTCACCCTTGACCCCCCCACAAACTCGTATTTTTGCGAGTTAATGGCTGTCACCTTATCTAAAAAGCCTATTATAAATCTATTCTCAAAATGTGGTGATTAAGTTTAAAATATTAACCCAAGATTGTCTGCTACTGATAAGTATTTAAATAGGTATTTTTGTCACTTCGTTATTCGTATGTTGTCACCGCGCAGGAATTCGGAACTAAATTCGTCAGTAATTAAAGCAAGAAGTTTGTGAGCAGAGAGTCAATGAGTAACGCGCTGATGATTGAGTGAGCAACACTTTGTGTTTTTGTGTGTGATCAATTGAATACATCGCAATGTCGCGTGTCGGTGGTACCTACTGTAGTATGCTGTAGTGATCACGATGTAATTGTGGCCGAAATACTGTTTGAATGTGCAGCTTATT
Source organism: Diarsia dahlii (assembly GCA_949775195.1). NCBI lineage: Eukaryota > Metazoa > Arthropoda > Insecta > Lepidoptera > Noctuidae > Diarsia > Diarsia dahlii. The sequence continues at coordinate 21,033,443 of OX459209.1, forward strand.
GGTGAGTATGACGGAACGATCAGCAACATTTTATGGCATTTTTCCGTAAATTGTAATCAAGAGTCAGATATTTCTTTAGCAACTTACTACCTGTTGTTCTTCCTACTTATTCAAAAGGGGTGAAAAGACGAAACAAATGGTGCAACAAAGACGTGAGTTTAGGAAAATACGCTGTTCTGATTTATAGTTGCATTAGTCAAAAATATCCATTAGGTACTGAAGGAACATGACCCTTTGGTACAATATAACGGGTAAAGTACATTTTAAATGATAGACTGTTAGAATTAGTGTATGAAAGATCACCCAAAAACTGATAACTGAGGGACTACTGATCTTTGAGTTAAAATTGTATATTTTATTCATTCGCAGCACGGGTTTGGTCCAGATCAGGTACTGCTATGCCCGGAAAATAATGCTCTCTAAGAAATCTCTTGGCAATTGTGAGATAAGTACAGTGCGATCAAATTATCTTGGCAGCTCTGAACATAGGCTTTGCGAAATTTTACGCATGTAAACTTTTTTTTTTTTTTTTTTTTTTTTTTTTTTTTTTTTTTTTTTTTTTTGTTATCTTCTTTATCTGCAATCAGTGCTTGGCACTATAAGCAAATTTGGTGAGTGCGTTATGTCGGTTAGAGTGCGTCCCCCAGTGAGGACGTCTCCTCATAGTACATTTTTCATTCTATATGATGTCCTTCCGCTTGAGGCGCTTTACGTAACCACGTATCGTAAGCTGTGTTGCCAGTGTATTGGGGTGTTTCACTAGCTTCTCCCGGTATTTTAAGGTGACGTTTTGGATTTCGTCCTTTATAGTGGGCATATTCAGATGGTCATGAATTTCTTGGTTTGTGATGTACCATGGTACGTTGCTAATTGTTCGTAGTATTATGTTTTGCATTCTCTGCAAGCACGAGATGTTTGAATTGCTGGCGCTACCCCAGAGTTGGACGCCGTACATCCATACCGGTTTCAAAATTACTTTATAGATAAGTAACTTATTATCCATCGACAATTTGCTGTTACGACCCAGGAGCCAAAGTAGGTGCTTGAAGCGAATGTTAAGTTCATCTCTCTTTTTTTTTACATGTTGGTTCCATGTCAGGCGCCGATCGAGATGTAGTCCAAGATATCGGACACTGCTCTGGTGTGGTAGGGTGGTATTTTCCAGTTGGACAGGGGGGCAGTTGCCTTTTCGAAGAGAGAAGGTTACGTGGACAGATTTTGTAGCATTTGCTTTGATTCGCCAGTCCTGCAGCCACTTAGTTGTTTTATTTAGTGCATTCTGTAGGAGCTTTGATGCCGTGCTCGGATCTTTGTCGCTAGCAAGTATGGCGGTATCGTCCGCAAACGTTGCAATTGTGGTATTATCTGCTTCAGGCAAGTCAGCTGTGTATATGGTATACAGCAGAGGTCCCAGAACAGATCCCTGAGGAACACCAGCGTGTATTTCTGCGAATTTCGACATTTTATCTCCTTCCTTAACCTGGAACAGTCGTTCAGTTAGATATGAAGCCAGAATTTGATGATAGCTGTGTGGGAGGTAATTTTTAATTTTGCAGAGGAGGCCTTCATGCCACACTCTGTCAAAAGCTTGCTGAATATCCAAGAATACAGCAGAGCAGTACTCTCTTTCTTCAAGAGTTTTTCTCACTCTTTCGTATACTCTGTGGACCTGCTCTACTGTGGAGTGCTGTTGTCTAAACCCAAACTGGTGAGCCGGTATGACTTGATTTTCTTCCAGGAAGGGGAGTATTCTGCGCAGTAACAACTTTTCAAAGATCTTCGAAAGTATTGGGAGTAAGCTTATAGGCCTATATGAACTGACTTCATTGGGTGGTTTGCCATCTTTGTGTACCATAGTAATTTGCGACACTTTCCATAATTTTGGAAAGTATTGTACTCTCAGGATACCATTATATAGCATTGTCAGGAAGATGAATGCTTTCTTTGGTAGTTGTTTTATGATTTCCTTCGTGATTAAATCAAATCCTGGCGCTTTTTTATCTTTGAGTCCCACTGCCACTCTCCAGACCTCTCGTGTAGTTACGGGTTTCGGTGGAAGGGACATTTGGTAATCTTGTTTAAGGATTAGTTCCACTTTTTTATCGAACTCTTTGTCAGATGTGTCATTTGGGACGAATACTTTGGAGAGATGTTCTGAAAATGCGGTTGCTTTCTCTTGTGGTGTTCTTGCCCAGCCAGAACCATGCTTCAAAGGAGGCTTTGCAACTTGGGGTCTTCTGAAGGATTTGGTGAGCTTCCATAGGGAGTAATTCGTTGCCTCCGATGCCGACAATGATTCTAGTTGTATCTGCAATGTGCTATCACGCCATTCTTTTAGTTTAAATTTCAGATCTTCCGCGGCTCTATTGAAATTAGTTTTATCTCTCCCTAGTCTAGTTAGATGCCACACTCTGCGTAGACGCCTCTTTTCTAACAATGCAGATTTTATTTCCAACGGATAATTTGTGGTTTTGGTTTTGCATTGGTTATTTTCCGGGGTACTAATCCAGCAAGCCCTCTGTATAAGCGTAGTTATATATTTTGTAAACTTGGGAATAAAACTGTTATTGCCAGTTAAACCAATACTTAAACGATCAGAAAATATCTAATTTAAACAGTGAGAAATACAAATAAAATAAATATCATAACACTTTTATACATTCGTTGTAACAAAATGACCTGCACGAAGTTCGGAGCTGCCAAGATAATTTGATCGCACTGTACGGAGCGATAGGAAGCAACTCTTTGAAACGATTGTTTCAAACTGCTTTATTTTATTTATTTTATTTTATTTTATTATTTTTGGAAAACTTACAGCTAGGTAGACATAGTAGATAGGTTTATAACAACATTATAGCCAATTACAAGTTTCCACAAGTATGTAGATAAACAATATTTAAATAACGCAAAAAAATAAAAAGTAAAAAGACAGTGCTATGGATTAGTAAACAGAATAAAAATGAAAAAGAATGGAAAAGAACACAAAATGGCAAAATAATACAAACGACATTTCATACATTTATTGATAAACAGATGCAGGACCTGGATACCGCTGCGTTCGGGCGCGATCCACTGCGTATGCGCGTTCCCACAGCGCCGGAATTTGCCGCACAAGTGTAACAATCGTAACAGTCTAAAAGCTAACTGTATCGACCACTAATAATTATCACTCATTATACATGCAAACATTACAGTTCGGCGTGTTAGCTGTGTGTGCTCTCGACTCGGTGCGAGATGAGAAACGTTTCGTCATAAAACATTACGTTCCGGTCAAATACCTATACATCACTTCTGACGTATCATCACGCATCAGTAATACCCAATGGGTAGTAAGGCAGAGCTCAACTCGTCACGTAAATCAAGTCACATTTAAATAGTTGAACTCGGGACGGGACCTTACAAACACTTGCTGTTGGACCTGCTTGGGAGCACAGTCTAGAGCACCGACTCTGATAGAGATTCGCCATTAATTCTGAACTACAATATTAATGTGATTTCTGAAGTGAGAGAGATTTTTTTTTCAGGGTTACCTCCAGCTATACGCTATTTATACAGACCCCGAGTACTCATTGCGGCAATGTTCACATTACGGTACTACGGCCGTGCGTGTGTGGAGCCTGTTATTAAGACAGATTTGTGGCAATGTTATTAAAAGCCACACGCATTAATAAAATATGTAGCAAGCACGCCAAGCGATCAATTAAATAAATCTTCGCGTTCAATGCGAATATTATCGACAATAAATGAGCGGATTGAAGGCAAACATAACATCAAGTTTACATTAATCAGGCTTAGGGAGGCGAGCGCCTGTCACATCTCACGTCCTGCTCGTGAGATACACAACAATAATATCACGATCACCGATGATGACGTCATCAGCCGGTGCTGTAATTCGGAGCTGTCGATTACTTATTGATGCAGTAATCGGATTACCCCGCAGCCCGCAGCCCCGCAGCCCCGCAGCCCCGCAGCCCCGCAGCCCCGCAGCCCCGCAGCCCCGCAGCCCCGCAGCCCCGGGGTTCTCACGCGCCGTGTTCACCCCGCGCGCAAGTCATGCGCGGTAATGATGCGCATAACACTTGATTGGACACCTCGCACGGCTCAGAAGTCGCACTCCGGTCCTATCTACTGGAATTGTATGATCTTGCGAGATCTACAAATAGTTAAATCGAATTATTCAAGCGCTATTAGAGCTGTTGTGGCAGTAGCAGTATGCAAAGAGGCTTTTCCTTTTAGGTATATGTATTTAGTGTCGGCTTCCAGTGTAACTGATACATCTGAATACTAGTATTTGACGGGCGATGACTGCCGATACCCCAACGTAAGAGGCGAAATAATAATAATCTTTCGCCTCTTACGTTGCTTACGGGCTATGGCTGAAGCCGTAGCTAACTAGCTACTACACCGAGCGGTGCTCTCCATACTCACGACACGACTCGCCGCACACTGTTCGGAGTGCGCCTTCTGTCCACTCCTGCGGGACGTCCCCAGGTAGTCGTTCATTCACACATTATTATTTTAATTTATAAATAAGTATACTTGTGACCGCGGCCTCGCCCACGGAATTCGGGATGTAAAACGAACAAGTCTAGGGCTTAATCTGCGCCCGCGCAGCGCGGCCTGATCCTTTGTAATCTTACGGTCAGATCAGGAATGTGTGTTAATTAGGAGCGAGAAATATTGTAGAATGTGACGGGCTGGACAGAGATCATATATTATATGCTGAAGAATTAAGTTACATGAGCTTTGGAGACCAGTTCGTTAGTGAGCTCATACCTTTGTTGGATTTGAAAGAAAAACAAATTATTAATTAGGTATACCTACGATCAGTTACATATACGAAGACTACACTGTACAAGTCTGTCATTTCCACCTAAATCCACGGGCCAAACGCGTTAGTTTATTTATATTATTATGTAGTTAAAAAAAAAGCAAAAAAATTGTTTTCATCAATAAATAAGGCAGTTTACATATACTTAAACAGTTGTAACTCCTAATGAAAGCTTCCAATTTGTCAGTAACGTCCATTACGGTATCGGATATCTACGACTATGATAGTGTTTGGAAGTTTCTAATCGTTATTACAATCTTGATAAGCTCAATGTCATTAAAACGTAGCAATAGCAATACTTTATCATTGAATTCGTTTAGTTTCCAGTTGATTGGTATCGGTATCGGTATTAATGAACACATTGCCACCACATCACACGATATGTGTAATAATATTGATTTGGTGTTACATTCGACACCCAATTATCTGGCTCCCTGCCTACTTAGTGTACATAATAATATAAATAACTTATAAACTGTAAACAAGCACCCACCTGTATTAACATACATAAATAAATATTAACGGGCCAGTGTACTGCTTCCTGTGGGAATTTTAGAAATACATTAAAAAAAAACGGGAGTTGTTATGGACGAAATTGCAATGTCAGCATAGCATAATGGTATGCTAGAGAAGTATATGAAATAAACCTTGTTACGTAATGTGATCCTGTGTCTAAACAGATTTTCTATGTCGAAATCAACTAAAATATGTGTAGTTCTAAATCGCAATATTTATCATATCTCGTAGATATCCATTACCTATTATTTATCACAAAATAATGTAAACTCAGTTATAGTGATTATATTTTCGTCATAATTATTTATAAGGTAGTAAACAAATATCCACTAAGTATGTTTTTGTAAATAATTTCACGGATCAAATGATACTCTTAATGGAAAGCCAACAAACCGATATTAAAGAAAATATTTACAAACACAATATAGAGACAGATTTACAACGTTTAGATTATCATAATTAGGCGCAGGCGCAGGTATAGAGCTCGCGAGAGCTGCTCTACCACGCATTAACATTCATAAGTCCATAAATAGAGCCTAATGTGGCGACACATGGTAGAGCCATGTTTATCGACACTACTTTATTTACAACTATAGATTTGCATCATTTACTTAAACAGCGCATTATTTACATTTTTGTAAACAAACTCTACGTTTGGCTGGTTTAATGAAATTCCTAATGATATTAGTTTGTAGTTTATTTATTTGTATTGCTTTAATTTGTGTTTGTTGGTAATAACTTCGTAAACGTGAACGTTATGTGCGCCGGAGCAAGGTTCAGCCTTGTTTGTGTAATTATTATATATGGAAAACTATTTATGTGTAGGAATTCGGAAGGTGTAGGAAATAAATTAGTTTACCAAACACGCAGCTTTTACACAAACACCTGTGATTAACTATACATAATCATTACAGAATGTAATGCTATTCTTAATATAAAAATAGTTTATTTAGTAATGTGACCCTGGATATTTCTGGATGTTAATTCATTTTGATAGTCTTGGCGGCCGCAAAATATATAATGTAAGCTTACTGGGGTTCCTGTCCACAACACTGAAGAGTTGACCGGGAACATTTGAATTCTCTCTCTGGTTGGCTGGGAAGTGCCGGGCGTCCAGGCGTGCAGGAGATAGGCTTTTCAGTATTTCAAGACGGTTGGCTAACTCTTCACGTTTCCATAGGGCCAGCCTATTTTTTGTCCATGAATCCAAGAAAAATGTAAATATTTATAAATCAAAAATAGGTCAGACCCATCAAAGCATGTGACATTATCATAACTTTAACATCGTCTGATCACTTTCCAATTCTCCCGTAACCCAAGCGCGAAACCATTAAAAAATCCACAACCAACAAAATCCACACGTTAGGGTGATGAACCAACTTTTAAGTAGTAACTAACTCTCTTTCTGAATATCGATTCATTAATTTCATACGTGTAATATTGCTATCGGGAAAATGAAATTAATTATTATGTAAATAATGGTTCAAATAACATCCAATATCTTTTTATTTAGGTATCAAGTTTAGTTGCGACATTCGTAAACAGAAGTCCGGTTAACTCACAGAACGGCGGTGTTTAATTGAAACTTACAACATTGAACCATCGCATCGCGTCGCCACACTCGCCACGTGAGCCACGTCACATAACTCTCGCACTCAATTTCCTCTGTTAGCTACTCTTGCCCAAATGCACACATTTCACGTTCAACAGTAGAGTAGAGTAGAGTAGGGACTCCGTTTTCCGCACTTAGACTCTAGATCGGTCCGTTGTGCGTAGGTGTCCTGGCTAAGATAGCCAGCCTAGCTCCGCCCAGAAGCACAGAAGTTTCCTGGGAGCTTCACAGGCTTCGCGGAGCGACCTCACCGTTCCGAGGATTTGTCTGCGTTGAGTAGCCACGACCTCGCATTCCAGGATGACGTGGGCGGCTGATTCTTCAGCATCAAGGCAGCCCCTGCAGAGTGGGCTGTCCGTGGCGCCTATGGTAAAAAGATGTTTATTTAGGGGGCAATGGCCCGTTATTGACCCTATTATTATTCTAAGGTTATTTTTACTTAGGCTAAGCAGTCGTTTTGTTAGCCGCGGATGTAGACTTGGCATCGCCATTTTTGACTGTCTACAATCTGTAGACCGTGACCATTTGCTGTTATGGAGTTCAGTTGATCTCTGGCGAACCCATGTACGGAACTGTGAGAAAGGTAAGGGAAGGAGTGGGTACGGGCCAAGCACTGCCATCTCGGACCCTCTCTTAGCAAGTTCGTCTGCGGCGTCATTTCCCAGGGATCCACTGTGCCCCTTAATCCACTGGAGGGTAATACTGTTGGACAGCGATATACTCTCCAGGGCGAGGTGACATTCAAATATTAATTTACTGTTAGTATGTTTGTTTTCTAGGGCTTTAAGCACAGACAGGCTATCAGTTACAAATCTGATTGCGTGGCTGTGAATCCTCAGACGCTTTACGGCTGTTGCAGCTTGTGTTAGGGCGACACACTCGCATTGGAATATCGAGCTGTGTTCGCCTAGTGGTAGGTGAAAGTTGATACTGAGGTCTAGGGAGTGTACGCCAGCCCCTGAGCCGTTTTGAGTTTTGGAGCCATCTGTGTAGATGCGAACTTCATTGACTCCTGACTGATCTCTTAATTCCTCTGTTGTTTGTATGCTATAGCTCTTGATGAACATAGGTTTGTTAGGTGTCCTATCACACGGGGCAGCGATGAGAGGTTGATACTCAATCACCCGGTCCAGGATGCCTGCGTGTGGACTTGTGTGATTCTTGCCCCATATGCCCAAGTGCATGAGCCTGATGGCTGCTAAAGCTGCCTCCTGCTGTATGTACAGCTCAAGTGGGGTAAGTTGAAGGGCTATCTCCATTGCTGCAGTAGGGGTTGTCCTCATGCAGCCTGTGATAGCGGAACATGCCATCCTTTGGAAACGTTGGAGCCTGGAGACTGTGGTCGAGAATTCAGTTCTCGTCCACCAAACCAGGGCGCCATAGGTCAGCATTGGTCTGATCACCGCTGTGTAAAGCCATCGCGTGATCTTTGGAGATAGCCCCCATGTTTTTCCTAGCATTTTTTTGCATTGGTATAGGGCGATTGTGCTTTTGTTAAGCTTGTAGTCAAGATGCCTGTTCCAGAGCAATTTGCTATCAAGAATCACTCCTAGGTACTTAACTTCTTCTTTGAGTGTTAGCTCGGTGTTGAAAAGACTAGGAAGTTTGTGTGGTCCAAGGACTCTTTTGTTAGTGAACATTATTAATTCTGTTTTAGTGGGGTTAACCGACAGTTCGTGTTTGGTACACCAATTCTCGATTATTTTGAAGGCTTTCCTCATGAGGTCGCATAAGACGCCCTCAAATTTCCCCGTGATTAAAATAGCTATGTCATCTGCGTAACCCACCGAGTACAAGCCGCTAGCGTTGAGCTCTGTAATGAGCTCGTTTACAACTAGGTTCCACAGTAGTGGTGACAGCACCCCACCCTGCGGGCAGCCTCTGCTAACGATGCCTCGTGTGGTGGTGTTCACAGTAAATTGAATAGCGCGGTATTTTAGCATGTTGTGAATCCATTGTATAAGGGTTGGCGCCACACCGTGCACGACTAGTGCCTGGCTAATGCTGGCGAAGTTCGTTTTGTCAAAAGCACCTTCTATGTCTATGAAGGCGCCCAGCGTTGGATTTTTGATCTTGAGCGCGTTTCCGATGCGTGTGACCACGCTGTGGAGTGCGGATTCAGTTGACTTACCTTCGCAGTAGGCGTGTTGGTTGGGGTGTAGGGGTTTACATAGCGATATTTTGTTTCTAATCCATCTGTCTCCCAGCCTCTCTAGTGTCTTCAAGAAAAACGAAGTGAGGCTGATGGGTCTGAAGGACTTGGGTTGGGTGTAATCACTCCTACCCGGTTTTGGAATAAAGATTATTTTTACTTCGCGCCATTTCAGAGGGATGTAGCGGTGTGCCAGGCAGGCACGGAAAACCTTAACAAGGTAATCGGCTAGCAAGTCACCACTCCATCTGAGCAGAGCCGGAAAAATACCATCTAACCCCGCTGCCTTGAAAGGTAGGAAGGTGTTGATTGCCCATATTATATTCTCTTTGTTGATTACTTCCGAAGCCACCTCCCAGTCCAGGCTGCACGTAGCCCTTTCACTGTACGATTCCCAGCTCTGCTGGGTCGCAATCTGGCAGCCTGGGAAGTGGGTAGTGAGAAGCAATTCACTAGTCTCCGCATCGCTAGTTGTGTAGGTATTGTCTGATTTTTTGAGGCAACCTATTGAGGGATCAGTCTCGGCGGCGAGACAAGTTTTGACCCTCATTGCCTGGTTGCTATTTTCAATGTTAGTACAAAAACGCCTCCAGCCGTTTTTACTTCTGAGGCGTATTAGTTTTTTGTAAGTTCTGCGGGTTGTTTTGTAACGGTCCCAGTCGCCTGGCAAACGTGTGTTCATGGCTCTGTTGAACAGCCCTCGCAGCCTGTTACGGTGTCTTTCTAGTTCAGAACCCCACCATGACTGCCTAGCCCCCTGTCTTGGTACAGTAAGTGGGCAGGACTGCTCGAAGCTAGTTAGGAGGATTGATGTGAGGTTGTTTACGTGTTCATCTAGGTTATTTAAAGGAATTTCAGATGGAAGGGAGGGTAAGTTACCAAACTCTGCCTTAATCAGCCTAGTAAACTTGGTTTGGTCTGTGTTACGTGGGACCCTCCTCGGTTGTGGCTTTGGTAGGTTGAGGTTGATGGTGTATCGAATCCATCTGTGATCAGAACATGATAGTTCGCTGGACACATGCCAGTCCTGGATGGAATTGGAGATACCTATGGTTGATAGAGTTAGGTCTATTATTGTTTGCGATCGTGCGTTAACGAAAGTTGGTTCTGAGCCTTTGTTGAGTAATACAAGATTATTGCTAAGAATAAAGTCGAGCATTGCCTCACCTCGGTTGTTGGTTTTGACGTTACCCCACAGAGTGTGATGTGCGTTGGAGTCAGTTGCGATGATGAGTTCCAGTTTCTCCCTTTCACAGTACTCCACCAGCGAGGCTAGCTCTGGTAGTGGCACGTCCTCGTCGCCCGGCAGGTAGGCCGAGGCGAGGACAATGTCCGGGAGATCCTGTTCTGTCCTGGATAGCCTCGTTGCTGTCAGATCTCTTGAACAGAATTCGTTAATTAGTAGGTGGGGTACATGTTTGGGTATAAAAATGCAGGTTCGTGGGTTGCTTACGGAGGTGTCTAGCAGCAACTTACCTCCGATGTTCGCAAGACCACATATTCTGCCGCCCCTAATCCACGGCTCTTGGATAAGGGCAATGGTCTTCTGAAGTTGGTCCTCCAGCACTCTGCGTAAAGTGGCCGACGCAGATTGGCTGTGCTGGAGATTGGCTTGTAGGAGCCTAGTTGTCCCGCAAGGGAGAAGAGCAGAGGCTGCTGTCGTACTCCTCTCTCCCCTCCCCCGCCGGAAAGCAGTCCTCGTCCGAAGTAAGTCCGGGCGAGGAAGGATCCTGTGCTGGTTCCACGTTGCTCGCTTCGACCTCCATGGCCGAGGTAGAAGCCCGCTCCTCCACCCCCTCTACGGTCCTCGTCGCGGTTGGCGACGGGGGCCGTCTAGGCGGTGTCGGGTCAAGCTCCAGTCCCGGTACGACGGGGGCCGTCGCGGTTGAGGGCGCGGTGACTACCCCACTGGCTACACCCTCCTCCAGGAAGCGGATGTAGATACTGCCCATGAGGTAGTATACGCGCCTCTCTTGGTTCTTTATGGTTTTGACCATGGGCTCCGGCACACGGAAGAAGAGACAGGTGCCCGGGGGTTCCTGCCGCACCCTCTCGTGTGTCAGGGTCCACGTGTTGATCTTTAGGTTAGGGTTTTGGCGGGTTAACAGCTTTAGCAGTGCCGGAGTGTCCTCGGTAATTTCCGGAACGAAAAGCAAGCATAGGGCCTTCTTCGGTATTTCGGCTTGGGGCCGTACGGTTAAGCTGGTTCCTGGTATCGGGGACGCCATGGATGTTATTACCCGCTTGAGCCAGGCCAGTGTGAAGGCATCATCACACCATGTCTTCAGGACGCCCTCAGCGAAGTGGGCCTTCCCCCGAAAATGGATCGCCGTGTTTGCGGTTGGGTTAGACGGGTCGGGATCTGCCATAAGCTGAGCCCTGAGTTCTTTTTCGATGTTGAGGCGGATCCCCTCCGCCTGTTCCTGCGTCATGTCTTCGAATGGCTCCGACATGACGGCGACGCACAGCTCGTTGTTCCTGTACGACGCAGCCGCTTCAGCGTAGCTCACCAAGGAACCGTCAACCGTGTGGGAGCGAGCAGGCTTGCTCCTCTTGCTTACCCCAGTCGGTGTGACGGTGTCCTCGGGTCGCTCACGCTTCTGCGCCCTAGCAGGAGGTTCTCCGCCGGTGGTCTTATTCTTTTTTTTGCGCCCCCTCGGTCTTTGGCTGCGCTTGCTTTTTGTTGCCGAGGCAGCACCACCTGTCGGTGTCGGTGTGTTTGCCGACGTTCCGGCAGTGGCTGCCACGGTGACTTGCTGCGTCGCCGCCGTACGCTTCTCAGAAGCCATTTCCTTGCGAGGTACGCCGGTGGTCCATGTTTGTGTGACCGGAGACTGAATGGCGTCCCTGAGAGACGACAAGTCAATCCCGGTCGTGTTTGCTGCCCCTGCCGGCAAGGCCCCAGTCAGACCCGTTAGGTCCCTCTCCGAGGCCGCTGACGCTGACGCAGCCCTAGTGGGCGCATCAGCGCCAACAGCCACCGTTGAGTCGCCATATACGAGAGCTGCCCTGGGCCCTGCAGACAGGTTTGGTTCGGTGCGTGCATCGTCGGTGGATGGGGTTGGCGTTGCCTTCGACGCAGCCTGGTTTGGCGCATGCCTGGCAGTAGCCTTCCTCATCGCATCCTTGGACGCAGCGGGAGGTTTGTTTACGGACGCAGCCTTGGGCGGTTTTCGCTTAGGCGCATCCTGAGGCGTACCTCTGGTTCTTGGTAGAGATGGCGCATCAAGAGACGCAGCCTTAGGTGGTTGGTTGTTGGATAGGTTTGGCGCATCAGAAGACGCTGCCTGTAAACGTTCAACAGTATTATATCTGACACAGTGTAACCTCAGGCTAAGTCCGTAATTGAAATAGTTGTCCGGTTGCCGCCGGTTGCGGACGGTTGCGCAACTGTCGCCGCCGCGGGTCAGATGATGATATTGTAAAGGTAATCGCCAATTGATTCGATGAGCCGCCACGCCACGGTGCGGTGGGTACACGCCCTCTCACCTCACACCTCTTCGCTGTAGGGTTGTGATGAAGAAATTGCTTTCATTTGATTTACGTTGCCAGTTTACTTACCGGTTATTCTTCAAGTAACATTTACTTAAGTTGGAATCAAATCAATTATCGTACAACGGAACTCCGGAATAAAGGCGTTAGGTTATTTATAAGTGCGCTTGAGGCTTCATCGTAGCTGACTTATTTAAATGATTGGTGTGATAGGCAGGAAACTCTGCGCTCAGCCACAATGCTGTCAATGAGCGGATTTCTCCATAATTTCAGGTAATCAATCTGACGTTTAAATTCTGTCAGACAGCCCTGTTATATTTAATAGTCGTTAACACGTACCAATAAATTGCCAACCTGCGGCTACGTACAGTTTTATATCTGCGGGGGGGGGGGGGGGGGGGACGCTGATTTATGCGCAGGCGCAGGCTCCCAGATCAACGTCATTAGCGGCGATCACACGCGAACGTTCCCGAACTCGGCCGAAGAAGGCCGAACTAACTGTTGTTGTCGATAACTTAGTGTTATTGCTCGCTCATCGAAATTGATACACGATAATGAGATTACATCCGCTGAGCTGAGGTGAACGGGCACGGGCGGGCACGGGCAAGCACGGGTCGGAATGCGGCGCGCGTTATTGATAGCCAAATATGAATGTTAATAACGTTAATACGTGTATTAACACTAACCAATATAACGAGTCGTCCACACAACAAACAGGAATGCTCACGTTCCACGTTCTACCACAGCTCACAGATATAACTTCTAATATTATACGATAACATATTGATACAATCAGCCATCTATGGTAATTTATTTAGGAATTATTAAATCGTTTTAGTTTTATTAGTCGCCATTTATTATTTAATTCTAAAAATATGCGCCAAGATAATATACAGAAATAAGGCTGAGCCTGAGTTTATATTGATGTCAGATATTTAGAAGTTTTCTAGATGACACATGTCGTCGTATCCTACGAATAAGGGTGTAACTGCAAAACAGCTACTTTTCAGGAGACACAAATTAGTAAAGTAGAAGAGAGACACAAACGTAATTAGGGCATCGTCTCTTATACAGATACGCAAAATAGCCATTCCATAGAACACGGCCCCAACCACCATTAGGGTATTTTCTATGTACGCACTATGGACAATTTTGACTCTCACAATGAAAATGACGTAATTAAGTACAAAATCCTTGAGGTTTAAAATATTTTGATTTACGTATTTGCTTAAAAAATCTCTGTTACCGCCGACTGGTGGCCAAAGGGCCCTAGCACTCGAGCCCGTGCAACTTCACTACTTACGATGAAAGAGGGCGCGAGGGCGATTGTGGCTTTATTCTTCGTTGAAAACGGAGTACTCCAAATTGTGAGTTTTGAGAAAACTTAATTATTTCACGACCTGTAGGTACCATTTTTAATTGTGTTGTTGGACTGGTTACATGTAGTATGACGGGCAGAATGTAATTATGCAATACAAGATAAAAGCCCTTATGTTCTTTACGCCCTTATTCGTAGGATACGACGATGTATTGGAACAGCTATCAATATCGACTTGGTATTTAGTCCTCATTATTATTGTATTTTTCATTACTCATACTCTGAAAGTAGGTCATGACATGCCTGCGGAGCGGGTTGAAAGTACTACTTTTCAGCCCTAGGGAGAATCGCTTTCTACTGACAGCTGTCAAAATATTTGATGTAATTGGGAGCAAGCCTATTGCCATCAACCAATGTAATTAGGAGCAAGCCTATTGCCACCAACTGATGTGATTAGGTGCAAGCCTATTGCCATCAATAGGTAAATGTAATTAGGAGCAAGCCGATTGGCATCAACCAATCTAATTAGGAGCAAGCCTATTGCCATCCACCGATTTAGGTAATTGGGAGCAAGCCTATTGCCATCAACCAATTTAATTAGAAGCAAGCCTATTGCCATCTACCGATTTGGGTTATTGGGAGCAAGCCTATTGCCATCAATTGATGTAATTCGGGGCAAGCCTTTTGCCTCCAACCGATGTAATTAGGAGCAAGCCTATTGCCATCCACCGATTAGATTTAACCGATTTTAAGTGTTTCTCTTATTTTTACTTTTTTTTTGTCAATTTGTTTTTTCTTTCTTCTTTCTTTCGATTTAGGTAATTGGGCACAAGCCTATTCCCATCAACTTTCCTTGTATTCGTAATGAAAAGCACAGTGTTTACCTCGGGTTAAAGACTTATTTAGTCCCTCGAACTATTAGCGCCCTCGCTGCGCTCAGGCGCCAAACCCCGTCTCGGGGACTAAATAAGTTACTTTCACCCCTAAGGTAACAATGTACTATTGTTATCCTGGACTTGTCATATCAATTACCGCTCAAATGTTCTTGCTAAAAGCATCGCTTCATATTTTGAATGCTTCTAAGGATAGTTTTCGTAGCAAACCACAACTTTTATAAATTTCTTGTGTCGACGTACATCATGACTAGTATAAATCCACTGCAACACATAGGTTTCCGCATTTGTTTGTGTAAGGTAATGAAAAGGTACTGAAATTTTCTCTGTGGAAATTAAACAGAATAAATAAAACATAAAAACTTAGGATACAAATCCGAGTGAAGTGAGCTCGCAACTTAGACACCCTGACTCAGAGAGGTTAGGTTAGAAGAACCTTTCAGGTTACTTAAAGCACTGCAAAAATAAATTGGAGCGCCGTGCTTGGTCGACTATATACGCCTTATTACAAAATATTGGCCTTGAACTTTAGGAGCTAACAAACTGTATTGCAGACCTCTTAGTTAAACATATAGTTAGGGGCCGATCAGACATGCAGACAGTTTTCAATAAATATCTGTGGTGCAGTAGCTATACTACATTGTAACGCGGAAGCGTTACTGTTTGTGTTTCATCAAGTGGGCAATACAAAAATAGCAAATTGAACAATCAGAGTGAATCTTAATGTTATGCGTGTATCTATGTTAAGCTAAGGCTTGTGAACACGCTTTGCAAATATGAAGAGCTCATGCCGTTTAATTGTAACACCAGCGGATTGCAGAATAAACTACCCTTTGTTTGATTTATCTGCCGGGTGTAGTATTGGGGCGGCTCACATTTGATGGGTCAGAGCCCATTCGTCCCCTAAAATTCGTCCCCCAGCATAAAAGTTGTAGATTCGGCCCCTATATAGGTGCCCATTGGTCTCCTGGTAGGGGACCAATTAATATTTTAATAAAAAATATTATTTTTAAGGTACCCATTCGTCCCCTCTAATATATATACAATATAAGTTAAAGATTCGGCACCTATTCAGGTGCCTATTGGTCCCCTGAGATAAAATTAGCTATATTTTACATAAGAAACGGTTAACATAGTACACTTGTGAACAGTTTATTACCGGAATTAATTTAATAAATCATAACAGATCATTGAAAAAAGAGCTATGATGAATGATAATCCGTCATGATAATAATATAACCTGTCGATAGGCTTACGATGTAAAATTGTCTCACTAATAAATAAATACGGCCAATCACTAATAATAAGTAAATATACAAAAAATACGGTGATTTTAGCCAATTTTTATATAGGTACTTCTAGTTACAACGATTTTGCATGTAGTTGGTTAATATACAAAAAAAATATATGTTGATTTATCTAGTCTTCAATAATTACTGTGATTTTAGTATTTTTTTTTTTGTACTGTTATAATTTTTTAGATTTAAGTTATTATGATTTTACATGTATGTAGTTGGCAAAAAAACAAAAAAAAAAAATAAGAAGTGATTATTTACTGTTGATATGTGTTCTATTTTTTTTTGCATATTTTATATTTAATGTTGATTTATATGATGGTCAATCAAGGCTGATTTTTGTAAAAGAGTCGTATTTTGTTAGTTTCTAGGACATTGTGATTTTGTATGTGTTAATCTTATCTATACTATCTATACTTCTATACTTCTATACTAATATTGTATATATATATTGTGTTCTATACTAATAGTGTTTGTATATTTGTTAAATTGTAAGGGGTAATCTCGGGATCTACTGAACCGATTTTAAAAATTCTTTCACCAATAGAAAGCCACATTATTGCTGAGTGTCATAGGCTACTTTTTATCCCTATACTTCTATACTAATATTATAAAGAGGTAAAGTTTGTGTGTTTGTATATTTGTTAAATTGTAAGGGGTAATCTCGGGATCTACTGAACCGATTTTAAAAATTCTTTCACCAATAGAAAGCCACATTATTGCTGAGTGTCATAGGCTACTTTTTATCCCTGTATTCCCACGGGAACGGGATCTACGCGGGTGAAACCGCGGGACGTCCGCTAGTTTGAAATAAACATGATATCTACCGAATTACTATATTTTTTATTTTAGCCTTTTCTGCGCGACTGTACCAGGACTACCAAGCTGCAGTATACACATATACATGTACTTATATTTGAAGAATGAATAAAAATAAATATTCTTCAGGGGACGAATGGGCCCCTCAAAAGTTCCAGGGGACGAGTAGGCACAGGGTGCGAATCTTAGGGGACGAATGGGCTCTGACCCCATTTGATTACACACAACAAACACGCGAGTGTCCGACTGATGCGCTGATGGGCATGGGTGCTGGCTGCGCATGAGTCGATCGGCCGGCAATTATGTTATTACGCGCATGCGCAGCGCACACCGGCGCCAGTCCACAGCGGCGGTAGCGTGACCGCGCACTAGGGATGAGCCACATAATAGTATAGTATGCTGTTAGCATTTTCTTTTTTGAAAGAAGGATAAAACAAATGTTAAAGCAATACCGTACAGTACCCCTTACCAAGGGTCGTTCCTCTGCAAAGCATAGCATAATCAGCGTACAATGTTCCTATAGCTGGGTCACAGACCTCCTTTCTAAGAGAGGGAATGACCTATAATCCGCCACGTGGACCCAGTGTCAGTTGATACATGCCAGTTTCCTCACGATGTTGTCCTTCAACTTTTTGAGAGCAGTGATGATGAAATAAATTACACATAGTAATGTGCCTGGGTTCAAACCTACGTCTTACTGCTCGTAAGTCGAGGACGCCACTACTGGGCCACTGGACGCCTTGGAGATGGTGTAAGTTTACACGTGAACATTGTCTAAAAGTCAAGGAAGTTATTGAGGTTCCGTATTTACGATTCTGACACAGAGATAGTGATCTAATCTATCTAGAAATCTAAAATCTGATATTTCGCCTGATTGCCAAACAGTGGCCATAATAATTAACACCAATAAAAGCTTTATTGTTGAAGTAACTTAAGATCAGGAAGAAATGTAATACTGATGAAGATGACGCTTTGATACTTGAACAAGGAAATACAACTTAGCAATATTCAAATAGAACTAGACGACGTTTTAACGAAACAATGAAAAATGATTAAAACATAACAGAAGACATAAATAAAGCTGTTTCGACATAATGATCGATAAAGTCCGCTGCACAGCGCAGGCGCACTGAACTGCTCCACGTCACTTATCTGATGTATTCGCTCCGTAATGCGCAAACAAATCTCTCGGCTAAGCCTAAGTGACAGGTCACTAAGCGGTACCAATACCCAACGTGCAACGTAGCACACGGTACTATACGTGCTGAGGTACTTTCTAACGTGACCTTTAACTAATCCTTACTAATACAGTTATAACTTGTGTTGAGACAGACCCACTCTGAATAAACATCCTTATGATTGTGAACGATGATTTCATTCTAGAGCATGTTAGAGCTTTCAAAACAAATGATGTCGGACGACATGGCACTGGAAAAGAAATTGACGAGAAATAAATAATGCATTAAACTAAATTTTTATAATATTTTAAAATTATTGATTGTTTAAATTTATTCATCTTTATTTGTGTGTTTACTTCATATTGTTTTAATGTAATGTTATGGATTTTTATTATCTGAAATAAATACATTGAATTGAATTGAATTAACTTGAATTACATCTCGAAACTTTACAATTAGAGAAAGATGACAGTTTCTAATTATACAGACATGTTTTATAAGCAATAAATTCCTGCAGAATTATTATAATCCATTCAGTTCTGTTATTAGTAGACGTCGGTATTGTCCTGGCGGAATGTGCGTTATAACCAACTTTTAAGTAGTAACTAATTCTCTTTCTGAATATCGATTCATTAATTTCATACGTGTATATTGCTATCGGGAAAATGAAATTAATTATTATGTAAATAATGTAAGTTTTTAAACTGACATGGTCACTGACACTACTATTAATATCATAAACGGGATATTTACCATGTTTGATTTTTGTTTCGAGTTCCCGATATTTCGGCGCTGTTACAAGCACCATGATCACGGATAAACTGAAGTCATTGCGGGTGGATGTTTATGAGCAGACAAATCGGTCTACCCTCTTTCTAGTTCGTTTTTTGCGTTCGGCACCACTACCATTGTCACTCACTACACGATTCTGTCAATATCGGGAACTCGAAACAAAAATCAAACATGGTAAATATCCCGTTTATGATATTAATAGTTATGTAAATAATGGTTCAAATAACATCCAATATCTTTTTATTTAGGTATCAAGTTTAGTTGCGACATTCGTAAACAGAAGTCCGGTTAACTCACAGAACGGCGGTGTTTAATTGAAACTTACAACATTGAACCATCGCATCGCGTCGCCACACTCGCCACGTGAGCCACGTCACATAACTCTCGCACTCAATTTCCTCTGTTAGCTACTCTTGCCCAAATGCACACATTTCACGTTCAACAGTATTATATCTGACACAGTGTAACCTCAGGCTTAGTCCGTAATTGAAATAGTTGTCCGGTTGCCGCCGGTTGCGGACGGTTGCGGACGGTTGCGCAACTGTCGCCGCCGCGGGTCATATGATGATATTGTAAAGGTAATCGCCAATTGATTCGATGAGCCGCCACGCCACGGTGCGGTGCAGCGGTGGGTACACGCCCTCTCATCTCACACCTCTCCTCTGTAGGGTTGTGATGAATGTGCTTTCATTTGATTTACGTTGCCTGTTTACTTACCGGTTTGTCTTCAAGTAACATTATTTTAGTTAAGTTGGAATCAAATCAATTATCGTATAACGGAACTCCGGTACAAAGGCGTTAGGTTATTTATAAGTGCGCTTGAGGCTTCATCGTAGCTGACTTATTTAAATGATTGGTGTGATAGGCAGGAAACTCTGCGCTCAGCCACAATGCTGTCAATGAGCGGATTTCTCCATAATTTCAGGTAATCAATCTGACGTTTAAATTCTGTCAGACAGCCCTGTTATATTTAATAGTCGTTAACACGTACCAATAAATTGCCAACCTGCGGCTACGTACAGTTTTATATCTGCGGGGGGGGGGGGGGGGACGCTGATTTATGCGCAGGCGCAGGCTCCCAGATCAACGTCATTAGCGGCGATCACACGCGAACGTTCCCGAACTCGGCCGAAGAAGGCCGAACTAACTGTTGTTGTCGATAACTTAGTGTTATTGCTTGCTCATCGAAATTGATACACGATAATGAGATTACATCCGCTGAGCTGAGGTGAACGGGCACGGGCGGGCACGGGCAAGCACGGGTCGGAATGCGGCGCGCGTTATTGATAGCCAAATATGAATGTTAATAACGTTAATACGTGTATTAACACTAACCAATATAACGAGTCGTCCACACAACAAACAGGAATGCTCACGTTCCACGTTCTACCACAGCTCACAGATATAACTTCTAATATTATACGATAACATATTGATACAATCAGCCATCTATGGTAATTTATTTAGGAATTATTAAATCGTTTTAGTTTTATTAGTCGCCATTTATTATTTAATTCTAATAATATGCGCCAAGATAATATACAGAAATAAGGCTGAGCCTGAGTTTATATTGATGTCAGATATTTAGAAGTTTTCTAGATGACACATGTCGTCGTATCCTACGAATAAGGGTGTAACTGCAAAACAGCTACTTTTCAGGAGACACAAATTAGTAAAGTAGAAGAGAGACACAAACGTAATTAGGGCATCGTCTCTTATACAGATACGCAAAATAGCCATTCCATAGAACACGGCCCCAACCACCATTAGGGTATTTTCTATGTACGCAATATGGACAATTTTGACTCTTACAATGAAAATGACGTAATTAAGTACAAAATCCTTGAGGTTTAAAATATTTTGATTTACGTACTTGCTCAAAAAATCTCTGTTACCGCCGACTGGTGGCCAAAGGGCCCTAGCACTCGAGCCCGTGCAACTTCACTACTTACGATGAAAGAGGGGTCCATATTGGCTCACCTAAAGTTCTTTATCCGAAATTGTTCTTCCTAACGATTTGTAATCCGAATGATCACTCTTCCTAAAATTTTTCATCCTAAAGTTTCCATTCATACTATTTGTAGTCCTACCGACGATGTTCATAACACTCATGTTTCCGAAAATTGGAATTCATAATATCATTAGTGTAAATATATTTAAACTCCTATACTGTTTTTTATCCTAACGCTTTTATTCCTAAACATAATTACCATAATATTTTCACTCATACAACTGTTTAGAATGATTAAAGGTCGTTTCACTGATTTTTGTCTTGAAATAAAATAAATGAATGAAATTCAGGTCAGTGTCGTCTTGGGGGCACTATGAAAAAAATACTTAGAAAAATTTCGCGACCAATTTCGAGGTAGCGCTCGCCGGCCGCTACCGCGGCACCGCTCGCTTCGCTCGCTCGGCTCGCGCGTAGTTGGTCACAGTTCTAACCTAACCTAACCTATGGATATCTTTGCATAGTATATAAGGTCCCATTAAAATAGGTGGACAAATTTTAACACAGTGTTTAGTAAGCGTAACTAAAGACATCTAAACAAAAAAAAACACTATCTAAAAAGTGATTTTATTTTAACTTAAAATAATAAATTGCCGGCACTCTAGAACAAACTCATCCTATAAAAGTAGGTATTTTATTTCTTATTCTTATATTTTTTTTGCTATTGTCCTTATTTTAGCGGTCTGAATGATTTCTAAAATTTTGTCCACCTATTTTAATGGGACCTTTTATAATACTGATTATTATGAATAAAAAGTAATATAAACAAAAAAAAAGATATGACTTTGAATAATAGTGTAAAAGATGGTTATGTTGAGAAAATATAGGAAAACAAATAATAGTGTAATAGATGTTTATTGCTACAGACATTATGAAGTCGAATGCTTCGGAATTAAAACATTAGAGACAGAGAAGTTAGGAATTGCGATTGTTAGGATGAAAAATGTTAGGAAGAACATTTTCGGATTTACAATTATCGGAGTTGAAATTTTAGGTGAACTTTGGCGCACCCATGAAAGAGGGCGCGAGGGCGATTGTGGCTTTATTCTTCGTTGAAAACGGAGTACTCCAAATTGTGAGTTTTGAGAAAACCTAATTATTTCACGACCTGTACCATTTTTAATTGTGTTGTTGGACTGGTTACATGTAGTATGACGGGCAGAATGTAATTATGCAATACAAGATAAAAGCCCTTATGTTCTTTACGCCCTTATTCGTAGGATACGACGATGTATTGGAACAGCTATCTAATATCGACTTGGTATTTAGCCCTCATTATTATTGTATTTTGTTATCCTGGACTTGTCATATCGATTACCGCTCAAATGTTCTTGCTAAAAGCATCGCTTCATATTTTGAATGCTTCTAAGGATAGTTTTCGTAGCAAACCACAACTTTTATAAATTTCTTGTGTCGACGTACATCATGACTAGTATAAATCTACTGCAACACATAGGTTTCCGCATTTGTTTGTGTAAGGTAATGAAAAGGTACTGAAATTTTCTCTGTGGAAATTAAACAGAATAAATAAAACATAAAAACTTAGGATGCGAATCCGAGTGAAGTGAGCTCGCAACTTAGACACCCTGACTCGGAGAGGTTAGGTTAGAAGAACCTTTCAGGTTACTTAAAGCACTGCAAAAATAAATTGGAGCGCCGTGCTTGGTTGACTACGCCTTATTACAAAATATTGGCCTTGAACTTTAGGAGCTAATAAACTGACTAAACAGACCTCTTAGTTAAAACCATATCTTTAGGGGCCGATCAGACATGCAGACAGTTTTCAATAAATATCTGTGGTGCAGTAGCTATACTACATTGTAACGCGGAAGCGTTACAAAACAGCTACTGTTTGTGTTTCATCAACTGGGCAAGGCAAAAATAGCAAATTGAACAATCAGAGTGAATCTTAATGTTATGCGTGTATCTATGTTAAGCTAAGGCTTGTGAACACGCTTTGCAAATATGAAGAGCTCATGCCGTTTAATTGTAACACCAGCGGATTGCAGAATAAACTACCCTTTGTTTGATTTATCTGCCGGGTGTAGTATTGGGGCGGCTCACATTTGATTACACACAACAAACACGCGAGTGTCCGACTGATGCGCTGATGGGCATGGGTGCTGGCTGCGCATGAGTCGATCGGCCGGCAATTATGTTATTACGCGCATGCGCAGCGCACACCGGCGCCAGTCCACAGCGGCGGTAGCGTGACCGCGCACTAGGGATGAGCCACATAATAGTATAGTATGCTGTTAGCATTTTCTTTTTTGAAAGAAGGATAAAACAAATGTTAAAGCAATACCGTACAGTACCCCTTACCAAGGGTCGTTCCTCTGCAAAGCATAGCATAATCAGCGTACAATGTTCCTATAGCTGGGTCACAGACCTCCTTTCTAAGAGAGGGAATGACCTATAATCCGCCACGTGGACCCAGTGTCAGTTGATACATGCCAGTTTCCTCACGATGTTGTCCTTCAACTTTTTGAGAGCAGTGATGATGAAATAAATTACACATAGCCTGGGTTCACACCTACGCCTTACTGCTCGTAAGTCGAGGACGCCACTACTGGCCCACTGGACACCTTGGAGATGGTGTAAGTTTACACGTGAACATAGTCTAAAAGTCAAGGAAGTTATTGAGGTTCCATATTTACGATTCTGACACAGAGATAGTGATCTAATCTATCTAGAAATCTAAAATCTGATATTTCGCCTGATTGCCAAACAGTGGCCTTAATAATTAACACCAATATAAGCTTTATTGTTGAAGTAACTTAAGATCCAGGAAGAAATGTAATACTGATGAAGATGACGCTTTGATACTTGAACAAGGAAATACAACTTAGCAATATTCAAATAGAACTAGACGACGTTTTAACGAAACAATGAAAAATGATTAAAACATAACAGAAGACATAAATAAAGCTGTTTCGACATAATGATCGATAAAGTCCGCCGCACAGCGCATGCGCACTGAACTGCTCCACGTCACTTATCTGATGTATTCGCTCCGTAATGCGCAAACAAATCTCTCGGCTAAGCCTAAGTGACAGGTCACTAAGCGGTACCAATACCCAACGTGCAACGTAGCACACGGTACTATACGTGCTGCGGTACTTTCTAACGTGACCTTTAACTAATCCTTACTAATACAGTTATAACTTGTGTTGAGACAGACCCACTCTGAATAAACATCCTTATGATTGTGAACGATGATTTCATTCTAGAGCATGTTAGAGCTTTCAAAACAAATGATGTCGGACGACATGGCACTGGAAAAGAAATTGACGAGAAATAAATAATGCATTAACTTGAATTACATCTCGAAACTTTACAATTAGAGAAAGATGACAGTTTCTAATTATACAGACATGTTTTATAAGCAATAAATTCCTGCAGAATTATTATAATCCATTCAGTTCTGTTATTAGTAGACGTCGGTATTGTCCTGGCGGAATGTGCGTTATAATCGTAAATCTCGCGACTGTACGACAGCAAGCCGTCACTACTAATACCGACTGCGACAGACTGATAAACAAAGCACCTATCAATTAAGACAATACGATGTCTGTTACTAAAGCATGATGTAGTTCAATGAACGAATGCGGCAATTTCATTAGCAGATCTGCTGAATAGATGATAAGAATTATTGTTACTTGCTTATTTTCTTATACATTTTTGAAGTGAAAACTTCTTTAGCGGCGCTGAGCACTTTTTTTTGTATGGGTAAAAACTTTCGTTTTTACGTAACGTGATGCTGATCGGAAAATCTTACGATTTTTCGATCAGCATCACGTGACCCTGACGCGAGTTTGAAAGTTAATATTGAAGTTTTCACTTCTGCCAGCACTCCCGGAGTGCTACCTTTTTTTTAAATCTACAAAGATCATGGTGTTACTATAGTCTATCTATAGGATATGTTGTGCTTGCGGCACATCACTAGTGTTAACAATACACTTGGGGCCCAGTGGCTCAGTGGCTCCGGGGCCGGGGCCGCTCCCGCGCAATTACCCACCAATTAACAGCGCTTTCACTTTTATAACATTATCTGTGTTATTATCTCCAGCTTTGTTTTATTCGTTTATAGCCTCCCGAGTTACCGAGTGTGCTTTTGGGTTTGTCTTACATTCCTCTAGTGAATTAATCTACTGTTGCACAGGTATTTGAACATTTATATGTAAGGTAAGTACTTATCTAGTATTTACATAACTATTAGTATTATTTTGCTTTGCTATTGTTCCTTCGTGTTTCGATACCGTGATCATGAACTAGTGTATGGTCAATATGGTTATGCAGTTACGTTCTATTGTTTCATAATATTAGTGCCGTGATTTATGTTCAAACTATTTTTATAGAAGCTTTCCTTTTGTTATTTGTACCTTCATCTTCCAAGGACTTCCCTAAGTTTTATCATTACAGGTATTCTTTTTGAACAGAAAACAACAACTAACAGATGTCAAAGGCTAGAGGTTATGATGGCATTAATGACACAACATTTGTGATAGTAAATATAGAACTAAAGTTTATTCTTATTCATAAAAGATGTCAACGTTACTATTATAAACGAAAATATTTTGATTACAAATCCGATTTAACGGCGGATCATTAAAGTTAACTACATTATACTCCTAAAATATAGCAGATATAGAAGATAATGCGCGAATACCATCGTCTATGGTATTTCTGTGATGACGGTATAAGCGTATAATAGGCGCAGTTACCTCGTCGGGACTGAACCCGCGACCCGCGCGTAGCTCACCACTTCTGACATCAATAGCCGTAATGTGCATATTTAACTGCATAAGTAGCACTAACTGTATTATATTTGTTCATTTTGTTTACGTACATAAACAATTATTTTGAAATCACAATCGTTGGAATTTTTTACTTATTAATATATTTATAATGAATCTGAAATAAATGTTAGGTAACCAGCTACCAGCTGTAGTCCGTAGTTTTTCAACTTAAAACTACAGATTATTAAAGTAAGAAACATATTATAAATGTTGTAATGTCCAGAAGCGGTACCACGGGCGCACGGGCTCAACAGTAATATTCGCTGGAACAGCTTAGGAGAATTAAACCTAGCATACGTACAGCAAGTTCCCAAATATGATTCGTGTCGGACAGCACAACACGTCCAGCAGACATGATTGCCGTAAACGTTAATGAACGCCATCGCCGTGCACCGGCGGGATAAGTGCGGCGCGCTAATTGAATGTTTAGTTTTACTGCCTCCGCTGGTTTCATGGCAGCCCATACCAGCCGGAGAGGACTATGCTTACCGTAGTTATGGCTAGCTCAGTTTGGCAAGCACAAAGACCTGCCGCTCAGACGTCAATCTTTATGGATGGCTTTACTGGATAACTGCAGAGTCGTAAACGATTTGTAATTTTAATTAAGCTTGCTGTAGTAAAAAGTACAGTAAAGTCTTACTGCGAATCTTTTTCAATAAAATTATGTAAACCTATCGGTGACGTGGCTCAAGAGGCTGCCCATCTTACAAGAGACTGGGCAGGACAGGTCTGGCACATGCCAAACGAGCTGTGGGCCCGTAAAGCTCACGATTGGTGCCCTGAAACCGTGATACAGAGTCGCGACAGACCATGAAGGAGATGACGGGACGAACTGGATGGCCATCCTTGAAGATTGGTAAGTTAAGTAGAACAGAATCGAGAATGTTGGACTGAATGAAGAGAGGCTTTTGTCCAGCAGTGAACTAGCTGTTAAATTAACAATAAACCCATCTTTACTAATCATAGCAATAAATGTTGGAATAGAACATCAATAACGTGGCAACAGTCATTAAGCTATGACCGTATGTGGAGCAAACTTACGCTAAAAGCTTTCACGCCGAACGAATTCGAATTCTGTATCGCCGAGCTTGTAAATAACAAGCTGAGCTGTAGCCGCAGACAGCTCCCAACGCAATGCACTAATATTACTAGCATAGAATAGTAACTGCGAACTAAATGTACTAATATTACCAATGTAGCAGGAGGGTGCCGGCAGTACTCTACGCTGCCTCCATCGAGACATGCATTAATATGCGTGCAATCACTTCACAAGCTCATACAGAAGGCATACAACGAGGAACTGGGTATTTTGAAAGAAGCTGACGTGTAAGAAAGGCTACAAATCTAGGAGAAGACCCATGTAACAATGAATTAAATGATGATAATATGGTTAGCAAAGAATGAAAGTAATAGAGAAGCTGCGCTGAACCCGAACTTGTGATCAACGAAGTATTGCAACTATAACATTCTAGTCTTACTTTTAACAAAATAATGCTATAGCCGTGTGGTTATCTGTGTTTGTGTGAAGTAGACTTTCTGCAGTAAACTTATAAAATAGCAGTAATAACAGCGCCATGACGGTTTCTATTAACGCCTCAATTAACCGACGTCGCGGACGAGAGTTATGCGTTCTCTCTGATTTATTATTATTTATTCCCGCATGCAAATGTTCTGCTGCTATGTTCACTATGTTCGGCTGTCTCTATAGCGATTTAATTATGCAGTCAGATAGTTAGTGCACAGTTATCCGAGATTTTTGCAACATTAATGAAGTCGCTCGCTTGACGTACTTATACGCCTGGGAATATAAAAAGAGGCTGACGTCGACGTCGACGTCCACGCCGGGACACATTTGAATATCCTTTTAGATGTTTTTGAAGATATCGTAGATTGCTTCACTTCCTGGTGTGTCGCGCACGGCTTGTTAGCGTATCGCTCCTTGTATGTCACCTTTACATAAAGATATGTAGCTTTTACACTGTCTAATCTTGGGGATATTACTAGGTAGTCACATCCGCTTATAATCCTACTCTTTAGACGAAGGTACGTCTGAAGAGTAGGATTATAAGCAATAAAGAAAAGAAAAGAAAAAGAATGAAAACATATTTATTTAGTACATGCCACAAGTGCACACAACAAACAATAAAGAAAATGAAAAAAAACATAACAGTAAAAAAATAAACGAGTGTGTGCATCTCACGGCTGCGCCAAATAGGACCAGTTCAGCAAACTGACGAGCAGCTAGTGCCCGACTGTGCCCGCTGGTTTTCAACTGGCCCTGAGATGGTGACGTAACGAACGTAAAACAGCAATCTTAATAGGTATCCTCTTACTAGCTCGTCCTAATTCATCCTGTGCGATTTAGCCTTGTCTTTGATCAAGGTCTACATGTACATACTTTAACTAGCTTATTAACGTTAATTAGCCAATAATTTACATTTCCCGATTAGCGGCTCTTATCTCCGGTCTCACTAAAACTACCCTAAAAGGTATCTTCCTATTTAAAGTAGACTTCGATACACAGTATATTGATCGCCACAGATTGCATTTCCTCTCAGTGATTAAAGGTTGCTATAATAAATAGTGGTGTGCGCCTGCGCGGTGCTGCGCGGGCGCACGACTGCGGTACTTTATTGCTAATAGCTAATACCGCTTCAATTAATACGTCTGCCGATCGCTTCCTGCCGTATATACCGCGGTGTTGCCGTTATTTACGATATGTGACCGTTTTGTTTATATTATTGAGGGTATCATCGCTTTTCTTAATTGGTTTAGTAATTAGAATAGGTTTATCTTAAATTTCAATGGTTATTAGTCCTGCCGCGCACCAAAGATGCGAAACCTCGGAGTTGCGGTTGTAGTTGTAGGTTGATAAGAAAGTCCAGTCAGACGACAATACAGTACTAGCACAGATTACGTATTACTAGTATTTGTAGGTTGATAAGAAAGTCCAGTCAGACGACAATACAGTACTAGCACAGATTACGTATTACTAGTATTTGTAGGTTGATAAGAAAGTCCAGTCAGACGACAATACAGTACTAGCACAGATTACGTATTACTAGTATTTGTAGGTTGATAAGAAAGTCCAGTCAGACGACAATACAGTACTAGCACAGATTACGTATTACTAGTATTTGTAGGTTGATAAGAAAGTCCAGTCAGACGACAATACAGTACTAGCACAGATTACGTATTACTAGTATTTGTAGGTTGATAAGAAAGTCCAGTCAGACGACAATACAGTACTAGCACAGATTACGTATTACTAGTATTTGTAGGTTGATAAGAAAGTCCAGTCAGACGACAATACAGTACTAGCACAGATTACGTATTACTAGTATTTGTAGGTTGATAAGAAAGTCCAGTCAGACGACAATACAGTACTAGCACAGATTACGTATTACTAGTATTTGTAGGTTGATAAGAAAGTCCAGTCAGACGACAATACAGTACTAGCACAGATTACGTATTACTAGTATTTTTTCTCAGAAGAAATTGATCAGGAACCACAATAGCACAGTCATTGTAGACCTATGTCGTGAATCTCAGCAAACAGCCTAATGTCTAGGCTATACCCTTCAGAAGCGGCCCCCGTCGTAAATATAAATAATCTGCACCACAACTGCCGTCCTTCACAAAGATCCCTTACAACTTCACAACTGAACACTTCCTTCATCGAGGACCACCTACATCTTCAAAGTATGATAAGCAGTCATACGATCGGTTTCGTTTGATTTCCGCTTGTCCCTTGACTGTGGTGTTCAAAGCGTCTATTATTCCATAGCAGGTTGGTAAGAGCACCATCACCAACCACAACTTAGTATCTAGTAGATAATTCTATTATAGTTGATCCGCTACACTAGTCCTTTATAAATTTAGCGAAAGGTTGTAGATAGTATATTGATAAAGCAGTAATAATGAAGCATATAATAATGAAGCATATAATATCTGCAATCACAACAGTTGTCAACTGCACCATTATTAACGATTACTACGCGCTACAAATTCATTGCGTACTGCAGTCACTCCATTTGCATCGTACGCGCAGGGCCGGCCAGCGCGAGCGGCTAGGCAGACATTACACATTTGTGATTCTGACAGATGGAATGAACTACTGGAAGTGAATTCCCAAGAGACAGGATAGATGTGGAAGTGGTGGCCATTGTAGAGCCAGCTCATTGGTGTTTGTGTACCCATATTTAAAGTTAAGCCGGGTGAAAAAGCCTGAAATATCACATCATAGTTTCTTGTAGGTACTCTGTATTTAGCTTTATTAATTTACATTCTTTGACGAGTATGTCATGGTTATCTTAAAAATCCAGAGGCTTGCTAAAGTAAAACATTACTTGCAGATCTCTGGCAGCCCTGCCCGCGTTACTTCACATTCAAGCGCGGTCTTGATTTACGATTGTTTATATAATAACCATTTTATCTGAGACTCAATTGATTTGTTTTGGACGCCACTCATCCACGACCGTGTTTAGAGCAAACACGTTGCCACACTGTACGCGCTCTAGTGCCTCTTGTCGCACTTGTGCCTGTTGTGGCACTTGTACCTGTTGTGGCACTTGTGCCTGTTGCAGCTGAACGGTGGAGTGTTGTGCCATGTGTGGACGATGTGAAGTGCTGCCCACTGCCCGCGCCGCGCCGCCCGTTAGAGATCACTCCATGTTTCACTGTGGGATGCGCGGGCGCACCTGGCAGGGCTGCCACTTGCCTGGGTTTAAGTGTGGGTTTATCTTTGAATACTAAAAAACGATAATTTTAACATCGATGCTTTACTAGAAGTAGATTTTGCAAAACCTATTCAAAGGTATCTTGAAATGATCTTATAGGTAATATGGAATGCTAAACCTCGACCTCGTTCCCTGCCTATCTCCCCTCAGCATCATGTGAGAGCGTCTGCGTAGTTTCTCGCAGCAGCGTGGACTAGCTATGTAAATCCCGCGGGTGCGCTCGGCAGTTACTACAATGTAAACAGTTATCGAAGTTGTTATGATAATATACCGCATAATTCCATCACTTAGGCTAGGCCATTTGTAACCCTAGTTACAGACAAATCTAGACCGGACTTTAGTTTACATCATTAGCCAGAAATGCATCCAACGAATACCTAGTTGTTGTGTTATAGGAGCAAGAAAACAACTATTTAAGACGAGATAGAGATATTCCCGAGGACATGTAACATCACGAGCTGGACATCCCTGCGTGACGCGTCCCTGTCCAGTGATGTCCGCGCTAATGACCCGCCATCTGATTGAAGCGTCACTCAGCCTACATGTACTTGTATATTGTATACAATGATGTACTTCTGTTTGTCAGCAGTAACAATAAACACGCTCACAAAGTCACAAGCCGACACACTGCGCGACTGACGTGCGTCAACACTGGAGCAACAACACGAATGTTTTTATTGAAGCACAAAGAAAGCTCTTGTGACTGTGTCGTGGTGGCTGACGTATTGTGCACTTGGCTTGTTGTATGTGCCTGGTGTACTCGCCAGATCCAAGAAGTAGTGGTCAGCGGTACCGGCTGCTGACCCCAACAACGCATGTTATATGTGAACCCGGAACACACAAGTTCTAAGTTCCCACTAACTATTGATTGAAAACTATTAAAATTTTGATTTAGAACCTCTCCGTGCTCTCGTCAAGGTGTCGTAAAGCGCGCACAGTGCTAGTGTCGGGCATCGTTAGCGCATATCATGAATAAGAACTAAATCTAACCGGCGCGTTTACAAGCACGTCTAAACAGATGCGCGCTATTCAATTATACAGCTCTGCATTCTGCATCGCGCCGCATACAATATTTATATCCGTTTAAAAGTCGCATTGTGGCCGTATTGAAAATGGCAATATAAACGGTAATATCGGCACTTGGGCTGGTCGGTCGCCGGTCGCTGGTCGGTGGTCGCTGGTCGCCGGTCGCTGGTCGCTGGTCGCCGGTCGCCGGTCGCTGGTCGCTGGTCGCATGCACACGCCATGTACACATGCGCCGTTATTCAATTAACTTACTGATGTATGCGCGCGCATGCGCGGTGCTCCCCGCGGCGTGTGTCACACACTCCGCCATGGGACGCGGCGACATCACTATTCCCACATCTGGACCATAAAGCATAACAGCACAATTTTATGTAATTGAATTAAATTCTCCAATTACTGCGCCTGCGCCGTGCGCATACGAATGACTGTTTAACACAGCGTTCCCTACTGCGCTGGGTAGACAGCGGCCTGCCGAATCATTGACTTTGACTCCCGACGTAACACGTATAGAGACAGAGTTTTCTCATTTATTTTATTGTTTTAAAAACTACATACTTCATTGGAGACATTTCAAGAAGTTCTGTTTGATCAAGAGTCGCCTGAAATCATTTACCCAACAAACAACAGCATACTTTCAGACACTTGACTATGTAACTAACAATTCAACGTGACTCAACGTAGTAGATATTGAACACTGAAAGAGAGCTCGTGTTATCTGGTAGCTACACCACTGTAACTTGTCATGTAATACTTTGTATGACAAATAAAATGTATTCAATGAGCATTGGCTAACAACGGCTGCGCTCAACGATAAGCGATAGCGATACATTTGTCGCTATCGCTGTTATTGCGGCATTTATAGTGGTTTGTGAGCGCTTGCGACGATTTGTTCCTACTGTAAGTTACACTAACTCAAGCAATATGTAGAAAGCCAACAAAAAAAAAAAATTGTAAGCCAGATGGCAGTTACTTTTCGTAAAATTAAAATGCTCCTCTGAGTTAAAATTGACCTGTCTATCCTGGAGGACGATCCAAAAATGAGAATAGATTGGACGATTATAGTGATTAGCTAAAAACCAATTTTAGCTTCGTTTTCGTTTTTATAGTTCCGAGCTTAGCAAATAATTATAATAAGGATGGTCGGGGAGGCTTTGTTAAAACGAGATCGTTGAGTTAATACAGATTTTAATTTTGTATAGGTTATTCAAACTTATTCACTTTACTTACAATTAAGGTATTGTGACGATGTGAAGGTGCCACATTATATGGCTAGATTATGTCATAAAACCAGGAACTGCATGCTAAATAACAGCTTTATTTTATTCAGTGTCAGAACCTGAAAAATGTAAAGTATGGCCGTAAGATTCTGAAATGAAATCTGATATCTGAAGATAGAGACATAGATAACACACAATAAACAGTGGGCACTTGATTCATTTAGAATGCATAGCTTTTACCACATTATCATTGTTCGCTGATTTCCCCGCGAGTATTAAAGTGTATCAGCGTAGATCTGCGATGGGCGCGATGGTGTGCGCGGGCGCAGGCCATGTTTAATGTATGGCGGGGTGGCGGGACAGTGGCGGGACGTGTCCATAGGTTTCACACGGACGCTGTCGCGGTCGCCAGCGTGCTCCACTATACGAACTGCTGACTGTTTGTTACTGTATCTGTAGTCTGTACATTTTGCGTATTATTGTCAGTTTTACTTGGTTTAAGAACATTCTAAACAGCTACTAAAAGTTATGGATATATTTGTTACTCAACCTGAAATTGAATAGATGATTTTTTTTTTATTTTTTTTTCTCGTCACACCGTTTCCAACGAAACAGTGTGACGAGCTAGTAAAAAAAAAATTGCACTGCAACCTCCTGTGCGCCAGAATCAGAAAAACAGTGGCGAGGGCGACCACCAGAAAAGCGCCGAGACAATGAAGCTTGATGAAGTCCCAGAGCAACAGTTTAACTGTCTTGGATTTCAGAACGAAATTGGAAAGGAATGATGTGAAGTAAAAAGGTCTTCCCTCTCAGTCGTCAGACCGAGAGGGAAGAATGGAAGAAAAACAAGGGCAGGGAGATGATAATGAACCTGAACTCGAAGTGCAGGCGAACTCTGCTGATATCCCGCAAGCAAACCCGCATGCAACAGCAAGTACTGTCCATCATATTATTATGACACATAGTGTTGGTGGAGCTCAGTGCAATACCTGGCATGTAGCGACTTCACACGCGCTGCGCCTGCGCGGGTATGCGACAGTTGATCTCGATGCGACAGATAACGGGCTGCGCTCGGGAACAAGCGCGACAAGCGGGACTGCGGGACCGACCGGGACGGGACGTCCTCCACAGTTTTTGTGTCACATAATGTCATATTATGAAATGGTCGCAGTTCCTCGATACATTTTATGGGAATATATCTGAAGTTGTTTGTGATCGCAAGAAACGCGCGATGTCGATTGTGCTGCAAATGTTTTTGTGATCATATCGAACCGGATGATCACGGTGAGAAATATTTATTGCACTACATTGCCTGATCCTTGCCTGTCCAAATGTCCATCACGGACGAGTCTAATAGTTTTTATTGCGGATAATGCCTAGCAATTATATTATTCGAATGGATCCAGTTTAAATTACATTTTTTATTTGTAAAATTGATACGATGTGGACAATAAACTAGAGATCGTATCAGAAAGAAAAAAATATCGTGGCATTGCGTATGTAAGCAAGTAGGTAGTAACGTGGTGTCTGCGTGGCGGATGCGTGGTGTGTGCGTAGCGGGCGCGGTGGCGTTGCATGGCGCATTATGCGCGCTATCAGTCGCTATCGGCGCGGCGAGGGTGCGCAGGCGCACGCAGGTGCAGGACGCGCATGCATTATGGATGCACAATAATGTTGACATTGTATTCAAATCCCGGTTGTTTTATGAAAATGCTGCAAAATGCCAGCTACTAACTGTTAGCTAGCTGCTTTACAAGTGCAGCCGCAGTAGCCTGCAATCTGCATCGACTACACTGCGATCCTGACTTTGCTTACCTACCTTAAAGGTTGCTACCGTCTGGAATGACCTGGGGTCTAATGGTTCATAGTTTATAGTAATAAAACTAGATATTCAAATCATTAAAGTAATCATTTATCTTTGTTATGTGACACTTTTCTGTTACTTGTTTTTACAAGATTCTAGATTGTATATAGGTATCTTGATAGTAGCATCTGCTACTGAACAAACTTTCTCTAAAATTCACACTCAAATGTAAACAATCTCGCAAAAAACTGAAACAATAATAACAGCAGACAGATAAAGGGATAGCAGGGTTTATGTACACTACGAGTACTACGTGATTACTACTATCCATCAAGTGAGTATGAACATCGCTAACAGTGGAGTTCTCTCACGAGATCAGCAGCTCGTCGTGATGACATCGAAAGTACCGACCGAATAAGGGGCTCCTGCCAAATGTTGACCATCAGTTGCACCTACTAGACAATGGACTTCAAGGAAAGCTGCTTTTGATTCCAGCTGTAAATACAAAATTGACAATCAATCTAGTTGGTACTTTTATGATTCAGTTACAATAATAATTATGGATCTGACCAAAACGAAGTTTACCTATATTTATAAACACGAATATTTTCAAGTTGATGAAAGGCAAAATCACGCTAAATGTGAAGTATGTGCTTACGTGACAATCCACAGTTTGTCAGTTATCACCTCTCCGCAAGCTCTCGAGTTTGGTGTTGACGTTCGTTAGCCGCCGTCGAACAGTTCGTCCCAATCATGATCTGTTTGATACAAAGCTAATATTTGTCTAGATCTACATCCGCCAATGGATCGCCTCGAAACAAACATGGCGTGTTGACACAAGCGACCAATCAAAACAAACAGCTCATCGTTTTATGTTGTGGCGGCGTTCGATTTCCGAACGCACCCGACTCGAGATGGCAACACTGCCGCCATGCTAGAGAGAGAGAGAGAGAACGTTCCAATGACCACTTGACTGTCAAGTTCGCTGTAATACTATTTTATATACTATATTAGCGTATGTCTAGCAGATCTACTGTGAATTGTATACCTGTGAATAATAAACAATAAACTGTGCAGTATTTCAACGGAGTGTGTTATTACTTACTACATGGGGACTGATCTGATCCTTCCCATATTGGTGACCCCGACAGAACACGATTTCCAAAGAATTGCTGAAAAAGGACATTTTCGTACAAGGTACATCTATTTTTTACAAGCTCAGAAGACCAGTGACAGATTTTTATCACAATCATCGAGGGTTATTTCAAGAGATTCTTTCAAGGTCAAAGTTCGCAAGCGTCGAAGCTATTTTTAGCACATTTGAATTCTTCGATCTGATTGGTCGATCGGTGTGCAGACGCACCAACTACGTCGTACATTGCTGCTGCGAGTTCGAAGTACATTGCCACTGCAAGTTTGAAGTTCATGACTGGCTAGTACATTCCGACATTCACTGCTGACTCGGTTTGATGTTCATTGCTGCTCCACTACTTTAACATTCATCGCATGTTTCGCACGACGACAGGATGTGTGTTGGATTTTTTTATTTAATCGGGTTTTCGGTAGACTGCATCGTGTTTTCTTTTTCACGTGTATAAAAACGGTTTTAATGAATAAGAGACATTATTATTAAATTGGTTACGGTATCTTTTAGTTTTATGGAAATGTTATTGCTGTACAAACCTTTTGTGGTGTGTGTATACTAAACTGGTTATTTTATACCATTTTGCTGGCCTAACTTGTTTGTGTGTAAATGCTAAACTGAATCATTGGGTATTAATGGTTATTTTCTTTCATAATTATAACTTAATATTTTTTTTTTTTTTTGCATTGTGTTGCACGGAATGCAAACTTATTAATCATATTTGTTTGAATTTTAGCCATAAGTAAACCTGACACTTGAATTTTTAATTTTAAGGCTTGCATTTATTTGAATGTGTATTGTTTTCTCTCTCATCTACGAACATGCCGTTTGCTCTTAGGGTTTATTAGCCAGCGATTGCTGTTATTCTGCCTAACAACTAGTATAAAACCACTCACCGCATTTAGGTACACTACTTACTTGTTGTTTTTCACGCACACGCTTTAACAACTTACCAGTTCTCGCCATGCCTGATACAGATGAATCCGCCGCGAAGCTGGAAGCTCTCAGACGTGAGCTTGAATCATTGTCTTCACAGTTGCAGGCAACTATAAAGGAGAATGCCCAACTTCGCACTGAGATGCAAGCCCAGAAATTTCCCCCAGGTGAACCTAAACAGGAGCTTAAAATGGATGACTCAGGGAATCAAGTATGCAAAGTATCGCCAAAATTACCTCCTTTCTGGCAGCAACGTCCTGAAATATGGTTCGCGCACGTCGAAACGCAGTTTCGTATTGCTGGCATTACAAGCGACCAAACCAAGT
Organism: Diarsia dahlii; assembly: GCA_949775195.1. Classification (NCBI taxonomy): domain Eukaryota; kingdom Metazoa; phylum Arthropoda; class Insecta; order Lepidoptera; family Noctuidae; genus Diarsia; species Diarsia dahlii. The sequence goes on from OX459209.1 coordinate 21,070,340, forward strand.
TTGATCACGTGATTAGCCAGTTAGATTTCAAAATTATGGCTGATATAGAGGATATAGTTACCAGTCCTCCAACCTCTGGTAAATATGAACACCTTAAAAAAGAACTGACACGCCGGTTATCACGGTCTGAAGAGGAAAGGGTAAGACAACTGCTCACTGAAGAAGAGCTTGGAGATAGAAAACCTTCCCAATTTTTACGACACTTACGTTCCCTCGCCGGCGTCAAACTCAAAGACGATGACGACAGTATCTTGCGTCAACTTTTTATGCGTCGTCTTCCGCAGCATCTTCAAGCGATATTGACTGCCAGCGCGGATCCGCTTGATGACATCGCAGCCCGCGCCGACAAAATTCTGGAGGTAGCACCCGGGATCGCATCGTCTTCCTTTGTACATGCTGCTGCAGCACCTGGAGGAACACCCGTTGTTCCTGACCCCTATGGCTTACATGCCATCGCTGCACAGATGCAGAATTTGACCGCGACTGTTGCAGCGCTCACTCGTGAGCGCAGTCGCAGCCATAGCCGCAATCGAAGTCAAAGCAGGTCTAGGAGTCATTCCCAAGGACCTCATGTGAAGCTTTGCTGGTACCACCAGAATTTTAAAGCTAAAGCTATCAAATGTATTACCCCTTGTTCTTGGAATTCGGAAAACAAGGAAGCCAGTCAGTAGCGGCGGCAGCTGACTGTGCCACTACGCCAGGCCGTCGTCTTTTTGTCACAGACAAAACTTCAAGGGTCAGATTCCTGATTGATACAGGGTCTGACCTTTGTTGCTATCCTCGGAGGTTGATGAGAGGCAAGACTCCTGTCTCCGATTATGAGCTCAGCGCAGCCAATGGCAGCTCGATAAAGACTTACGGTATGGTATCGCTTAACCTCAATTTTGAATTGCGACGTGAATTCCGCTGGCAATTCGTCGTAGCTGACGTCAGCACTCCCATAATAGGTTCCGATTTTTTAGCCCACTACCATTTGCTGCCTGACTGTCGGAACAAACGCCTTCTGGACGGCATCACTGGCCTTTCCGTTTGCACCATTGTTGCTTCTACCGATCAGGCAAGCGTCAAAACCGTCTCGGTTGCCTCAGGATCTGAGTTCAGTAATATTCTCGCCGAATTTCCCGCTATTACTAGGCCTCCAGGACTTCACAGGGACATTAAACACACGACCGTTCACTTCATTAAAACTACTGAAGGTCCACCTGTGTCATGTCGCCCTCGTCGTCTTGCGCCTCAAAAACTAGCAGTTGCTAAGCGGGAATTCGATGAGATGCTTAAAAACGGTACTGCGCGACCGTCCAAGAGTCCTTGGGCCTCGCCTTTGCAGCTTGTACCAAAGAAAGATCTTTCTTGGCGTCCGTGCGGCGACTACCGCGCTTTAAATTCACGCACCATACCTGACCGGTACCCGTTGCGTCACATCGGAGATTTCGGGCATAATATCGCAGGTTCCACTATATTTAGTACTATCGACTTGGTTAAAGCTTACCAACAGATACCTGTTCACGATGAGGACATATGCAAGTCCGCGATCATAACGCCTTTCGGCTTATACGAATTTCCGTTTATGACTTTCGGATTGCGCAATGCAGGGCAAACGTTCCAGAGATTCATGGACGAACTTTTAAGGGATTTTGACTTCTGTTTTCCTTATCTAGACGATATCCTCATTTTCTCCCACAGCAAAGAAGAACATGCACATCATTTGCGCCTTCTTTTTCAAAAACTGGCTGACTACGGCGTTGTCGTGAATCCAGCAAAATGCGTTTTGGGAGCTATAGAGGTTATCTTTCTGGGGTATCGTGTATCTAGGGAAGGCATAGGTCCGCCAGCAGAGAGAATTGCTGCTCTGCAGGAATTCCCCCTGCCTAAAACAGTTCAGGGCCTCCGTAGGTTCCTGGGCATGATAAACTACTACAGGCGTTTCTTGCCACGCGCGGCTCTGATGCAGGCGCCGTTGGTAAATATTTTGGCCGATTCTAAACTCAAGGGTGCAAAGCCAGTACCCTGGACTCCAGAGCTTGAGAGTGCCTTTCATGCTTGCAAGGAAAGCCTTACACAAGCGACTCTTTTGGCACATCCGCTTTTCAATGCTCAATTGGGTCTCTTTACGGACGCCTCTGGTACGCACGTCGGCGCTTGCTTGCAGCAACGTATGGGTACTGTATGGCAACCCCTTGCATTCTTCAGCAAGAAACTAAATCCTCGCCAATCCTCCTGGCCGGCCTATTACAGAGAACTCTTGGCCGTATATGAGGCTGTACAACATTTCCGACACATTCTGGAAGCCCAACACTGTACAATATTTACAGACCACAAGCCTCTGTTACACGCTTTTTCCCAGCGCCGGGAAAAGTTGCCCCCCGTACAGCTGAATCAACTCTCTTTCATTTCGCAATACACGACCGACGTTGTCTACATCAAAGGCGTAGACAACGTTGTAGCCGATACGATGTCGAGGATTGAGGCAGTTTCTCTAGAGAACGACTTTTCAGCGTTGGCTGAATCGCAAGGAGACGATGAGGAACTTCAGAGTTTCTTACGGGACGCTGACACTTCTTTAAAACTTAAAAAAGTCACCTTACCTGGCACGGACGTCACTATAATCTGTGACACGTCCACCGGTAAGCCGCGTCCGTTTCTCACCGTCCCTTTCCGACGAAAGTACTTTGAGAAACTGCATAGTTTGAGTCATCCCGGCATTCGCGCAACTACTAACCTAATGGTTAACAGATTCGTGTGGCCTTCCATCCGAAAAGACATCCGCGAATGGACTAAAACGTGTCTTTCTTGCCAACGAAATAAAGTCACGAGGCATACAGTTTCACCGCTTGGTACTTTTGCGTCGCCATCTGGCCGCTTCAGGCACATCCATATTGATATCGTTGGTCCCTTACCCGTCTGCGAAGGCTATCGCTATCTTTTGACGGCAGTAGACCGATTTTCACGCTGGCCTGAAGCATGGCCCATGCGAACCATTACTGCCGAGGAAACTGCCGACACGCTGCTTTCCGGTTGGATCTCAAGATTTGGAGTACCGTCTCGCGTCACGACTGACCAGGGAAGGCAGTTTGAGTCTGACCTATTCCATCGACTTATGGCACAACTAGGCACTAAGAAGGTACGCACTACCAGTTACCACCCTTGTGCCAACGGAATGGTCGAAAGGCTCCACCGCCAATTAAAGGCTTCGTTAATGTGTCGTGACGAATCATGGATCAAAGCTTTGCCCATCGTCTTACTCGGCATGCGAGCCGCGCTGAAGGACGATCTCGGTACCTCGGCGGCTGAATTAGTTTATGGAGAACCACTACACCTACCTTGTGAGATGGTTGTTCTTCAGCCGGCGCAACCTACTGCTGAGCCAGCTGATTTTGTCACGCAACTTAGGAGAACCATGTCCGAGTTGAGACCTGTTCCAGCGTCACGACATGACCAGAAGAAGGTTTTCCTTTTCAAAGACCTTGCCACGGCTACACATGTGTTCTTACGATACGATCACGTGAAGCCACCATTGCAACCACCTTATTCTGGCCCTCATCCTGTCGTGAGTCGTTCTGAAAAGACAATGACTATCATAGTCGGGAACAAGGAAGTAGTCGTGAGTATAGACCGCGTTAAACCTGCATACGTGGATACTCTTGCGCAACCTTTCACTCCCACACAAACTCTTACTCGCACAGCTGACACACCCATTCCTCCAAGTCGCAACAGTCAGACATCCTCTGATACACCTCATTCAAGCACCCACAAACCTCAAACAGAAGATACAACACAGTATACTCAACGTACCTTACCTTATACTACTCGTTCAGGTAGAAGTGTTCGCTTCGCAAAACCTTTCGATCTATGATCTTTCCCACTCCCTAGGGGGGTGGTGTGGCGGCGTTCGATTTCCGAACGCACCCGACTCGAGATGGCAACACTGCCGCCATGCTAGAGAGAGAGAGAGAGAACGTTCCAATGACCACTTGACTGTCAAGTTCGCTGTAATACTATTTTATATACTATATTAGCGTATGTCTAGCAGATCTACTGTGAATTGTATACCTGTGAATAATAAACAATAAACTGTGCAGTATTTCAACGGAGTGTGTTATTACTTACTACATGGGGACTGATCTGATCCTTCCCATAATGTCAATATTCACCAAACCGGAGATCTATGGCACAACGTTTCAGGCTCAATTTATTGTCGTGATATTTCGTTAATGCTTGAGCACTAACATAATATTTAGTTTAGCTAGACGAACCAGTCGATAGGTAATATTCTCAACTTACAGGTTCATGAACTTACATGATATGTCATATTCATGTATGCAAGCGAATATGTTGAGTTATGCACATAGTAACAAAACGTTAGCTAATCTTGATGTTACATAGTGGATAGCGCAATATATTCCACGCTTGTGTCCAGGGTTCGAGTCCGGGTCGACACCGCGCGCCGCTTCATGCGCCCGCGCAGATGATGCCGATAGCTAACACGAAACCCTCTAAAGGACAACACATACTTCTCCGCAGCTCGACGCACTTCTGTCGTTCCTTGTTGTTTCTGTTTTCCTGTTAGAGAAAAGTGTCACTAGGAATATACAGCGCTGAACCAAGAACCACTTTATCTGTTCCACCATTAAGTTTAGCTAAATAACGTTTGTTTACATGTAGCTTATTCCTATCCAAGAAATCAGTTTATTTTTAATTAAAAGCACTTAGGTTTTAAGACAAAACATGTTATGCAGAAGATATAACATATTCAACTGCTTGCTTAGTGTGTGCTAACCTTAACGCGAGCAGCAATGTGCAGGTAATCGCGTGCCCCTGCGCTGCTCTAATGTGAGGCGCAGCGAACATGGGGTTATACGTGGATAACTTAATAATGAGACTGAAAGCAGCACCATGATAAAACTAAACACTACAGCAGCTGCTGTAAGTTAGTACTTCTTGCTAATGAGGTAATAACCATTCCCACGTGGCACCACGACGTCGTACTAATTCTTTATTTATGATTCAGTGTTCAAAGCTTTAATGTACACATTAGTCTCCATATTATAACGGTGTCTGTGCCTCAATGAACGCTCTACAGTTGACCCGCAACGATCTCAATCAAAAAGAAAACAGACATATACACTCACGACACAACAAAGAAGAGAAAGAGCCGCGCGGTTAATTTAATGAACAACTCGTTTAAATCCCTCAGCTCAGTCAGCTCACACGAGTGACATCACTCACGGCACTAATGGCTGCACAAACACCACTCATATCTCTTTCCTTTATATTGAGACGATCAGTCTTCCCATTCATCTGTTCCTCTCGGTAATCCTGTGTATTGATGCTGCGCTCTCAGCATTGACGTCAGTGTCGAGACAAATGCGCGTCACTTGTCATGCTTGTTGCCTGTCGCCCGGGCAGCAGCGGGGGGCGGGCTCGACGGGGGGAGGACCAACAGACGCCCACGCGGCTGCGCGTCAATTAGTACTACAATAGGTGCAGAAGGTAAGGTACTTGGCGGTATTAGACACTATAGAGTATAGATTCATAGATTGTAAGCCATAAGTTCATCGTCAAATCATCGCAAGCTGGAGCCACCAATTTATTGATTTTAGATTGCCTTTCCCATTTTATTTCCGGCTTACTGCCATTTCAATATAGGTACAAGAACCACTACCTCCGCGCTCCATCCTGGTCACCGCTGCAGAGTTCAACGTTCACAAGACTGAACCATGCTTAGCAGACGCGCCCCCGGTGCCGGTGGTGTCACGTGGTCGTGGTACTTCTGCCGCTCCCTGCCCTGTAGCACCGAGTAGACCTGCAGACAGGGATCAAGTTCCCCACACCTGATACCTGCGAGCCGCACGCGACCGTATTGTTCGTGAAAGTTATTGCCTTTAAACCACATTACTTAGCAAATTACTGAAACTCTACACTACGCCAACACCAGACACGAGTTGTGAGGAAACTTACACTCACGTACACACACACGTGAAATACACACAACATAGTGCTTAAGTGGTCACAAAAAACATTTGGTACTTTCCTTACCAACACTTGTTTATTAGGCGTTAGTCGGTATTGAGTACTAAAAAGCTGAAATCAGTTTCCACGAGACACGACCACGAGACTTTTATTTGTATGCTTCAATAAATAAATGTTTCGTTATGTTTAATGCAGAGGATGTAACAGTATCTATAATTAAATATGAGCATAGTACGGAGAAACGTCTTAACTGAGATTTTCTCTAATTTTACAGCGAGCCAGCAACAGACGGCTACTAATGATTATAACTCAATATACAATATATCCATAATAGTGTAAAGCGTCAATCATCACGTAATAGTGTGTAATAGTGTTACTGGCCGTAAACTGTTTCCCTGTGCCGCGCATGCGCAGTAATGAGCGAGCTTTTATACTGCACTAGTGGAGCATGGCAGGTAATACATTGGATAATAGATGCACGCTCTTCTCTACGGATACCGTTACGATAATATTCCGAAATGATAACATTTAGTCCCACAGAAAACCAACAAATTGCTTACTACATATATGAACTGGTTAAGAATACTGTGATGGCTCCAGGTCTCGGCCTCAAATCCAGTGATGGTAGCCCTGTCCTAAGACCAAGTCCTGTAACGGTAAGGATGTCGGCCTGTGTTGTCATCATACCAAGGTTCTGTGTTGGCTCGCGTTGATCGTCTAGTCTGTTTGGTTTTGTGAGTGAGTATACTGAGAAAGAGTCGAACTTTCTTAGTTAGTCTTTGGTAATCAATACTGTGTTTAATCTAGGAAGGATTGAACTTCCTCACACCAGTGTTTAAGGAATAATGCTGTATCAAGAGAGTCATTTCGGGGTTTTTAATCAACAATTAGATTTAGATTGACCACAGGTCAATCTCGAGTACACTCCACTGTGCGAACAATGTAGACTTATCAATCATTCTACTCGATAATACGGAGCTTGTCTCAACGCGTCTGTATTATTATTTAGTACAATACTTAATCAGTCTTCCTCTGATTTAATAAAGGATTTTACAAGTTAAAATCAATTTGACACGTTAGAATGATTATGTAAGTTGATACATGTGCGTTTGTGCTTATTTTAGCCACCGCGTCTGACTGATATCGTTCAGCATGGGGGAAGCCCTACACCGCGCCACGGTCCTTAATCAATGTTATTGGGGGGCAATCGACTCCCTGTAATCGCTACGAAGCGTTAGTGATTCCCATTTCCATATAGGCAGGTACTTGCATTTTTTTATAGCCAGATTCCCGGTTAGGGCAGGCATCGCCAGATTCCCAGTTAAGGGCAGACTTATTTGCCAGTTCCCAGTTTGGGCAGACTTTCCCCCGGAACCATGGTTTTGATTATGTATTTATATTTGAGTTATATTTAGATTTGGCCAAATCTAGGTCGGGAGTCGGATTGCAAGACATGACGTGTATGGTATGCTGCGTTATCACTGCCAGAGACGTCGCTCAGTCGTGTATCTCAAGCCATCAGTATATCAAAGTTAGGAAATATTAATGTGCATTATGCAACACAGCCGAAATGTTTCTCTCTCTCAAAACAGTATATCTGCTCCAACATAGTTAAGTGATTGTTGACTTGAATCAAAGTGATGATTAGGTTCCTGTAAACTTGTGTCTCTACTCGCTCAGTTTGGGTTTTACTGATGCATACTAGGTCCAATTCAGTTCAGAAGGAACTTATAGTCTCAGACCTTAATTGAAGTATCTGACTTAGGCCTGGATTCTTATCTCAGACCTGGTCTAAAGTAGTACAAATTATTATATTAGGTTAAATTCAATAACGTAAAATCGTGTCATTCAAGGTTCAGTGTGTAAATTATAGAGAATTCATTATTGGAGATCCAACCTGATTTACTCACTGATGTTAAAGCAATGCCTTTGTTACTACTTGGTTTTAGCTTTATCAATCTTCCATTATCAAATTCTCTACACAGGTAATCTTGGAATATAAAAGAAAGAGGTGGTTGATGTTTAAATTATTTATTTATTTTCGATAAATTTAACGAAAGAAACTGTTTGATTAATTAGACCTAGTTCGCTAGGATGATAGCGAGCTAAGGTCGAGTGTCCCATTACTAAACCTAGTCAGTTAAGGGGAAATGGAACATCTCAAGCGAAAACCCCTTCTGACAGCGAAAGAAACTGTTTGATTATTTAGATCTAGGTCCGCTAAGATTGTGACGGACCTGGACCGAGTCGTCCTCTTCTAACCTAGCCAGGTAAGGAAAACAGAACGGCTCAAGCGAAAAACCTTTCTGGCACACACAAATTAGATTTACAACATATGTACAATATTGACAATTATTTATCAGCTTATATAAATTGCAATACAACTGAGAGGAGAGGTAAGGCACACATAAAGGTTACACAGTTTTTATACAAGGTACTTAAGCCACAATATCCCATGATAATTTACAGTAATATACTCAGATCTCTAGCTTAAGCCAGTTCACGTAGTTCAAGGTCTGCGTGATGTGTATCGCCTATACAATTCAAAGCGATTTCTCCACAATTTCCGCCTTTCCATCTCTTGCAAACTTCTATACAAGTTATCACGAGAAGACAAATTACTATTATCAAGAATAGTATAGCAGCTACTTTGTCTAGGCTAGACCAAAGGTGCTCTCGTGTCTTTTGACTTAGTGAGTATAAAATATCGAAGTTTGTTGCAGCCTCCATTTTTACTTGGGTCGTTAAATAGATTGGGTGACTGAAGTTATTGTAAATTAGCTTGGGATCTTGCCTTTACACAAAATTTGAACTTGGAATACGTTACCAAATTTTAGCTCTCTCTCTGTCTCTCGGTTTCACTTAATATTACTTAGACTTAGACACACTGCTTCTAATTTTATTTTAAAATACAATCAATATTCAATGATAATTAACTATAATTATCACTTGCAACCGCCTTGACTCTTGCACTTCGTCTGTCCCTGACGATACCCGCGTCCTCTCGACTCCTTGCTCCACCCCCGCAAGGCACCCAGATAAACTCCTCCTAGAAATACGAATCATACGCAAGTAATCTGTTTTTCATTGGCTGTCTTGTGTAAGACGCTTGCTCATTGGTCAAAAGCATGGCGTCGGGTTCCCGCCAAATGCTGCGTACGCGCCTTCATGCATCGTCATTTCACACATCTGTTTACCAGGCGTTCAGATATTCTGAGAAAGGTTACTTCAATGTACGATTTATTGCTTTTCGAGTGTCGTTTTGTAATATTATTTTAAACTAAATTCAATAGATTTTTATTTTCTAAGTGGTTTGGGTCCGTTTGCTTATCTTTTGTTTCTAAATAATTTCTTCCCATGGATATTTCAATAGGTAGTTTTTGACAAGGGTTGAAATTTATGGATGGCTATAACGTAATTTATTTATTTCTTCTATATGCAAAAAAAAAGAATAGTGGTTCGGTGAACGACCATCTCAATACCAAGTAGGGTCGTGTCGGTAGATGACTGACTACGCCCCAAGGGTTTTTGGTTAACTGGACCCACTCGAAATGGACCCTCGGGTCCAAACGACCAGTTTAAAGTTTAACCTGGTCGACTGGACCCACTACCTAATTTCATTATAAAGTACAGTCACGGAGTACAGTCGAATCTTTTAGAAGTTGAATAAGTCATGAATTGAGGAAAAGTCGTTGAATCTTAGCATTTGACGATTTGGTTACCGATTCACAACGACTGTTCCTTCTCTATCTATCTCCGTGAAGCGACTGTAGCATACCGTCACGATAAGGATTGACGTGGCTCGCTAATGAATGGACGCCGCGTCTAATCGCTCGCACGGAACACACGGAACAAATAAAAGAATGAATTAAGTGGCCGCCATCTTAGATCCCGTAGGTTGCGTCTGTTTGATCGACAGATCGATTTGAGATAATATCAATACAGCGCGAGATTATTTCTTTAATTGTTGTTATTACTTGTTTAAGAAGCAAAGCGTTTAATTGGTCTGTTGCTCTCGGCTGGCGGCTGCGGCTGAGAGGAAACTTTTAGTGCGGGATCATATCCTGTCTGGTGCTTTGTTATCGCAGTCATCTAACAGTCAATCAATCAATTCAATCTGTGGCTGCCTGAGCTTAAATATTGCCTTTGTTTATTGGTAGGTGTGGCAACACATTAACTATAACTGCTACAAGTCGTGAATATTATGTATAGTATAGTTATGTCTTATTCAGTTAGCTTTAACTTACGCACCAGTGTCTGATGATATTGATGACATTTTGGTTGTCCTTTTTTAAAAGGTGTTAGGTACCCATTTTAAGCTGTGTTTGAGAATTATCTAGTTATAGTTGAGACCTGTAGCTGTGCGTGCTTCTTGCTCCACGGTACAGTGACGTGCACTGATGCGTTAAATGAGCATGATTGTATTGATTGCGGCTTAGTGGCGTGATGCACTGCGCTGCGGTGTGGAGTCGCGGTGCCGCTAGCGATGCGTCGTGTGCGGCCGCGCCTGCGCCTGCGCATTGTGTGCGCACTCGACATGCACGCGAGTGACAGACACTTGGTGAATACCGCAATACCAAATTATCTGTGTTATCGTAAATAATCTAACGGAGTCTGCATGTCAGATGACGTGCAGAACTCGCGTGCGTAGTGACATGACGCGGGAGGCACTGTGGAGGCATTGCCTGCCACGACAACTCACTGTGCACGCGATTTACTGCATTATCGAATTACAAACGATGGACCCCTCATAATTACTGGCACGGAACCCGTCATTACGTCTGTAACGCACAATAAATCCTACGTCCGCGAGGCGCACACGTCTCTAACGTGTAATTGTCAATGTTGTGACGTGTCCCGCAGGCATCAAACGCTTTCACAAATCAATCTCGGCAGCCATAACTAAGCTTTACGACTTCCATGACCTGAGGCGCGGTAACACTACGTTCTGCCTCTTCTATAATATACGAATAACATGAATGCGCGGAACGTGGATGAAACAATTGATGTTATTAAACCTTGTGATGACGAGCCAACTCGGCGTGAACACGCTACAGTTCAACTAGGTTCGCAGACTGGAAGGTTTCTCTCCCAATAAGGGCGTATAAAGTGAAACACAGCTACGTGTGCGGAATGCGGAGAGAATCTGCTGGGAATTGAGACGTTGAGGCACAACTTGGAACAATCTGAGGCAACAGAGGCTGCTTTATGTGAGAGGTGACGGCCAGCCCAGGCAGGATCCGGGCAGGACTACAAGCGTTTGACAGAGCTTTGCATTGTTGCAATGTTTGAAATTAGATATATTAGAACTTCTGGGGGTCTAAAATGACCACTATAGCAGAATCATAATAGGATAATAATTATGCATTGCGTTAAAATTCGTACAACGGTCACAAAGTGACAATTCATTATAGTAACAGTGTACGTCTGTGACCATTTTACGAATTTTAACACAATTCATATTTAATATCCTATTATGATTAACTGTTAACTGTTTTAATGCTGAGTGAAATGTGATCGCTTCCATAACGTCTCCTCAATTACTAGCTGATACATCAACTTATTGACTATACGCTAACTAATTGAATCAGCTATAATGTCTCGCACTATTACTATTAATGAGTCAATTGGACCCACGCTTGATTCTAATCGATATGATCACCATTTTGATCGAAACTGACTATAAAATATCTAATTTGACTGCGACTGTTGCCTAATTCGATTGGACAATAATACGACTCGGAGATAATTTGTCGATCGCGTATGATTTGGTGATGGATGGGAAGTGTCGATAATGTGTCAGAAGTGACGTGAGTTATAGTGATGTGCGTGGTGTGTAGTGTGTAGTGATGTGCCACAGTGGATGTGTCACTAATAGTGGGGCTGGCGCAGTGGACACATTAATCATAGCGCTGTTACATGCTCAGATTGTACACTGATTACGGACACATACACGTGTCCGAAAACTTTTGAAATTGTTTAATGGGTGTATTGTTTGATACGTTACTCTAAGATATATTGCTATACTAGCTGACCCACGCAACTTCGTCTGCGTCACTTAAATATAGCTTATAACCTTTCTCGATATCGACTATCCGACATAAATTAAGCTAAATCGTAACAAACAAAAAATCTTATCTTTCCTCTTTATATTATAATATTAGTTTAGATGGTTTAGATTAGCTTAGATTATATTAAAGTGAGAATTACTATAGGTATCTCTTACTGTTAAATATACTAAACTTATACTTGTAAACATTATGATGCAGTAAATATTTTGAATTTGAATTTCCCGGAGGCCAGCCAGAATCCCCCGTACCTACATTGCGACGCGCGAAATATTTTGCCGCGCGGATATTTTTACATTGCGATATCTTCTAAGATATTTGTTTAAACTGAATAGAGTAAAGGGCACAAATATTTTATATTAAATTTTCGTTCTAACAAACACATTTATTTAGATATAGATTCATACCATATGGGTTAAATAAGCTTCGCAAAAAATAATTATTTTTAACCTAACAGTTTAACTGTAAAAAAAGGTTACAGTGAGTCAATCTTAAAAGATATTTATTTATTTATTTAATAATTTATGTACACACAGAAGACATCACAGGAAATTAACATAAAAAATAATTGAGTACAAAGGTACTGCTTATTTCTTTAGAAATTTCTGCCAGCAGACCTGCTAAAGGAGAAATGATGAAGAAATGTAGACGATAGTGTGTGAAAATAGGAAAAGAATAATGTGTATACGTGCCTTAACTAACTTAACCTAAAATAATAAAATACACATATAAATAAATAAATATAGATATATACTTAAATAAATACCTACATAATGCTAAGATACATAAACAAATAAAATACATATGCATTTAATGAATCATACTGGAGAGGAAAGATAGTGTTCTTTGACTCTTGTTTTAAATAGTGATATAGTCTTTAACTCTCGGATGCTAGGCGGAAGTGAGTTCCACAACCTTACAGCATGGACAGAGAAGGAATATGAGTAATAGCTGGATTTATGAGGATGGGATTTGAGTAAGGTTCGAAGGTGCGATCTACAAGGTGCGTCAGAAGGACGGGCATAGGAGAAACGCTCACGCAGGTAAGAAGGATAGGACGGGTTGTGTAGAATCTTGAAGAGAAGACATAGGATCCTAGCGTTCCTGCGAAGGCGGATTGGGAGCCACTTGAGTTCTTTGCGAAGGTGAGAAACGTGGTCATATTTACGCAGACCAAAAATAAAGCGAATACTTAAATTTTGCAAGCGCTCAAGCTTATTTAATAGCTCCTCAGTAGCATCCAGGTAGCAGGCGTCGGCATAATCTATAATCGGCTGAATAAGTGTTTGAGTTAAGGCAATTTTACTTTTCAACGGCAGCAGACTCTGAAGGCATTTCAGCGAATGAAGTGAAAAGTGGACTTTACGACTGACCTCGTTGACCTGAGCTCGCCACGACAGATTGGAATCGATGGTTACTCCCAGATCTTTAGCTGTATCTGTGTATTCAATGCGAACACCATCGAGGTACAGAGGTTTCAAGGATGCAACAACAGCCGCACCACGAACAAATCGGCTGCCTATAACCATGGCCTGAGATTTAGAAGGGTTAATTTGCAATCCAAATGACTTAGCCCAGGCGCTGATACAAGCCAGGTCATGGTTCATAGCAGCAATGGCGGAATCCGAATCAGCTACAGCAAAATGCCGGTAGAGCTGCAAGTCATCAGCATACAGATGGAAATAGGAAGAAATTACACTGGTAACCATGTTAATGAAAATTGAAAAGAGAAGAGGAGAGAGAACGCTACCCTGAGGAACACCCTCAGTGAGGCTACACCAATCAGAGAAAGTGTCATCAAGGCGAACACACTGAGAGCGTCCCCGAAGATATGAATTGAACCAGGCTGAAGCAGAAGAAGAGAAATTTAAAGATTTAAGGATACCAAGCAGAATGTCGAAATCCACTGAGTTGAAGGCACTACTGAAGTCAAGCAGTACAAGGACGGTAAGTGACTTACTCTCCATTGCCCAGCGGATATCGTCAGTCACTTTCAAAAGTGCAGTGACAGTACTATGACCCGAGCGGAAACCAGATTGGAAAGGGGATATTAAAGAGTTCGACGCTAAGAAAAATGTTAATTGTTTGTGAACTAAATGCTCAAAAACTTTGGAAAGAAAAGGGAGAATAGAAATAGGTCTAAAGTGGGATAGCGAGGATGGATTGTTAGTTTTAGGTAACGGTATAATGTGAGCCTGCTTCCAAACTGAAGGAAAAGAGCTACAGGAAAATGAATGATTAAAGATGTGAGTAAGAACAGGAAGTAAAGAGGGAAGGATAAGAGTAACCATTCTTGAACACAACTTGTCGTTACCGACTGCAGAAGATGTAATCGAAAGTACAGATTTCTTAACATCATCCTCAGAAACATCGTTAAGGATAAAAGGAGAACATTGTGGCAACGGCAATCTAGAAAGGCTATCTAGGGTCACAGCTTTGACAGACGAATCGAGAGAGAAGGGAAGGAAAGAGAAATGTTTATTGAGGTCGTTAAGGTTCACGTCTTTGCACTGGTTGGTAGGTGATTTGCCTACGCCTACAGACTTGAGGAATTTCCAAACATCTGAAGAACTACGGTTGTTGAGTTGGTCGTGGAAATAGCGTCTCTTAGTCTCTTGACACAGACGACTGCAGCGATTTCGTAGCGATTTGTAATAGGAAAGATTCAGTTCAGAAGGTCTGCGCTTATATCTACTCTTAGCTTTATCCCTTCGTGCCATAAGATCTTTAATTTCTGTGGTAATCCATGGGGCAGGGTTATGTCTCACTTTGACACGACGGATAGGTGCATGCCGGTCAAACAAGTCGAGGATTTTCGTGTTGAAGTAACTCACCATCTCCTCAATACTCTCAGTCTCAATCAGCGGGGACCAGTCGAGACTGTTGGCATCACACCGCAATGCCTCCAGATCTATGCCGTTGTAGTTCCGAAGATATAAAAACTGGGGCTTACGCTTAGGAACACGGATGCGATATGATAGATAGATGAGATCGTGGTAGGAGAAAGTAGCAGTAAGCTGACCATGATATTTAACGTTATTAGGAGAAGAAACAATCATGAGATCTAGAAAAGAAGGTGAACAATTAGGAAAATAGTGAGTTGCAGAGAGAGGCAAAACTTGGAGATTAAAGGAAGATAAGACGGAGAGAAGTTTGAGAGAGCGAGCGTCGTTTTTGCGTCGTTTTAGATAGATATATGCTGTCGCGGACTTTTTTTTAAAACTTTTAAAGAGGAACAATTCCTTCATACATGATATTAGCGTAACTTAAACCGTTTTCGCAGTGCACGCAGCGGAAGCTCTCAAAAAGGAAATACCTTTTCCCGTTTTTGTAACATTTTTCATTTATGCTCCGCTCCTATTAGCCGTAGCGTGATGTTATATAGCCTATATAATAACTATAGCCTATATATGTTATAAGGCTATAGCCTTCCTCGATAAATGGACTATCCAACACAAAAGAAATTTTTCAATTCCAAGGAGCAGTTTCTGAGTTTACCGCGTTCAAACAAACAAACAAACTCTTCAGCTTTATAATATTATTATATTACTAGCTGACCCACGCAACTTCGTCTGCGTCACATAAATATAGCTTATAACCTTTCTCGATATCGACTATCCGACATAAATTAAGCTAAATCGTAACAAACAAAAAATCTTATCTTTCCTCTTTATTATAATAGTTCAGATGGTTTAGATTAGCTTAGATTATATTAAAGTGTGAATTACTTGCATGTCTTAGAACCAAAAAATTCGAAGACATGTGACATTTACCAATCCAAACTGGGCCCGCGTGGTAGATTATAGCCCATCCCTCTCCTAGAGAGGAGGCCTGAGTCCCTGCAGTGGGAACATTATAGGCTGATGATGATGATGATGATGTGAATTACTATAG
The DNA here is from genome assembly GCA_949775195.1 of Diarsia dahlii. Lineage (NCBI taxonomy): Eukaryota > Metazoa > Arthropoda > Insecta > Lepidoptera > Noctuidae > Diarsia > Diarsia dahlii. Next base: position 21,086,272 of record OX459209.1, read on the forward strand.
GTATCTCTTACTGTTAAATATACTATAACACTCTATACTTGTAAACATTATGATGCAGTAAATATTTTGAATTTGAATTTCCCGGAGGCCAGCCAGAATCCCCCGTACCTACATTGCGACGCGCGAAATATTTTGCCGCGCGGATATTTTTACATTGCGATATCTTCTAAGATATTTGTTTAAACTGTATAGAGTTAAGGGCACAAATATTCTATATTAAATTTCCGTTCTAACGTTCTAACAAACACATTTATTTAGATATAGATTAATACCATATGGGTTAAATAAGCTTCGCAAAATATAACTCTTTTTAACCTAACAGTTTAACTGTAAAAAAAGGTTACGGTGAGTCAATCTTAAAAGATAGATATAATAATATGCTATCGCGGACTTTTTTTTAGAACTTTTAGAGAGGAACAATTCCTTCATACATGATATTAGCGTAACTTAAACCGTTTTCGCAGCGCACGCAGCGGATGCTCTCAAAAAGGAAATACCTTTTCCCGTTTTTGTAACATTTTTCATTTATGCTCCGCTCCTATTAGCCGCAGCGTGATGTTATATAGCCTATAGCCTTCTTCGATAAATGGACTATCCAACACAAAAAGAATTTTTCAATTCCAACCAGCAGTTTCTGAGTTTACCGCGTTCAAACAAACAAACAAACAAACAAACAAACAAACAAACAAACAAACTCTTCAGCTTTATAATATTAGTATAGATATAGTAATATATAGTATATATAGTAATATAGTATATATAGTATAGTATATATTGCTACATTATCCACGTGACTAGTAGGAGTGAGTTTTTATGAGGTTGTGCTGCCATTTGATTCAGTCACCATGATTGGTTGACTTTATTATATTCTGCTAATCGTAAACATGGGTAAATATTACGTTGTGATAATGACCCCGTTAGTTTAAAAACTTACATCAGCTTGCTTTGACTACATGATGATACTCAGTAGTCTGTGTGCCAGTAACTGTAGTAAACTGTAAGTACTAAGTTTGTAGGTACAACAGACAACAGTCGTGCTCACAAACAATGTAGTATTAATTTGTGACCACAAGCTCTGCAGGCGGTGCGCGGTGTGGCGGTGTGGCGGTGTGGCGGCGTTGTGGTGGTCGCGTCTAGTCTCGCGTCTCATTAATTACTAATGTTTAATTAATTACAACGTGTACCGCAGACTGTTGTGCAATCACTGCGGCTATTTGTTTCGTAAGTAGGTACCTGCTGACGCTATTGTTGCAATGCGTTTAATTACTAGCTCGTAATGTTTATCTGAATTAACAATGTTATGTACACTCTGTCTTGATAGCACTTTCACATTGTGTACCCGATTTATATTTATTTGTACTTATCTCAATTATGATACAGCATCAGTTTGCTACTTTATCACGTTGAAACTCAATGTCTACAAAGATAACATAACGTAGGTAGGTGACATCGCCAGACGGTCGCGCAGAAAAGTGTTCTGCTCCATTTCAGTACAGACTTGTAAAATCGTAATAATGTACCATTTAGCAACATCTAGATACAGCGCCCTGCTTCCATTATCTCAGCGAGCAATAAATGGCGGACATGTCTCTCGCAGTAGATCGCGGATACATTTGTCGCCGCGATCACAATATTCACTATTATATATTCGCAGTGAACCTGTACTGGTATTGCGCAAATCTGTGCAGGCTGTGCAGTGTGCACAGAGTGCAGGTTGGTGGGGTTCGGCAATGGCGGCAGCAGGTAATGTTACACTTTTACTGGCTGTATGCGTCTTGCGTCGCGATTAGCATGAGCGTTTGGTCACTAAACGCACGAGACTAATGTTATTGCTCTAGTATTAGCATACCGCGAGCAGATTCATTGTGACGAGTTAAAGAAGATTTGAAAAGTGGGTACGACATGATCATTTGTGACTTGCACTTTCACTCTTGATTTGTGTCATTTATAAATCTCCAACTGGATTAAGCCTGGATTAAGCCTACTGTATTGCGATGTGATATGTGTCGTCCTTTAAAATCGAATTACGTTTCAATTAACTTTATCGCTCCTTTGATATTGTTCTTTATAATCGTCGACAAGGTCGTAATACTGTTTATTTATGAATGTTGACAGACAATTCATTTTACTATACATTTCAATGACATACTACTACTGGCATGTGATGTCAGTCTGTCACTATCGATACGTCCTCTGCGCAGTAACTGTAGCATATAGCGTGCCCGCGTCATGCACTGGAAGCAATCGAGCAGAAACAAAACGCTAATGCACACCGTCATAACATGTCACGACGGTGATGTAGATTGAGACAATAATACGTCAACACCAGCTGATTGATTGACGTCCAGTCTTTCACTCTGTGTACATCTTCTATACTTAAATGTCATCATAATAATTACTGCCTGGTTCTTAATACCAATAAAAAATCTCTTACGGATGTTCATAATTGTAGCACCTTGATTGTACTTCATTGACCAGTAACTAGCATTGTATCAGATGCGGTGTAAGCAAAAGAGGATAAATTTGGTTCCAATCAAGTACAATTTATTACTTATTAGTCAGCAATCGGTGCACGGTTCGGGTTGGTCGTTTCCTAAGGAGAAGAACCGGCAAGAAACTCCGTGGTGATTCATGGTGTTGTATGCCTGTATGATCTCTGATCATATCCCAACACACGCCTACCCAGTGTGTTAGTGTATCGCAAAGCTCTATTTAAGATCATGAGTGACACACATTGGAGTGGATCCGTAGTTCACAGCACATCTACCCACTGCCACTAATGCACGGAGCGGTGCGCGCGCGCAGCCGATGTCTATCTTAAAAGCTTCGCATGAGGCGCGTGTTTTTTTGTCTGAAGTGTGTTATGTTGTGTTGCCCCACAGCGCACAGTTGTATTGTGTGCTACACTCATCGGATATGTGGCGTAATGGCGGCTGTAATGGCTCGTCGAGGATCTTATCTCGGTATCTGTTGCCAAGGTTTAGAGGTGAGAGCTTGTTTACCGAAAATAATGGTTTAGTGGCAATAGTCCTTGACTACAGCATGTTAGGGGCGGTACGTAATAGGAATGAGTATTTTTAACAAGTTTTACATTACAGGAGTGATGTTAATACATGTTTTCATTTTAATTTTAAAATGAGGTGTGCGATTATTTTACCGCTCAGAAATTAGAAACTGACCAGAGGTTATTAGCACTTAGAATCATTCTTATTTACATAGGAATCCTTATAGTATAAAAATAACAGATGTTTAAATCATGCTTCTGACCACAACACAAGAAAAGCACATCTAAACATGCAATATCTTTCACAATCACACAAACACCGGTTTATATTTTCAAATCCCACAAAAAGCCCTTCCCCAACAATTACGAAACAGTCAATCATTTCTTAAATGAAACTAACTTGATCCTATTATAAACTGGAGCACCGTGTAAATGTATAACATCAACCCTTTTTTGTAGCCATTCGGAGTCGACAGGACGGCATCGGGAGCGCATTCTATCATAAAACCATTTTTTACCATCTGTAGCTCAGGTAGTCTGGCGGAGTCCTCGTGTAGTTCCCATGGAGCCGGCAGCCGGCTGTAGTATCCGTGTCAATGCTATGAATGATGATGCCGTGATGGATGGAGGCTGCGTGTCAGCTGACCCCCGGGGGCCGCGCGGGCGCGATGTTGCGCTGATACCGACGCTATGCAAATGTCTTGACGGATAGTAACATGCGATACAAAAGTAAGAGTGCTCGTCTGTCGCTAGTAATAGTCATTGGTTTTGCTTCACTTCTGATTAATGAACGTAGCTTCATTGCTGGTGATGTTGAGGTTACAGAATACAGATACTAGACTATTATAGTTAATAATGATTATACTCAGGAGCTTTGATTTCAGATAGGCCCTATCGACTTTTTCCAAACATGTGTGAAACAAGGCTGCACTTGAATGCCAGGCAGGTTCACATGTGCCGTGACACTGCGCATGCGCACATGACGGCACAACCACTAGCTCACCTGCATGTATCAACATTCAGCACTCAAGGGGCACTCACGTCTCGCTAGCAACCTAGATTAGCCGCAGATTACGGTGAAATCTATACTAAGACTGTTCAATTACTTATTTGTGGTTATTTAATTTTTTTTACAATCTCATCAAAGACTGCAAGATTTAGTATTGTTCGTGAGAATTTCATTAAAATAATTGAACCTGAATAGCACTAAGGTCAAGCTCATGATTAAAATCCGTTTCTCTCATAAACTAGATTCAAGAAATGACTGGTTGTGGTAGTGTTTGTTATTAGAAGTAGCATGTTACAATTTGTTTACCGGCCAATCGAATTAACTCGCGCACTGACCCTATAGTTTCATTACCGCGCATTCCTGCGAACGCGCACGGAAATCGTAAAGTTTCTGTACGGAGTCCGGGTGGTGCGCTCTGCGGCTGTGCTGTGGGGCTACACTAATTAAACTACAGACATGCGCACGAGGTTGTAGCGCCTGCCACCCTGATGTCTGTTAACCCTTAGGGAGTAGTTCAGAACAGAGGGGTGTCTAAATACCTCCTACAGTTAGTTACTTCTAATAGCGCGAATGCCATTTCCAGGAATGTCCAGTTTTATATCTATTTTTGTTCATGACAGGGTTCCACGAGATATATCAGCTTTCTTTTTTTAAAAGAGATCCACAAAAAGCGTAGTTAACTGTCTATTCATCGGGTTAACGTTTTTGTGTCAACACAGAGAGCCGTGACGACAGCTCTCGAGCCCGCCCAAAGTGGCCCGAGTGGCCGTGTGGCCGTGTGGCCGTGTGGCTGTGATAACTCTCCAGTCATGCAGTTAATTAAACTCTTTGTCAGTTTGTATAGATCTTCGAACATCGCGCCTCACGAATTAATTAAATTAAGGTAGGGTTATCCATCGGGGGACAAAAAAATCGATTCCGAGAAGAAAGGTGAAAAAGTGTAAGACATACCTGAAACAAACTCAATGGATCTAATTATTGCCTATTTCAGTTGTCTGCAATATATGTTCATAACCGCCGAGGTGATACAGCCATGCACTAGAGACGCCTCATATTATAACGAAGCAACGAACCGCAGCTCTCACGTTAGATTGACATCTGCAGCTATCTGTACACATCACATTTATGAGCGTAGCGCGGCGACTTAACAACTTGGCTCAAATAAACTAAAACTAACAGTAATTTGCCTGCTAAGTACTGCGGTTAGAGGAACGCCGTAATGGCCGGAATGAGCCCGAAACGGCGTCATTAACACCGCATCTGTCGCACTCACGCCACCATGTCCGGCGAGGTAGGCAGAGACACAAGTACTGAGTCGAGACATACTTTCTACGAGTACGTACTGTTTACAAGCCTGTTCTGAAGATTCGGACACACTGTCGAAGTCGGTTTGTTTGAATGCAATTAAAATAAAGAGAGCGTCAGTGGGACTGCGGGAATGCGGGACTGCGGGACGGAGCGGATGCGGCGCGGCGCAGACACACGGCGACAATTAAATAGTGTTTAGTGCGCGGGCGCACGCCGCGCCGCAACCTGTCCACTGGCTGTGTGGACACTGTCACAAGCTGTAGCGGGAGACGAGACGGTGCTGCGTCATGGGCTTGTCGTTGATGTTCTAATGTGCATTGTAAACCTAAAAATTAATACACTGCCTTCGAGAAATAAGTTTTAAAGAATTACTATGATCAGTGAGTCTAAATCAGGCACACCCAGGCTTCGCCGACCATCACAGACTTGCTGCTAGAGTGTTGAAGCCCCGACGTTCTGAAGATAATAACAGTATTTACGACTCCCATATTAGTTAGGTATCGTGATAGCAGCTGGTATCAAGCTGTATCATTGCGACTTAGTATTGGTTTCCAGCTGTCCTCTGTCCTCTTGTGGCTCAGAGCCTACTTTACCTATGTCGATGAGATGTGGTAACTGCGCCCAATTACACATTAAACAGCGCACTTTCTCCTGCGCGCGCGCATCTCACCGGTTCACTGATCTACGAGACGTCCACACGCTCGTTCTCATGCTCCACTTGTAGGGTTTTAATTGTAGTTATTGTGATCATACCTAATTACGTTGTTTGGTGGTAGGCAAATAACAGTAGTAACTAGTAAACTGTGCGGGAGAAGGGCATCGCAAATGAAGAGTTGCTATAGTAGAATCACTGAAATCACCAGCTACAAGTTTACTTTACTTCCATCATACGCAAAACTACCTATTTACCAAAGGAGTCGCGCCGTCATTGAGTTAACTTTTAATTAGAGTTCTTTCTACTCAATGATTTGGACACAAGTACTTTCACAACCCATCATCATGTCATGTGTCCGCGCAGCGTGACACGTCGTCCACTGTGTACTGTCTAATAGATGGCAACGTGCTCGTCACCACGTGTCCATGTGTGTGTGTGTGTGCTTAGGTCGGCGTGATCTCCTGGAGGTGTTCACCTCCGGAAGAGGTTTTTCCTCGGTTCGTGACAATTAGATGCGAGTGCGCGTGCGCGCGCGTGACGTCACGCCGCGACATGCGCAGGCGCTCATTAGCGCCGCGGGGACATCCACACCACCACGCCGCGCAGACACCCGCCCGTCACATCGCACTCATTAAACTTTTTACATCAACCCTACGTAGCAAAAGCAAGCATTTAGTCAGTCATTGCAGGGATCACTATTGCGAATAAAGCAACATAGCGAGTATCAATTAACAATATAATATTAGAACGCAGGGGTAATATCATCTGGTATACGATAGGTAAGCAAGCATAAATGAATTCCGGGAAACAGCGAATCAAAACAGCAGTTACATCAAGTAGGCCGATGATGATGAGGTTGCTGCCAATCTGCGCAGATTGCAGTTCACGTGGATTAGCTGCAGACATACACACATACATACATACGTCGGGCATAAACAAGATATCTGAAGTTTAATTTACTTGCGGCAGGAAGCGACCAGCGCTAAATTGGACATTAGTCTAGCTAGCCCTAGGGCTACCCAGCTCAGGTGAAGCTGTTACGTTTCTGATTATCTGTTAGCATACAATTTTGTTTACCCTAAACAACATCCATTGCTGAAAAAGGGGAAAAATTGAAAGACAAATTAATGTGTCTTGCTGTGTTGCCCATAATAGTGATTTTCCGACAACCGTATTACTAGGTAGGCAATTGGCACTGTCGGTCACAAATACCCTGATACTGACACCACATTCTGTACTCTGATTGGATTAGACAATGTTTTAATTCAGCAAGACTTTGTGTTTCAGTGTCGTGTTGTGAGTTAGTGAGTTCTAAGTAGGATCGCTATCTGTAACAGCCCTAGTCGTGACGGTGCACGGTGGTGCGGTGAAGCGGCTGTCGGTCCATCTGGTCCGTTACACTGCGCCTGCGCACCGGCACCGCTTGATCCACACTCCTGCGCCGCAATCACACGCCCAACTGTGCAAATGTTCCGCGCACTAATGAGAGCCCGGTCGATGACCCCGCACACACACACACACTCACACACAGCTCATCCGAAGCAGTTAATAGCGGCGTTTAGTCAACACTTGTATTTGTGTGTTTGCGTCAAAAAACAAGTGTTTGATCTGTTGACTCCTCATAAGTGTAAACGTTTGCGTCCGTCAAGATACTGTTATCTGTTTGATGGATCTGAAGCTTTAGTCGTTTTCCCTGTTTGCGGGTGGAGGCTGACGTCATCCGATTAAATACGAATATTTGCAACTTGATAGATAGCCTGATAATGTATCTAGTATCACAGTACGCCCGCTGCATCCTCCTGCCTGCTTGCCTTCAGCTACCTCGTCTCTTGAAGAAAATTTAAAGCCAACATTGAAGAAAACCAATATAATGTGATATTCGGAACCACATTGATTGCATCGTCGACTTCTTTGGTCAATCCATTCTACATGGACTCCTACGGAAGTGACCTTTCCGTGTACTTAACGCACTCACTCGTGATATAACAAGTGTGCTTACTCTCGAATATAATTCCGATAGATCGACATTGGAATTGTCAGTCAAACGTCAGCAATTGGCTGGACTCACTGAGTCTAGCCAATCCCTGACGTTTAACTCAACCAACTGACGTTTGACCAATCTTGATCTATCGGAATTATATTCCAGAGTAAGCACCCTGATTCCAGCAGTCTGAGAACTGAGCGCGCGCTGATTAACGCCATTCAGAGCTGACGGTTGGTTGTGACAGCAACCGTCACGCGATTAGTCGCGCTCGCGTCGTGACGCAACGCAGCACGTGATCGCGTTTGTCAGCCAATCAGAAGGCGGCGCGGCCCACGTGACGGCTGCGACGGACCACCAACGACTCGGTGACAAAAAGTTGATGAGTGGCGGAAATGCCGTGAAACTGGCCGGAGCAGCCGACACCCGGTGGAGCACGACACTTCATTACGAGCCGGTGCGACTTGCGACTGCGCACTGAGTGTGGGGCTTGTATTGGTACAACAATGGAAATTGTACCCATGATCGAGTGTGCAACAATATCTTTCCAAAATGTAAGGCGCTGTATGTTTTAAATGTGAATTTCGGACACTAATTGAATGTTTGTTCAAGCTCGCGTTGCGATGAAGCTGTAAGCACAGTTCCGATTGGTTCCGCTGCATCACGCTCATCGCTCGACAGTGGAACATGTTCATTGATCACGCATTATGCACGCCGTGTCTCTCTGTACACTCGCAATCAATCAAGCATTGTGTGCGCCCGCGCAGCCATTCAGCGCAGGATTGCTCATTAACCTGCGCTGATCCAACGCTAATTAAATCGTCCGCGGACAATGCGCGCGCGCACGCCTTGCGCCTCGCCTCCTCCGTGCTCCCACTGTTTTAATTAAAGCCCTATTATAGTGGGATAGAGGACGCATGCGCAGTAACGAGCACCTCTGTGTATGTAACTCGATTACTTGCCTGAACAAACACGAGTGGTCGTACAGTTGTGGACGTTGTTGGTACAGTGACGCACTCGCGCGCACTGTTCACACGATACCCCCCCCCCCCCACTTGTGGAGATTAATAAATTATCTCAAGTTTAAAATACATCATTTTGTTAAACTTTCACCGTTGCTTTATAATGAGATTTGAGTTGTGAAGCAGTTTTAATTCGTTTAGTATGAGAACAATGATTTATTGATGATTAAACGAACTTACCTGTAAGTGAAGTTCTATCATAATTATACGAAACGCCTCGTCCGAAGAGATTAGTAGTTACATGTAGTATCGCATAGAGATCGCCACTTCAGCACTAGTTGAGAATATTCCTTTACCCTAGTTTTCTTCTTTTTTTTTTTTTTTTTTTTTGATGTGGGTAGGTACTCGTATTACTCGGTGCCCGCTGTTACGCTGGTTCCTCATTTAGTTTAGAGTAAGATCCATTAATAAATCATTGATGTATGTATTTCCTAAGAGATTAGTAACGGGATGAAAAGGGCGGGCGGGCAGTTACTAATCTCTTCGGACGAGGCGTTTCGTATAATTATGATAGAACTTCACTTACAGGTAAGTTCGTTTAATCATCAATTATACTTCACGCCTCGTCCTCGAGATTAGTAGTTACATGTAGAATTTGAGAGTATGTGAGGGAAATATCATCAATGATACAACCTTTTAGATAAAAATAGAAACGACTGTTTATTTTCCAACAAATATTTAACCTCTTTGTTTTAATTTTACAAATTAAAAATTGTAATTTTAATCACTTGAACATATTAAAAAGGAAATTTTCTTCCGTCTTACATAACATGAATACAATTATTCTTATAATAATTATAACAGTTACAAAATAGTAATGTAAATAGTTTCTACTACAAGATAAAGAAATGTCTTTAGCTATTGATAACCGAATGAGCCAAGGATGTACAATCATTGTTCAAAATCGTTCTATTGTAGAACCTCGCAAACACAGTTGAATTGCCGCTCCAGCCGGCTGTGTTGCGGATAGCATCGACGCTTACACCGAGTGAGTGCGCGCGCGACGTGCTGGCGTGCCTCGTGCTGTGCGCAGAGAACACGGACGTGTCGATCCCGCACTCACTTAGTGTCGTTTTTACCCAGCGGCTGAGGGTTTGGGTGCCGACTGCTTTGTGGGGCTTTTTTATACCTACGAACAACAGGTCAGATTTTCTAAAGGGCGTCGATTTATTTGTATAGCAAATCAATGTGGCTGCGGGACAAATTGCAGGTTTTTGATTAAAGAATGGAATGTAAAGCATTGGTTGTTTGGAACCTGCTTTAGAAGTTTTAATGATATCTGGGATTCTAATACTGATGTGGTTTGATGAAATATTAATGTTCTTGATATTTATTTTGGATAAGGTTTGTAATCTATGGGCGGTTGTAATTGCTAGTAATGTGATTGTTTTTCTAGTTAATTTGTCAAATGATAGCTCTTCATTTGGATACCATTGACTTAGGTGGTCAAGTACGCAATTCGTGTCCCATGTGTAGCTATACTTTGGTAAAGATGGTCGGAGACGATACACACCTTTGAAGAATCTCTGTATTCTGTCATCTTTAGATATGGTAGATCCTAATAAAATTGCGAGAGCTGATCTACAAGAATTGAGGGTACCATATTGCGCACCCTGGTGAAATTGTTTAGTCAAAAAATGAATGACAGTAGGAATAGACGCAATAAACACATTGGTGTGAGTATGTTTACAGTAGTTCCACCATTTCCTCAGGCAAGTGTCGTATTGCTTGAGGGAGTTGGCCGATAATGACGCCATCATTATATCCAGTGAAGACGGTGGTACGCTTCTTATTGATAGTGCCTCCCGGATAAGACTGCAGCCTCCAGGGTAATCGTCTGGTGTATCCGACTGGAGCTGGAATGCGAGATTAAAGCTCGTTTGTGAGGTGGAAATGATAAAACTTTAGAGACTGTAAGGGCTTGAAAGATTGGATACCACGGTTGGGTGGGCCATGATGGAACAACTACAATACCTATAGATTTTTCGGCGATTATTTTCCTGAGAACTTTCAAAATTATCGAGAAAGGGGGAAAAGCATAGAAATGCTTGTTTGCCCATGATATTGTAAAGGCGTCGATAGCAATTGCATCAGGGTCCCTATGCCATGAGATATAAGCTTTACATTTTTTATTTATGCGGCTTGCGAAAAGGTCAATCTCGGGTGAGCCAAAACAACGAGTTATGTGATTGAATGCCTTATCATCTAGCTCCCACTCAATGTCTGGGTGGTTTCTCCGTGACTCAGCATCTGCTACGACATTATTACTAGACTTTATATAAGATGCATAAATGTACAATCCTCGATCCTCGCACCATTCCCAAATTTCTCTAGTGATTTGTGTAAGGTGTGGGTACTGAACACCACCCATTCGGTTGATATAGGCAACTGCAGTTGAGTTGTCTACGCGCAAAAGTATCTGGCAATCTGACAAGTCTTTTGCAAAGATTTTTAGAGCAATAAAAGCAGCCAACAATTCAAGATAGTTGATGTGCTTTTTGCACTCGGTGTTTGACCAACTACCACTAGCTGTATTGCCCATACATGCTGCGCCCCACCCCGTCGTTGAGGCGTCAGAGAATATTTCAGTGTGATAGTCGTCACTTCTTATGTGACGTACTGAAATCAAAATGCGATTAAGCCACCATTGAATATCTATCTGCAGTGAGTCGGGAATGTTTATGACTTTTTCATAATCATCATCGTTTTTCAGGTTAAGAAATTTGCAGCGCTCCAGCTCTTTGGTGTGGAGAAGCCCGTATTCTACTCCAGGGCAGGCTGACACAAGTAGCCCCGTTAATTGAGCTAATTTCCTGACTGAACAGCGACGCAACTTCTGAAAGGCTTGTAATTCAGAACTGATGCGTGCCCTTTTTTCTTGAGGCAAGCTTAGGGTAAGATCATGGGAGTTGATGATCATACCTAAATATTTACATTTCATGGAGGGTACGAAAATGCTCTTTTCTTCATTGATAATGAAGCCAAGTGAACTTAGTATTTTTTTGGTAATGTCGAGGTTTTGTACACAATCTGAAAAGGTACGTCCCAGAAGGAGCCAATCGTCTAAAAAACCGACTTCAAAAAAAAAACACTAAAAAGTGAAAAATAAACTTGAGAAGAAAAATCAGTTTCTGAAGTCGGTGACTTTTGTTTCTTTGATTTCATTTTTTTGTCACCGACTTCAGAAACTGATTTTTCTTCTCAAGTTTATTTTTCACTTTTTAGTGTTTTTTTTTTGAAGTCGGTTTTATTTTTTGTAAAAACGTTTTTATTTTTCACTTTTTAGTGGTTCACATGTGCTTACCCCTTCACAACGTACCGGCGTGATGTTATGTTATGAACTGGTGTAAACAATAGACAGACAATATGAGATTTCAGCAATCCCAGTCCATTTGCTATCATTTATTGAGGAGTTCCGTTGCCTATCTCCGAAGTTCTTCATCAGATCTTCACAAAATAGTTTTTATAACCTTTGTAGTGAGGCGTGATATTATGTTGTGTGACGTAAATGTGGCGTAAACAATGCTTAGATATGCTATAGCAACAATCGCGGTTAATCTGCTGTTATTTATTGAAGAGTTCCCCCGATTTCTACAAGATCCCATCATCAGATATTGAAATGGTGACAATGGGACCACACGGGAAGCACCAGCTTTCAAATGAAAAAAGAATCATGAAAATCAGTTCACCCAGTCGCAAGTTATGAGCGAACAAACATAAAAAAAAAAAAAAAAAAAAAAAAAAAAAAAAAAAAAAATACAGTCGAATTGATAACCTCCTCCTTTTTTTTGAAGTCGGTTAATAAAGAGTCGAGAGCAAACCAGCGGTTCGAAGTAATTTTACTATTGGTTTGGTTATTTTCGTGAATACGAACGGGGCTGTATTAAGCCCGAATGGTAGGACGTTAAACTGGTACAGTTTTTGATCATAATTAAATCGTAGATATTTTTTGGAGTTCTCATGAATTTTTACCAAGAGGTAAGCGTCCTTTAGGTCGAGGGTAGTCATCCAACAATCTTGTGTAACAAGTTTAATAGCTGTACGGAGGTCCTCCAACTTAAAATGATCAGTCTTTATGAAGCGATTAAGATTTTTGAGATTTAAAATAAATCTATATTTTCCATTAGGCTTGGGGGTAAGAAAAATGCTGGATATAAACTGGCCCTCGCATGGTTCACATGGGGATACCGCACCGATACGTAATAAATCACTTATTGCCTCATTGAACTGTCTTTTTTCTGCAGTGGACTGTGCAGGGGTACACGGAATATAGTTTTGAGTTGGTGGACTAGAGAAGGGAATTTTATAACCGTCAATCCAAGAGAGGACTGTGCGGTCCTCTGTTATAAGTGACCATTGAGTTTTAAAAAGATGTAAACGACCGGCATACTCAACTGTATTTACAGGCGGCGTCGAGTTTGAGCAGGGGGCGGCGGCGGCTGCTGACGCGGCCACGGTCTCGATGAGTGCGCGGGCGGCGGCGGGGCTGTGCGCGCTCTCGCTGCAGGCTCGCGGCTCCTGTGCGGGGGGCCCGACTGCCTGTAAGCCGGACCGGGAGCCTTCCTGTTTAAATTCCTCTGGTTAGGGAATTTTGATCGCTTCACTGAGTTAGATTGGTCGGCTTTAAGCTCGACTCCAGATTTATTTATTGACTTCGCAGCCTTTAGCGTGTCAGCTAACGTTTCCCCAAAAAGAAAAGCGTCAATCTTTGTACTGGAAAGATGTTCCGACATGTCCTTTTTCAGTGAAAACAATATAAAGTTTCTTCTTGTCACTGAGTCAGCGTGCTGAACGTCGCACATTAATCTGCCAAGATCCATCAATTTTTGAAGTAACTCCTTGTCTTTGTTTTCAGAGTTTAATTGTGTTGTGATTATATCACCCAGGCATGATATTGCACTTGCCACCTGCTTTTGTTTGGCTTCAATGCCTTTATCGCGTTTTATGAAGCTTTCTTGCATAGCGGCTTTGACTTCCGGATTTATTTTAGGGGAGTCAATACGAAGACAATTTCCAGGAAGTGGGTACTTTAACATTAGCTCTTTTCTGGTGTCTTTGTTTAACCCCTCTGAGGCTATATGTCCAAATCGAGATGCTATTTCTTCATGGATATCTTTTCCACGTTTTTCCGCTAGTGAAGGGTCTTCACCGAGGATTTCCAGAACTTCAGTGTCTAAACATGTGTTAGACTGCGCAGTGACTGTGACCTCGTCTTGTACGGGTGGCATGGACGTGCCAGGCTGTTCTTGGGGAGCCACTATGTCGTTTTGGATATCATTAGTTGGTAATGATTGCTCAATGACATTGGTGTCCATGAATTCGAACGTTTCCGGTTCGTGTTCATCGCTCAGCCAATCAGATGGCTCTAGCGCATCAGGCGGGTCTGGAAAAACCACGAATATCGGTTATGATAATCGGTTTTATTATATCACTAAGTGTGCGGTGAAATAGCCCCAATGGCTATTCAGGTTACACACTCATTATCATCGCAACGTAAATACGTCGAGTTTATAAGGGTAGGTAGGATTTTGCATTGAAAAAATGAATTAAATAAAAGTACAGAATTGCACATAATTGATAACAAACGTTGTCTTGTTCAGGTTAGGTAACAATCCCCAATGAATTGAACGCCAACCGACACATTTAAATTGCAACGAAAAAGCCCCAGTGGCTGATTCTGGTTTGCATTACGTACCCATAACACTTATCACTTTCACTTTTACAAGAAAAGTATTAGTAGGTACATACCTGTTTCAACGCCGTAGGCGGTTCCCGGTAATTCCTCGGTTGGTTTGGTTTGTATTTTCTTTTCTAATTTTCGCAATTTGCGCATTAAATGTTCAATCTCTTCTTCACACGTCCTAGATGGTTTATGTTTCGGCATAATGTGCACGAAATAATGGTACAAATTATTAGGACGAGAGTGTCTTCAGTGGCCGAGCACTAAAATGCGAATGAGGAACCAGCGTAACAGCGGGCACCGAGTAATACGAGTACCTACCCACATCAAAAAAAAAAAAAAAAAAAAAGAAGAAAACTAGGGTAAAGGAATATTCTCAACTAGTGCTGAAGTGGCGATCTCTATGCGATACTACATGTAACTACTAATCTCGAGGACGAGGCGTGAAGTATAATGTTGAGATATCCGCGCGTGACGTTGATTTGTTTGCGCGCTCGCCGGCCGGTGCGCGCTGCGCCGGCGCCGATGCATTCCGCGGCGATCGTTCGCGAATATTCCATGACAATTAATGCGGCTCGTTTAATAATTGCTTTTAAAGGTTGTATATTAAAATGTATCATTACGATCTGCCTACTGAGACGAGAATAAATTGGTTGATCGAGAAAGCTGTAACATTCACTTAATACTTAGATACGATTGGCTAGTTATACAAATTAGTTAATCTTGTTGAAAGTCTATCGTGGTCTGGTCTGGGAGCTGTCCATTGTTCTCGTGAGTATTGCGCTCCAAAGGGCGGCGCAGGCGCAGCTCAATTAAGCAGCGACGTCGTAATTGCACAGATAGTTGCTATCGCCGATCGCGGAACAAATTGACCGTGAAATCGATTACAATCGGTTGCGGACAATGGCGACCAATCGCGCGGCGGGAGCGTTGCGCGCGCGCTCTATTGGCCGTCGTGTGCACGCGCCGCTTCACACAATGCTGCTGAAATCTGAAACTTCAAAAGCTCCACCATCTTGGATTCCGCATTCGTCTCGCAGCGACCAGCACCGTGACGACTTGGTCTCCAGCGGCAACAGCCTACCTACCTACTGCTTATAGCTTAAAGCTTAGCCCACCTAATACTCGTCCACATAAACAATACAACCACATCACTTACTTACTCGTATGTTTGCTTAGATAATCTAAGTAATGCTGCACTAAGTAGATCCATTTGTCAAGTAATAAAGTTATCGCTGCACATTGTGGGCTCACAATGAGCTCTATGGGACAGTAGCGGCTACTGTTCTCTAGCCCGCGGCCACTGCGCGGGGGGGGGGGAGAGGGGAGCCGGTACCGAATCAATGGACAATTATCGTGGGCGCGGGCCATTAGTGCCGACATGACACAGGCAGGCGCAGAAGGTATACTCTGATACCTGAAGTCCAACCTGGCAAGGTAATCTAGCATACATATCTGGGACGTCAAGTCTTCACCACATTATTTGCAACCAGGAAACGGTTGTACTTTGCTTCGAAGGGTATATTAGAAAGCAACACACGAATCTACAAGCCTTTTACTCCTAAATCAGACAAATTACTCCGTGTCACTGGTGCATATACCCAGGTTGTGGCACTTCTGTCCACTTTCAAGAAAATATTGTTGCAAGTGATACTTCTGTATGTGATGATGATGAGGGCCAGGTTCTCGAGGGTCGGGAGGCGAGGGTGGCCACCGCGGTCGCGGTAACCCCCGGGAGCCGCGACAACATAATTGCTCGCTATCGGGTATCTGCGCGCGCGCACTATGCTGACTATCGCGCGGTATCGCCGCTGATAGCAGGACCTTTGTTACCTGTTGTAGACCTGTTGGCTGCTAGCGCTCTCTTTAGCAAGATATGTGTCATTGCGGGAACACGACTGGACTCTTGATTATTTCTATGTGATTTCATAACTACGGAAGACTATAACGTTTATTAATACAGGATTTAGATTTCATTAAAACAGACATTTTGTATGTTTCAAGCGGTTTTAATTATAAAACTTTGCGTATTTAACTTTCTGAAAGAAAATAACTTTGTCCCGGTCCAACGTCATTTTTCGGCAGTAAGACGAATACCTCTGTCTACCTGTTACAAAGCTCTCCATCGCGTTACAGTGCAGTCGTGCTCGCACTCACTCGTTTACCTCATTGCGTGCGTTTGTCTGCGCTGTACACCGTGGTGTCGAACTGATGACGTCATCCGTCGCCGTCGCAAGCATCGTCGGCTTGTCGCCTTGTCGCTTGTCGTCCATATGTTTCAATTAGTGCGACAAGTCGCAGCGTGCCGTGTCGCTATCGAGGGCTTGTTGGCTGATAACGCAGATAACGGTACAGTTAGCAAACAAGTGATTGGAAGGGCTGCTAGCTAAAATAATGGTCGTGGTCGTGTGAACGAAAATAAAATGATGGCCGGATTGACTGAAAACGTTACACATAATTAGTTTTAAATGTTTCAGTGGTCATCCTTGCTTCAACAGCCTATAAAAAACTGTAGTAGCATACAATATAAATTCAATCTTATTTAAAAGTTCAAAACCATCGCTTGCCGTAGCAATCGCGATCTCTAGTCGTAAGTCCACGATAAGTACAGCGATCATGAGCTATCGTTGGATCGCTCGCGTCTGCCCGTCCATCAGACGAAGCCATCACATGCGTGATGATCACACTCTATCACCGCGCAGTATTTGTCGATAGTTGTATTTAATTATATCGACGCGATGGAACCGGCCATCGCTCTCGCGGTAATTGGGGCTATAAGTTATGCCGCGTAACATATTACGGCTATAAAGTGACAAGCTCGTCGACGTACATAACGACGCAAGCTAAATGTATACAGTACATACATACGTGGTACACAGGTACATACCACTCACTACATTGCTTATTGACTTTTTTTACTCATCGGAGATACTTTATTGTGATAGACACACAAAGAGCTTTAAAACTATGCATAGTTTCAGACAACGACTCGTGATAATGAACACTGATGTCTGGTTGTATATAAGAACAGGATAGGAAATCGAACGTTATTTATGCTAAGTAATCATATAATTTGACACCTGACTTGTGCTTCATCATCATCATTTCAGCCAAAAGACGTCCACTGCTGGACATAAGCCTCCCCCAGGTGTCGTCACATTGACTGGTCCCGTGCGTCTCTCATCCAGCGGGTTCCTGCAACCTTGACCAGGTCATCGGTCCACCTAGTGGGAGGCCTTCCAACGCAACGTCTTCCGGTTCGCTGTCGCCATTCCAGAACTTTTCGGCTTGTGCTTGATTTGTTATAATTAATTCAAGAGCGCCATTTTTTTGTTACTGTGTAATTTAAATAAATATTTAAACCGCTGATTGTACCTACGTCCTGTGGATCAGCACGTGTTCCCCGCAAAGTGAAGCCGCCATCAGTTCACGGTCGCTTAGTTGCCGACACGCGTTAAACGCAAACTGTTAATGAATAACATAATGAGTGCGGAGGGGCAGTGCTATGCCTTTGTAGATAAACCGCACTGATCTGCTATAGTCTGCAATAGCCCATAGTCCACAATAGCCGCAGCTGCGTCTATGTCGAGCGGGTGCACACCGCAGTGCACCGCGCCGCGTGACGCCGGTAATTGAAGTTGTTACCATTCATTAAGTAAACTTAGTGAATATTTAACTGTCTATGCGTATGAATGCATTGTTCTAAGTAACGCGTACAATTAAACGTGTAATGATACATGTAATTGGAGTCGGTTGAGAAGTGCTCCTGCGCCTGCCGCTGCACTGTACTTAATTAATTTGATTGTGATAGTCAGAGATGGCTTCTAAGAAATATATTAAACTGTAACAGTCGGTTACCGACAAAGGTAAACTAAACAGTTAAAAAAACATCATCGTCGATTACTTTTAATATTGCTTGTGAATCATTTAAAAAATACTACACATAGAGTTCTCTTAGGAACAAATCTTTATGCTACAGCATCTCACTCGCTTCTCTCGCTTTGAGTGCACAACTCGCCCCCAACAAAAACGGTGACCCCGATGTCCTGACTGCACTAATAACGTATTTGTTCACTGATAGACCTCCCCTCTTCGCCGGACAATGGGCCCTACAGTGAGACAGCGGGCCCTGCCGTACATGTGCACTTGTCACTTGTGTCCGGGGAGGCCGGGACTGTCCGTGACCACACGACTCTGTTCATTGTGAATGGCTCATCAATGCCACATTCATAGTTAGGCCGCATTTAATGTTTCGCATGATTTATGCTAAAATAAATCTCCTCTAATCCTGCATTGTTTAAAAAAAAACTAAAGCGAGGGTCATTTTTTGTGACAACACGTGTTGATAAAATATCTACCCCAATTTATTAATTAAATGCAATGGTATTAATACCGCTAAATAATCCGGCGATGAACTAATTGACGACAGCATACATTTTATTATTAGCAATGAATTGCGGTACAAACTAGAAGGTTCATCGAGGAACAAAGAACGCTATATTTATGAGCAGCCAGTAGGTCACGGGACACACGTGGTCAGCTGGAACTGTGGAAGCGTCCCCAAGACGTGTAGCTTTACATTCAGATAAAGAGATGCGTCTAATCGTGGCTGTCAATTAGAGGATACACGCAGCCGTCGCGACCAGAAGGACGACTTGTATAAACGTCGTTTTTTGGTGAAGATCTGATGGTGATCTTCGGTTTTTTTTTTGTAAACGTTGCCCCACACTAGGAATTTCTCCTGTATCGTGGGTGCGTTCAAAAACATATAAAGTCACATACACAAATACCCAGACCCGAAACACCTATCTGTAGGCCATACAAATATTTGTTCCGTGCGGGGATCGAACCCGCGACACACAGCGCAGCAGTCTAATCGCTTAGCCACTGCGACAACCGTGCCGTCAAAAAAAATATAGAACAAAATAAAATATAGAACTCTTCAATTATAGACAGCAAATCTGTCGTGATTGCTGCTTTTTATAGTTGTTGTTGTTGACGTTTATTGTTATACACACTATCGTAACATAACGCCTGCAGGTATGCTTTGAAGGGGTACGCCGATGAATACAGTGCAGTAGTGCACCCACATTTTGACTTGCGCATGAAGGGTTCCGTACCATCAAAAAAGGAAAAATAGGGGAATTCATTTTTATTATTTGTTGTTAAAAATAATAATATTACCTTCCATTAAACAAATTAACTTATCTTAACGCTAAGTATGCAGTTTTACAACTAAGAAACAGAGTGTTTTTGATGATCTCTGGCACGCAATGTAAGATTTAACTTGTGTTAAGGGTGCTGTCTACCTATTACGGATCATGACTTACTTATGATACGCTAGTATTATATTATCTGTGCTTATGATATACAATACAGTCCGCTGACAGACAATCCAACGGATCGACAGCGGAGCTTAAGTAATAGGATCCCGTTGATTACCTTTCGGGTACGTCATCCTTAAAAACGTCACCGACTTTCATGAAATTCAAACGTATGGATAATTCCATCTTTTGGAAGTCGGTTAATCATTAAAATAGAATGAGATAGTTTCTATAGGCATCTAGTTCTAGCAATTTTCTTTATAAATAATAGCTAAAAGAACACAGATCTTCTGTAGAGTTCCTTGTTGGCAGCAACAAAGTCGCCTGCGCAGCTATCGATCAGCCGGGCCGGGTCCAGCCTGCCCCAGCCGCGACCCGCCCGACCCGCCCGACCCGCGCCCCTGCGATGTTAATTAAAGATAGATGCGGCCGCGCCGATCATAATTTAGAGATTATCTTTGTGTGAGCCCGAGCAGGACTTTCAAATTTGTTGGCTGACAATTTGAGATATTTATTTGGAGATAAGGTGTCGACATCCGCGTCCGCCTCTCATCGCGCTCCGATGCTCTAACACGTTCCTAACTCGCGGACACTATCACAGCTGTAATGGCGGTGGAGTGACTGACCTGCACCGTGTCCTGCTGCCTGCATCTCCTCTGAGCAGCAACGCACGCAGCTAACACTTCAATGTGCCTTTCTTGCACATCATTGTTTGTTGCAGTGCTTTCAGTTACTTCATTAGTTGAGAACCTTTACCAACAAATTGAACTCTGGTTGCATGGAAGTTCCCCAACTCAAGTAGTTACCATCCTGGTTACAAACACCCTGGTTAGCAAGTTTAGTGTAGGCAGTAGACTGTGTAATGTCTATTAACATTTAAACTAGTTTATTTTTATTTTTAATTACTGTATGTTTTTGTGTAAATTATGTTTCCAAGCAATAAACTTGTCAGTTTTGAGGTTAATTACCTTGTTTAAAAGTTAATAAACTCGCTGGTCGGTCGCTCCCCCCCCCTCCGCTACCCCCGAGCCCCTCGCGCTCGGCTAGTGCCGCGGATTTGAGTCTCAACAAAAAAAGAGCATCACAGAGCAGACATATATACAGGTATAATACGACTATACGACTGTACGAGCAGAGAGCGAGCATCGAGAGCGTTACATATTTTATATAATTACATATCTGTCATTGTAAATTTCTCGCGAAAAGAATGGTCCGGGGGTATGTGCCCCCTTCCGTCCCCCCCGCACCGGACCGGACCGGACTGGGCCTGACCGGAGTACGGGGCACCAGGGGAGAGGGGGGAGAGCGCACGGCGGCCGCCGCGCAATCATGTAATTATATCATTCCACTGTGGAGAAATCAAACGCAATTCGCTATAAGATTTATTATAGCGTTTTTTCCTAGATCGGCACGATTTATCTCGTGCGGCGTCGTGCGATGTCGTGCGATGTCGTGCGGTGTCGTGCGGTGCGGCGGCGTGCACGCTGCGTTCACTCAATTAAACTAATGAATTAGATTAGCGGCGGTTAATGGCGCGGCAGTCCATCCGTGATTAGTGAACGTCCGCGCGACCGCAGCGCACTATCAATAACAGCGCGCGCACTCTATCAATATCTGTCGGTGATGCGCGCGCGCACCGCCCCGCATCATTTGTCTCGCGGCGTTGCGTCGCCGTCGCTTGCACAACACAATGCTGCGCCGGCGCAGGACGCTACAGTTTCGCGCAAAAAGAAGGGCTTCTGCAGGAAACTTATTTAAAGTATTTTTTCTTCTAGTAATTACTGGCATGGTAATTAGTTTACGTATGATTTATAGATCTTATTAAAAATGATGTATTTATTGCAACGTTAATGAACTGTACGCAGGCAGTGCAATTATGCCCCAAGTCCAGTCGTTACAGCCGCATATAATCTGCACAATAACAACCTACTGTTACAGTATGAGGAGGCTTAAATGCTTAATGCTTTGGTTTAAACTACGATATTCATACTGATTCAATGTATCTTGTACGGTGTACCCAAGGGTCTGGGTCTGGATAAAGTGGCATTTTATAGTAGTTCAAAAATGTATTGACAATCTACAAGTTGGTGTAACATCATGAAAGCTTTGAAAGCGATCACAAGTTTCACAAGTGAGTACCGAACACGAGGCTATGGAAGATGACTCGATGGAGCTCGCAGCCTTGACCGAGAGCCTCCGGGCCTGTGAGCCTGTCCGTGACTCAGCCACCCTGTGACAGTGGTGATTGGTGGTGGACGGGGTTTAGTGGCCGCAGTCACGCACGCGGGGTCGGCTTTCGTGCCGCCAGGGGTCGCCACGCGATGCGACACCACGCGGCTAACGGGATCTACGCACACGTTCTACAAGGTCACCACAGTGCATCCAGCAATTCTTAGGAAGCTACAGGTATTATTGCTTTCCGAGAAATTGACCAAATCATATATATCACAGAAGAATTTTCTCTTTACAATTTTGTGATCTTCCTCGAGCTACGTTTGCGACGATATACCTACACACGAATCCTCATCATTATCGTAACGATTGTGTGTCGTTTGTCGCTTGAGTTCCACTAATGCCACAGATATATTTAAGCATTACCTAATTCTTTCAATGATCAGGTTTTTCACTTTGTAACATTGTGTTGCGTTGTCGTAACAAGACGAGTGTGATGTACACATCGGATCTCATCAACATTTACGTGCATGCTTACTTCTCTAATGACGTCCATAACTCTCGGAGACTGATGGCTGCCATCGAGCGCTTCACACGCGCTGCTTATCACCAGACAAACTACGCGACACGTCCCAGGCGCGCCGGTAATTAGTACCAAACTATTGCCATCCACCACGTTGTATGTCAACACGCGACCCGGGACAACAAATTGTAAAATTACAGATATTACTCACAAACGGTCATGTCGCCGACACGATCAGTTAATAGTGGACAAATTGACGGCGCCTGCGCACGCACGTGCCGGGGACGAACAGAAGGTACACTGCACTGCTAACCATCAGATTCCTGCGAGAGTGTCCATCAGACAGACAGGCTAAGGCCCAGATTCAGAGACCACACTTTGACTTTACTTTGATGGAAAGATCTACTTCAAGCTGTTCTTTACTTAGTAAAGGCGAAGTAGTCGATAATCATGACTTTGGCCTCAAAGTAAACTTTGCATTAGTATGTCCTAAGTTTAGTGGGCCTAAGTTCTAGGAGTACAAAGTTAACATTGAGACTCGCGACCATGCAATGTCTCACCATTCAGTACATTTGTGTTCTGCTGGTAGTGGCTTTGTTGGTTTAGATGGGTTAATACTGTTCGGAATGGATCTGCTGTGTTACATGTAAGATGGAATCCATCGTTAACGCTCGTACATTAATGCGTAATGAGCGTCAGTATGTCTGTGAGTCAAACGCATAACGTTACGTTGGTGCTGCGAGTGCTGTCACTAGTCATCCGTCATCATTGACCGACCACACACTATACACACGGCACACTGGTGACACGAGCGTACACAACACACGCACGTGATGGAGAGTTATTGATGATGAGCAGTCATGAGCGTCACTATGAGTGTTTGACACCAATTGTTGTGCGCGGTAACCCGAGCCGAGAGAACGAACACGGTTATCTTGCGATCTGACACGAGATGCTGAATGCTGATTATACTGATAAGGATCTTTACTACAGTATTAGCAATATCTGCTAAATAAGTAAACGAGGTCAAGAGGTTCTCCCTGACATTTTATCGCTTTATCGATCTTCAGATCTTAATCACATAGATCGTAATCTATGAAGGAAGTGCTGAATTTGAAAGAAGTTTCCACACAATGTTTTAATTCGCTGCTTAAATAATTGGCTAAAGCTTGGATTTCTAATGATTTTGTTGAAATATCATATTAGGTGTCATGCTAATGTTTAACATCAATACCTACTTTTATTTAGCAACCAGTGATATCCGCCCACTTTTATTAATATAACACATTTTTGGAGAATCCCGGTTTAGATAAGTTAAATCCGTTGATAAAACAGTTGGATCATTGCACTTGGTACGTCTGCCTACTTGACAATCATGGCAATGTTCGAACGAGAGTTCGAGTTCAGTCATCTTTTGTTTGTTCATCCCCCGTCCATACAGCCACCCGTGTATATCCTCAAAACTTCATTTATCTGCTTTATTACGTCTAATAATGGCGATTTGGTAGCTGTTAGGTCCATATATGTATATACAAATTATTGGTATCCGTGTGTGGAGTGTGTGGCATTCCGCTCACACCGGCCCTGCTCAGCCGCCGTTACGCCAGGTTGTGGCTGATGTCACAGATTACTGATGTCTTCACGTCATTATAAGCGCTTTGAATGCGCGCTTCTCTCCAATAACCTATAGTAATAGTGGCATTGCGTGCGCGCACGCATACCCACAGCGCCGCATGCACCGCGCTCTAAGTCACCAGCTCTGCGGCTGAGCTCGCGAGCGGCGCGGCGACAACAACACCGAACTACTTGTGACATAGATATAAGTATATATAAGTATAAGTACGACGGGCTGGTGTCCGCAACTCCACGTTCGATGCGCGTATTTTGCGTGCAGGTGGGAACATCACTCGATCCACCCTAGCTCCCCGAGAAAAGCCAGCAGTCCCTTGGTGTTACTGGCAATCTCGCGGAGAGTACCTGGGTCACCGAAGTACTTGGTCCTATACCGGGCAACGCCCGGACAGTGCAGAAGCACGTGGGCGGCTGTTTCTTCTTCCTCCATGCAGGCTCGACACAGAGGACTATCTGTGACACCTATAACAAAGAGGTGCTTATTAAAAGTACCGTGTCCAGTGATGGCAGCCGTCACTGTGCGTAGTTGCAGCTTAGTCAGCCGGAGCGCTTGTTTGGTGAGGCGGGTGTCGATGGCGGGTAGATACACAGTGGCATAGATACACAGTGGCCGTTTTCTCACTACGCCAGACCAACACGACATAAACACAATATTAAAAGTTGTGTTGATGTCGTATTGTCCATCCCTTTTTCACCAGCACGACTCCATCACAACACGACTGTCACACGCACGAAAACGTCCGAGGCAAGGAAAAGGAATGTTGTGTTGATGTCGTGTTGGTTTGGCGTAGTGAGAAAGCGGCCTATATAGTCTGCAAGGCGGCTATGTTGTCACAGTGAAGCCCAAATGGTCCCATAATTTTTTTATCGAAATCAGCCAAGCGGTTTTTGAAAAATCAACAAAACTCAAAAAAAAAAACTACATTGTCCACATTGACCCATGACCACGTGAACCACTAAAAAGTGAAAAATATTAATTTTTTAACAAAAAATAAAACCGACAACAAAAAAAACACAAAAAAGTTAAAAATAAATCAGTTTCTGAAGTCGGTGACTTTTGTTTGTTTGATTTAATTTTTTTGCGACAATTATGGGACCATTTGGGAAGTATACCCTTTCCAACAAAAAAAGAATTTTTCAAATCGGTTCGTAAGTGACGGAGTTATGCCCGAACAAACATAAAAAAAATATATAAACATCCAAACTCAAACTCAAATATTTTATTTCAATTAAGCCATTACAGGCACTTTTGAATGTCAGAAGGACGGAAGAAGAACGAAACTACGAGTGCAATACGTCATTCCGAAAGTCACCACGCCGAACCACACGCCACCGAATGACCGCAACAACGAACACTGCGAGCACGAAAGCACGCAGCGACGCAAACCGCAACAGCGAATGCTCGAGACCCCGAATCACGGAACAACGAATGCACGCCGCCGCAACGTGAAACCGCCGCCCCGCGACCCGGAGCCCTGCACACCCGCCGAATCCGAATTGAGAACCTCCTTCTTTTTTTAGAAGTCGGTTAAAAAAGTTGATCCGATCTAGCGGACAAGACAACATAGCCGAATTGTTGGTTCAAAGTTGTGTTGCTGTTGTGTTGTCCTCGTGTGTGAGAAAACGGCGCATACATTAGTATGGCGGTTGGAGTTGCCACAACATTATGTTGTGTTGGTTTCGCGTAGTGAGAAAACGGCCATCTCTAATTCCAACAACTACGTTCCAACAAATGAGGAAGTTGTGGAATAGTTCCAACGAAAGCTTTATGGTGTAGCCACTACTTCTACTCTGGAGACTGTCGTGTCTTCTGCCGTCGCCTGCATAGTGTTGCGTGGAGGCAAGTTCAAAGGCATCTATGTAAGCCCATGTAATGGCGTGTCGCTCGTGGGGCTCGCGTGCCGCGTGATTTGTGACCGCTGTACTACTGGGGCTAAGCCCTGACATGTTATTAGAACACTATAACACGTAACTCATCCGATAATATAGAGAAGTCACCAAATATATCAAAATTATGGCAGCGAGTAGGCGGGGCGGTGGCGGCGGCGCGGCGGCGGTTACGCTTCACCTCGTTATAATCTCATTTAACATAATCCGCGGCTTCTAACAGCTTCCACAACAAATGAACTAGAACGAAGATCACGAAATGGTGGTTGCGTTGCGTACACTAACGTTATCTAATACTTTTGAGCTTTATCATGTAACTGCTGGAATTCGAGTGAAGCTTAACTAACAATTTGATTAGCTGAATTACGATAAGGTAGGACTGTCCTGATGTGTACCTGTACATCACTCGGGCGTTAATATCCCACGCACGGGCATGGCCAGTGTGAAGTAGTAAACTCGTCGTATATTCCCCGCAAACTGTCTGCGCCTGCGCATTGCCCTATCTGGGAACCGCAACTAAAGCCTTTTCAAGACAAAACTAATTTAGCTTGTTTCACGACATAGCTTGTGTTCCGACAAATGACTCTACAAGAGGCTGGCGCCGGACTTCATGTTAATCCCTGTTTATACGCCCATACGCTGGCTGTCGTCACTACACTAAACTGCAGTCACTACACTGTGTTGCCCTGTCGTAAAATAATAATACACATCATAACACTGAATCATATTGTTAAAGTGCAGTTCACTATCACTAATGGATCAGTTCACAAGCGGAGATACCTGCTCACTGCTCACTGTTCAGTGCTGTGTGAGTATAGTGATATCCTGCAACATATTACGAGTGACTCATTTTGTTTTTCGGTTCGTTCCGATG
This sequence comes from Diarsia dahlii, assembly GCA_949775195.1. Taxonomy (NCBI): domain Eukaryota; kingdom Metazoa; phylum Arthropoda; class Insecta; order Lepidoptera; family Noctuidae; genus Diarsia; species Diarsia dahlii. The sequence goes on from OX459209.1 coordinate 21,113,343, forward strand.
GCTGTTTATTTATTGTTTTTCGATTAGTTCGAGATCTGGGCGTTCGATACAGGACGATTCATTGCGGTCGCGGAACAACATTCCGACGATAATATCATTTATATCATTAATTAGGTATTAGGTATCTGTTAGAGTGGCTTCAGAACTTATTCACCGCTAAAATTAACAATTGAAATGTGATTTTGTAAAATAACCAGCGCTGACGAGCAAATGCCTTCCCTCTTCTAACTTCAAGTTTTTGAAGACTTTGTATAGATAATTCTTGTTGTTCCGGTCATCGCGATCATGTTTTTGTTCTAGCTCATACCTGGACTTGAGATATTGCGGGTTAAAGTACCAACTTTGCTTCGTGAAGGGTTCTCTTACACCCAAACTAAAACTGCCAGGAAACTTTTGAAATATTTCACATCCAATCTTGGTAGATTGGATGTGAAATATTTCAAAAGTTTCCTGGCAGGTTTCAGGTTTCATGGTGAATGCCACGATCTGATGATGATGATGTACCAACATCATCATCATCAGATCGTGGCATTCACCATGAGTGGTTATTAAAACAATATCCCCAAAGCGGATACCTTTGTAAATGGACGTATGAGTCTCAGTTACCTGCGGCTCATAATACATCGTGTGTGAGCAAGTGAGCAGTAGTGAGCACTCAATCCCCGGTCGCTGGGCACCGGGCAGAGTGATGAGGTTCCATGTAGGGCGCAGTTTTTGTCGCGAGCTGTTTGACGCCGCGTATATATGTATATGGGCCGGCGGGTGCTTACACAGTGCTTCGAGGATATATCACAACAATAGGCTTTTAACGCCTTTCTTTCAACTGGTGCATGTTCCACGACTGTTTGATTGTTGGTACAGCTTGTGCTTGTGTCCTGTAATGAATGACGTATAATAATGTCAAAGCTGAGCGATGCCACAGCGTGATTGGCAGTATGATAGCGGCTCGCTGAGCCACCCACAGGATTCAAGATAATCTCCTTGTCGAAACGTTAAAATATTTTATATTTTGAAGTGTGGAACTATCCACGAGGATGATTACCGAATGAAAGTGGCAAATATCTCAGTCGCGACAGATAAGAACTAGGAAAACCCCCGAGCCGTCCACCGTACAAAGACGGACGCGCGTCGGGACGCCCGCGCAGTTCCCACGGCTGTTAGATCACTGAGTCATTACCATACGCGACGGACGCGATTGCATGCGCCAAGGATTTCACTCATATATTGCGATCAATGGATATTAATGTGCGCAGGCGCGGGACGAGTGACATAAGTAATATTAGTTGAGCTTTTAGCTCGACCAAACTAATACAGAACAAAATAATGTTAACGCTTAGCTGATCTCGTCTGTGATTACGTTGATACGTTATACCTGCCTACCTGAAGATGAGTCGCGATGGCTATTGATTACTTACTTAACCGCTTATTATGGTTTTATCCCATAACTAGACCTACAGACAATTCTGATTAACATAATACAGAACCTTCATATTTCACAGTAGTGGTAAATCACTAGTATGTAATATTAATTGTTTATAGCGTGGTGAGTCAGTTTGTTAATCCGTGTGCTGATTAATTAGCACTAATTAACGAGTGGTGCCATGTGAGTGCGTGTGCGCAGCGCGGTGCGGTGGGGGGGGGGGGGGGGGGGGGTGAGGTGACGCGCCGCCGAATTAATTAGGATGAATGTCCTGCGGCCGCTGAGCTGCCGTGAGAACCACGAGCGATGTCACACACAACGACACACCTCAGAAGTGTAACGGTGAACAGTCTACTATGTACTTTACATTAAATAGGAGTATTACAAATAAAGTAACAGAGACAACCACGACGTTCGTAATAGTATTGGCGTTTTCACGGGTTGTTGGTCACTGCTGATAGCTAGTGGCAACATTGTTCTGTCGAGTTTCACTCCGCTCATCTATGTAGGTGGCCACACTGGCCACTGCTCCTTATTCAGTGGAGTTACGTAGTGGATCTACTGCGCATGCGTGTGCGCATTGATAAACGTGTTGCCGCGCAGGCAACACGTTTATCAATATCAGCGAATTAGCATGTTTGCTCTCTTACTGTACACTCGTCATTCGCTATATTATAGCTTTCACACATTCCGCTCCACTTTATGTTTTAGTTAGAGTGATGAGACTTACAATATTAGTGTACGAGTACCCATTCTTGCTTTCTAATTACTGTCACATTGATGAAATAATGAGATCCCCCGCGATGCGCACGGTCGCACAGCGAATAAGACACAACGTACAAATGAATGAGACTCTGACCAGAACTAAATGCACGAACACACACACACACATGTCTCGTCGAAACATTCTTCATACACACACACACACACACACACATACTCACAAGCAATTTGGGAAACGCAGGTAGAGCCTGTGGTAGACAGTTAACCGTTTAGTTGTTTTGTTTTAAGTTTGAAAATAAAAGGAGCCACGAAAGGCAGACATTAAATTAAACAGTTTTATGCCTTCGTGCACTTGAACGTTTGAACGACTCTCCGATGTTCGAGATATACGCACTGAGGAGGATCACGGTCGGTGCGGTATTGTTGTATGTAACAGATGTACGTCTATCAGCACACAACCTAATTAGACGAATCTAGTGGGTTATGGGTTGATTAAACAAATATAATAATATGAATTAATGATAATTCTGATAGGTACGCTTTGAATTCCAACTAAATAGTACTACGAATTAACAGTGAAGATCAACGATATGTAGTGACAGACTCGACCCAACAAATAGCAGTGAGTGCACATCTAACCTGTAGCTAATTCATTTGGATCATTCATCAGTGTTGCATCGCAGTACCGTCGCGCACACAACGCACAAGCACTTGTCTCACACGAGCGTGCGCCCGCGCAGCGCAACAGGTGGTCCGCACGTAAAAACTAATAAGCGAGCGGGGGTGAGGCGCGGGGGCGGGAGGCTGAGGGCTGCAGTCACGGCGGTGGGGGGGGGGGGGGGTGGACTGGCGCACTCATTAGCCGCTCCCGAAGGAATCCGTCGCGGTCGGAGGCATCCGCGCGCATCCTACAGAATGTACCGGTTACATATCGCGGATGAGGATACTGGTGGTGGATCACTTGGCACTTTTTACAACAAATATACTATCGTCGTTTTCCGAGTTGAACGCGGCACTCACTGCTGTGACTGTACTTGTTACATCACTAACTACTCCCATGGTCAGTGTCCAGCTATACATTGTTTGGGGTTCGAATGTTGCGCTGAAAGCAGCGCTATAACTTACTGATGTTCTGAAATAATTATAGCGGTGTTTGTAGAGAATGTACCTTCAAAGCGTTCAGGTATCTAACACAGCTGTAATTTGTGCATAGTAACATTAAGCTATAACTGTTTCCAATTTGCGCAGGAGCAGCGCCTACTTCCCCTGCCTGACTGGCCTGGCTGCTGGTACCTGCAATGAAACGAGATCGTTAACAAGATTGATATTCTTGTTTTAATAACTTATGCGCGCTGAGATAAAATACTGCTCCGCCATAAACCGTAAACTAATAACACGCATAACATAAATCTGCGCTAAATGCACGTATTAACTGCACCTAAATAAGTAGTACAGGTGTACCGTGTACCTGAGGGTATGACTGGAGTCCCGTCGGGGCTGCGAGTTATTCGAAAGAGATACCGCGGCCCCGGCACAAGGGCTGAAAAGGTACATGGTTGGTTTTTAGCTAGTAGAATTCTGACACTCCCTTCCGATCTGCCCAAATTGGGAGGGGTTATTTGATGATTACGCACCCCACAAACAAAAAAGTGTGTGACTGGAATCTTTCCGAGACTTGTATTAGCTCACACAAGTCATGCTGACTTTAACGTCGTAGAGGCGAAACGATTCATGAGATTGCCTCAGATTCCTAAGAGTTCGAATGTCGGCTGTATTGTTTGCCAATCAAATGCAATTACTCCGGGTCACTTTGTGACGGAGCTTCTCGGCTCACATTCGCTCACTCTTTTATTTATTTAGGTCGGTAAAGTATTGAGCAGTGAGTAGTTCGCGTGGAGGCATCGCGGGTGTGTTGGTACCTTGGTACTCGGTCCCAGGCTCGCTTATTAGTTCAGCGCGTAACGGTCCGCTCCGCCGCTCGGCCGCCACACTGCCGCCATGCACCGCCGTGCTCCGTGCAGCCTCCGCCATCTTCCTGAGCGCCTAGTACTTGTACATATAACAAGTATACACGCGGGTGCAGACATTACGGGATATTACTAATTGAATATCTTGGATTACAGCTATCGTAAAGGCATGGGAATGGAATACGAGAGTTATTAGTATTAAATGTTCGGGCAGCTGTATTAATAATTTGTGGGTTTTTGAGGAATGCCGATCATCTATCGCAGGACGTGGACACTGTAGTGCCAGTGGTGCCGGGACGCCCCCGACTGGATGGCATACGGCATGGTGACTGATCGCCGGCGGTGATTCCCACGTCATCCGTGTCCCCGCACCGTCTGCTCACTAGCATTTGTATGGAAATGTAGCTCGTAGGCCGCGCACGCGCACCATGCCATATTATAGCCCACTGATGTCCACTGCTGCCCACTGCTGGACAACGCTTGTTTATAGCCATCACCGCTGTATATCTCAGAGTTAATCTTGATATTTTGGATGCGACAAATTGAAGGGCTTTCGACAAAGTAATGAGAAACAAAATAATAAATGGGTTTGAATAATAAAGTTTAATACTTTTTACCCGACCACGGCAAAGCCAAAGGAGGGTTATGATTTTGACTGGCTATGTATGTATGTATGTATGTATGTTTGTATGTATGTATGTGTGTATCTTCATCTGTTCCCTCATAGCTTCTAATCTACTTAACGGAACTCGACATATGAGGTATCGTTAGAACCGTCTTAATTTTCCGTTGAACATAGGCTACGTGACGTGTCACAAAAAGCGATTTGGCGCCCTCTAGCGGACAAAAAGTAAGGCTTAAAAAATAAAAATGGAGATAAATACGCCGTGTTTGGTATAATTTTAAAGGGCCTCACTTGTACATTTCCAAAATATTGTTCAAATTTAAAATCACGCCCTCTAGCGGACAAAAAGTCAAGAGTAAAAAAAAAAATTAACACCAAAATTGTTTAAATAAAAAAAAGTAAAAAACTAAAACCCGACTACGACAAAAAAAAACGACACTGAAAAAGTATGAAACAAGATTTTCAGGATAGAACAAAAAGAAAAGCCGTAGTCACACGGTATTAAAGTGTTTAGGTTGGTACCTATAACGTGTGACTACGGCTTTACTTTTTCAGTGTCGTTTTTTTTGTCGTAGTCGGGTTTTAGTTTTTTACTTTTTTTTATAGTGGTATAATTCCAACGGTGAGCCGCTGTGTTTAATATTGAATGCATGGAACAACAACAGCTAAGCAGTAGTTTGTACTTTAATTTGTTCTCTTCTTTCATTGGGTCCATATTGGCTCACCTAATGTTCTTTACCCGAAATTGTTCTTCCTAACGATTTGTAATCCGAATGATCACTCTTCCTAAAATTTTTCATCCTAAAGTTTTCATTCACACTATTTGTAGTGCTACCGACGATGTTCATAACACTCATATTTCCGAAAATTGTAATTCATAATATCATTATTGTAAATATATTTAAACTCCTACTGTTTTAATCGCAACGTTTTTATTCCTAAACATAATTACCACAATATTTTCACTCATACAACTGTTTAGAATGATTAAAGGTCGTTTCACTGATTTTTGTCTTGAAATGAAATAAATGAATGAAATTCAGGTCAGAGTGTCGTCTTGGGGGCACTATGAAAAAAATACTTAGAAAAATTTCGCGACCAATTTCGAGGTAGCGCTCGCCGGCCGCTGCCGCGGCACCGCTCGCTTCGCTCGCTCGGCTCGCGCGTAGTTGGTCACAGTTCTAACCTAACCTAACCTATGTATATCTTTGCATAGTATATAAGGTCCCATTAAAATAGGTGGACAATTTTAACACAGCGTTTAGTAAGCCTAACTAAAGACATCTAAACAAAAAAAAAACACTATATAAAGTGATTTTATTTTGACTTAAAATAATAAATTAGAACAGGCACTCTAGAACAAACTCATCCTATAAAAGTAGGTATTTTAATGTCTTTTTCTTATTTTTTTTTATTATTGTCCTTATTTTAGCGGTCTGAATGATTTCTAAAATTTTGTCCACCAATTAATTGGGACCTTATATATTACTGATTATTATGAATAAAAAGTAATACAAATAAAAAAGATATGACTTTGAATAATAGTGTAAAAGATGGTTATGTTGAGAAAATATAGGAAAACAAATAATAGTGTAATAGATGTTTATTGCTACTGACATTATGAAGTTGAATGCTTCGGAATTAAAACATTAGAGACAGAGAAGTTAGGAATTGCGATTGTTAGGATGAAAAATGTTAGGAAGAACATTTTCGGATTTCCAATTATCGGAGTTGAAATTTTAGGTGAACTTTGGCGCACCCCTTTCATTACTTAATTAACATTTTAATATTGATCAATGATCATACAAATATTAATTAGTACGTTCATATTAATGTACGTACTGGCTATAAATAATGACAAACACTTTGACTCCACGGCTGCCACCGACCGGTTCCTATGGTAAGCTCTAATGGTAGCATCCTGTGCGCCTGCGCGTTGCGCGTCGTCACCGCACGTTTGCGCATGCGCACCCAGGCGTCTTGCGCATCGGTACCTTCTTACACTACAATAATGATTAGTTGCAGTCACTAGCCGTGCACGTGCTCGTGCTGCGCGCATACCGAGCTGCATGTGAGTTGATGTGAGGCAGTCTCCGAAAGCGCACCGCTACGACACATTCACTCGCTTTATTTTAATTAGGCTAAAGTTTCAACTCCCACATAAAGTACAGTCATCACAACCTCGTCCATCGCCACAGGATTACAGTCCTTATCGTATCGTGATAAGATATGTATTTGAAGGATGAGCTGCAGTGATCTAAACGTCTGGCTGTCAGTTCTGTCCGGGATTAGTCCTGACATGCGCGCTCCGACTGCTTTGACTGCTCCGGCTGCTCCGACTAAGCGATTGATCACGACACACACACACACACACACATATACTTATATATTTGTTAGCAACAATGCGTGTTATTGATGTGTTGTGTAACATAAGTGGATCCGATACGCCGCACCGCTGAGCACTCGTGGAGTGGCGTCAACCTATTAAGATGACGTCTGATAGTACTGATGATAGTGCACCTTGGTAGGTATTACTTACTATTCTCAAATATCTTGCCCAATAATTGTTTTAATGTTAATTCATTCGGAATATATCTGACACCGCTCGTCGTTATATTTCATAATTCGGTAGAAACACTTCAACGCTGGAGCCTGCCGTGTAACCTGTCACCACCGACCCGAGCTCTTTATGAACTGTTATGTATGTATGTTTGTGCGATGCTATCTCCGGAATTACAAACACTCGCTACTTCAGTAAGTTTACGAGTCGCCGTGAAAATAAAATGTCACTGTTTATCGAGAATCGTTATCGTCCGCATGGGATAGGTATTAGTCGCGAGTTTACATAATCCGTGCATTAGCTGCGATGCGCACACGCCGCGTCGCCGTCGGGAACCGTCGGTGAAGTGTTAGCGCACGCGCACGTCAGCACATCAGTCGCGGAGGATCAGTTCCAAGCACATCACATCGTCACAAGGTGTACTGATACGTATCGCTGTAATGTGACTGAAGAAATACGTCAGTGATATCGTGAACTACACGTGGCAACACTCACCAGTACAAACTGCAACAGAAGCACTGAACACTGTGAGACTATGATAAGCCCAACTACACGAGATCTCATATTTTGGTCGTTCTCCATAACTTGTGTGTGACATTCATTAAATACCATGACGTTACGGAAACCCTCTTTTGGTCTTATTTGCTGTTGCGAGTTTAATCCAGAATCAGTGGTTTCTCAAAAGCAAACGAGCGAACAGAAACATCGGTTGATGTCACGGTTACTGCATTCGTTTGATGTGATATCCAAATCACTAATGTGAAGTGATGCCTCCTCCTCCGACGCGGCTTGCACCCTCATCAGATCAGATCTCACTCTCAAACGAGGAAATGACAGCTGTAACAACTCAGTTTTCACTCAGTGTTTGAACTAATTGTTTTCTTAGATGTTGTTACATATCAATGGTAATGAACCATGATTAGCATCTATCATTCAGTAAACTATGCATTTCTCATGATGAATTCACATCAAAACTGCAAATTCTAGCAGAAATGTTATATGATTCCAGCTTCACATTGACGACGAATCATAAAAAAAAGTAAAAAACTAAAACCCGACTACGACAAAAAAAACGACACTGAAAAAGTATGAAACAAGATTTTCATGATAGAACAAAAAGAAAAGCCGTAGTCACACGTTTTCACCAATTTTGGTGTTAATTTTTTTTTTTACTCTTGACTTTTTGTCCGCTAGAGGGCGTGATTTTAAATTTGAACAATATTTTGGAAATGTACAAGTGAGGCCCTTTAAAATTATACCAAACACGGCGTATTTATCTCCATTTTTATTTTTTAAGCCTTACTTTTTGTCCGCTAGAGGGCGCCAAATCGCTTTTTGTGACACGTCACGTAGCCTATGTTCAACGGAAAATTAAGACGGTTCTAACGATACCTCATATGTCGAGTTCCGTTAAGTAGATTAGAAGCTATGAGGGAACAGATGAAGATACACACATATATACATACATACATACATACATACATACATAGCCAGTCAAAATCATAACCCTCCTTTGGCTTTGCCGTAGTCGGGTAAAAATAAAGCTTGAATACTGCGACCGATATTTTATTTAGATGTCCTGGGACCTGGTGCCTGGTCGCGACTTACATAATGGGAACCGCTGCTCCACTGTCGCCACGTGGGAGTGACGCACGTGTCAGTAGATGCAGTTGGAATGATTACCTGACTAATGACAGAAATCTTATCGGTCAGTGACCCTGGCCACTAGTAACAATACATGTAACACGTATTGTTGCTATAGATATAAAGTGGAGCGATGACGTACTCGTTCGACTGCCTCCGCTCTCAGTAAGTACAAGTTGTTCGAACAAGTGCATGCGAGCAAATAACATGTTGTTAATTAGTGGCGGTGTGTCGATGGCGGTTAGTGGTGTAGGGGCGTGGTTACTGCGTGTCCGCTGCGTTTTTGCTGCGTGGAGCGCGCGGCGGGCGGTCGCTGTCGCGTTGCCAACCTTACGCCGGTAATTAGCCGTCAATTAAAGCATTCCTGTGATCCTCGGGTTAATTCATTAATTACGATCAGGTTTAGCGTCCGCGTCTCGTCGCTTGATGTGCCGAAGTCGCGTCACGTCGATAGCGCGCTGACGTGAGATAGCGTGACGTCACATTAGCATACCACGTCACTCGCCGTGTAATCTGCACCGCGCATACTATACAGTGTATAGTAGTGAGTACAGTATACACTATACGATACTCACTCGTCTATCTAAGGAACAGCGTCTCTCATGCGTATCTGGGATCACGTGCTATTTAAAAAAAGATCAAAGAGTAAATAAATAACTAAATATCGTACTTTCTTAAGTAAAAAAAAAAAAAAAAAATTAAAACTTTTTATTTCCAAAAACACTTCATAAATTTTGAAAAACACACATCGCTTAATCTTAAATCTGAAAGATTATGTGCGAGTGAGGCGTCTCGCTTGTTTACATTAAAATATATTTACATTATTTGTTTATTTGTGAAAGATCTGGAGGAACTTTGTATTGATCCACTGTGAGGTAATATAAACAACTAACTGAAACAATAACCATTTGATACATCATTTTTTCAGTTGTGCGTCATCAAAAATATGTTTTAACTATCGTTAAGTATTTGAAGCAATCTGCGGTGGCCGTGAGGGGGAGGGGGGAGGGTGTCTAGTATCGCGCGCACATCGCTCCAATAGCGCTAATTAATTTAAATTTAATGTATGCGAACGCGATAAAAAACGAATTAAACAACTAAACAGTCCCATTAACGCGTCCCAAAAGATTTAGTGAACGCCAGATATGCGATGATATCGCCCAGCAGTGGGCAACCGCTGGGAAACGCGACCGACCCTAGCCACGATACCATCGCTTTTATTGCCATTAGAATACTATTGTTGGGAATTAATTGAATAGCTCCAAGTTCATTGTTGATGAGATCACACCGCCGTCACATAGTTGTGATAGTTCCACAGCTATTCTAATGAACGCGCTATCAGCTATCAATGATCGCATTCGTAAACAAATATTTATAGTTGTGCAGTGTGGACTTGTTAACTACGTGTCACTTGCTGCAGTTCCTGTAGTGGCAACTATTGATGTACACCCGCCCACACCGAGCATCGCCGGCTTCCCGGAACTATGCATTAATTACATAATGTGTCGATTTAATCGGTCACTTCTCATTCCACGTATTTGCGCTGAAACAGGTTGACGAGGCGAGGTATTGTCCACGAAGTGATACAGCGCCAACCATACGCCAACATTGGCGAGACTGCCTAAACAAGTGGCAATCGCTTTCAAAGTATTTCCTAACTACAGTCACTATGAACAGGATTCACTAAATAAGCTCCTGGGTGACAGGACACTGAGATGCGAAGCACTAATACTTGAGAACGCGTTGATGTCTTTTACTCGGCAGATCTAATTCACACGTTACGCCTATGGACAACTCTGTTTCCAAATTATTTTCTGTAATGAGTAGTTTAATTTGATTGTTTGGCGCGGTTTCGCAGGTTGTCTCCCACGACTGGGCACTGGGCACGGGACTGCGGGACTACGCGGGAACACTGTCGCGGTTTACGATCGTTACGAGCTGCGCCTGCGCCGATCGCTCGCGAAATAAAACTGCGCTTAATGAAAATATGACACCTCGCCAGCCGTGTGAACCACTCCGTTGCCACTCATCCGGGGATGCCACATTTTTAAACGGATTTTTTCATGGGCACTGTGTTTTTTTGTAATTATTATTATTGTATAACTTTCTGATATTAATTCATAATGTAGTATTTAGTATCAAACAGAGGCAAACAAACATATTTATGATTTGTTTGAAACAAAGAGCAACACTACACACGTATTTGTTTCAATGTGTTTATATAATAATCAATAATGCTAAGCTGAGTGTTGTCGGGCACTACGGCAACATGTATGTTCCGACATGTTCGTGTGTTCAATACATGAGCGTTCAGTGCGTTCAGTGAGCTGCGAGCCGGTTCCCGGTGGCGCCTTTTTGCCGAATCTGCGCCGGCGCACATAAATCCTGCAGCTGTCTGTTGCGCAGGGTGGCAGGGGGGCAGGGAGGGCGAGGGAGATAGAGGTAACCGGCTCATTAAAATACCTAAAACAGAATCTCGGGCGCAGTTTAATAAAGGACGATGTTAGTGCTCGTGAGAAACCCGCGCTAATTAACTGACGGGGAAAACTCGATCCGCGAGCACTGCGCCCGCGCCGCCGCCGAGCGGGAGAGCGAGCGAGCTGAGCGCACCGAGCGGGGCGGACTGAGTGAGCAATGAGATTTATGCGTAATAACGACGGTGTTCGTAATTATCCAATTCTCGCACGACGTTGCTCCAATAACTGCGCTCATAAAACAGGAAAACATGTACTATACACTTGTATTAATAGTACATGGCATACTAATAACATTACGATAAACTGTGAAATTACACGATAAGTTACAGTTATTTGGCTTCGTTGGCAAGGTTTGCTACCGTATTCATTATTATTACAATATAAATACTTGGGTTAGTAGTTGGGAGCTGAATTCTATATAATTGACTGTTCTGGACAGTGTAATATTTTTGTACGATCACAATGGTGGCCTTATAAAGAAACTGGTTCAGTTGGATCGCCCATACCACACTCTTATAGAAGGTTCCAATAAAATATGTAGATGAGCAAACTTTTAATAAAAAAACTAAAAAACCCGACTGAAAAAACTTAAAAGCAAAAAACAAGCACATTTTAAATTAAACAAAACTTGGATGCAGGCGGGGTTCTATTTTAGTTCTATTTTTTTTTTCATTTAATTAATATTCTAATGAACCCCGCCTGCTTCCAAGTTCTGTTTAATTTAAAATGTGCTTGTTTTTTGCTTTTAAGTTTTTTCAGTCGGGTTTTTTTAGTTTTTTAACTACTTTTTTATTTCCAACTTTTTAGTTCTTTTGTGTTTGTTCTTCCGTTGATCGAGTAAAATTAATCTTACTTTTGTGCTTGTTTATAGGATTTGTCTCTTTGAATTTCTTTTAAACATATAAGTGTTTTATATTTTTGTAATCTCCTTTTAAAACCCTTTATTTTGATACCCTACTCGATGGTATTGGAAAAATTTTTTTTTTTGAACTCCGCGATTTGGCCCCCAAAATCCGCATTTTTTTTTGTTTTTTAAATTTAATGTAGCCTATAACACTCGCGCCATCAAGACAAATCTAACGACGTATATTTCATTCAAATCCCTTCATCCGTTAAGGAGTTATGAGGGAACAAAGAAACGGACATACATACATACATACACGTCAAACACATAACCCTCCTTTTGGGCTTCGCCGCAGTCGGGTAAAAAAAGTTGATGTGGCACTCGGAGACTGCCGCGGTAAAGCTATTGCATAGCATTTTTTATCAACTTATGCAAATAATTATTTATTTATTTTATTTATGCAGTATTTTTTAAAAAGAATTTAAATTATATAAGTAAATCAAAAGTTACCTTCATAGACTAAGCTAGTAAGAAACTCTATGACAGAAAATTTAAAAGAAAAAGTATTGACAGCTTGTCAGCCTGACGTAAGTGTCATAACATTGAAAAATATGAAAATTATTTATTTTATTTTAGATATTTTATAAGAAAACGAATCGTTTTCTAAGACCGATTCGCAGAATAGTAATGCAAAAACCAATAAAACGTATGATAGATGCGTAATAATAATAAAATGAATGTATATAGAGTACTCGAGGAGTACTCACTCATTATCTTTCACTATTTTTTCGTGACTTTCTTCATTAATAAATGCACTTTGTTTATTCATATTTGAAACACTTTGTACACAAATTATACGAGTAAGAATATTTTAGAAGGAGAAAGCAGAGAGACAAAACAGAAAAACTTTACACCTTTACGTGAGGCGTGAGGTTATAAATTATTTAATTTGACAACCTCAGTTGACAACCTTGTTATTTTCCGTAACCATAGCAACCTGGTTGAATACTGAATCATGAATATTTCCGTTACGGAATTTCTGGATTCGCTCTCCACGCTCAAGGCCCGCGATAGAAGCTATGCAATAGCTTAAAAACAAAAGTTAAGAAAAATAAAAAAAGAGAGTGCCAGAAATCTAGAGTTTAGTTTTTTAATATTTCATCAGTATTTTTTTTAGCTTTTACCTACTATTTTGGTAAGACTATCTTATTTAATAGGACCTTATATATACGAGTATGTGACAACATTCCTTCATCACTTATATTCAAAGTTGGCAAATATAATTATCATAACGCAACTCTAATAAAACATGAACAGCCAAAGAAATCAATTAACATTAATGAATGGACTTCTCATTATACAGTTACTGTTGACCAGTATGTGTCAGACAGACAGGCACGCACGATCACACGAAGCTAACTCGCGACCGGCGACCGCGACTGCGACCGGCGACCGGCGGTAATGTCGAGCGATATGCGCGTGCGACGCACCTGTCGCGCATATTCATATCAGTTTCACAAGTATATATGACACAGAGGGTCCACTGCTCATCATCGGTGATCGGATACAACAAGACATGTCGTGACGTCATCACTCACGGCTAATGCTGGTCACACCAAACATTACAATGGCAACAACCTTTGGGCTCCGAAGAAGCGCGGGTTCGCCAGTAGCCGGGAGATGTGCTCTATCTAGGGGAGAGCTAAGTAAGGACAGATTTAAAATGAAGCGCTCTGCGTACTGCACCTTCTGCCAGTCCCCCTATAGTGCGCGACCCGCTCTGTTGCGCCTGCGCATCATGCTCGTACACACGTTTTTTTAGACGTTTTTGCTTGGTATTAATTACCGCGGCACACGCGCGATTATCCGCCCGATTTGCGGCGAGTGCGCGCGCGCGTTCAACCGGCTCAGCTCCACGCAAATAGATCTGCATTCCTGATCACACACGACGCAGACACTCTCATACCTGCGACTGCTAACTAGTGCTGACCGCTGAGCGCTGTGAGCTCAGCCGCACCAAACTAATTAACTCTTTATTGACAATATAGTTTTTGTAATTATTCTAGTATGGTCATGACTAGCTCTGTTAATTAGTGGGAGTTCCGCTGCGCTGTGGGGGACAGTATCGGTTCGTATCGAGCGCTGGTAGATCCCATATCCACGGCACGCTCGCGGAACACGCCACTCGTTTACATGTTAATAAGGGATGCGATTACCGCAGATTAGATGGTATCAGGAGCCGCCGGAGACAGTGTCACCTGACTTGTGCACAGCGCAGAACCACCGCCACCGCCATATGGCCGCCACACCACCACCGCCAAACTGAACATTCTCTAGACTCTGACTACTTCCTAAACAATATCGTATCCTTGCCCTACACGCTCTTATGTATGTATGATCTGAACAAGACAATTTTTTTTTTATTTCACGGATTTTCATACACATTCTTCATCATAGAGATCCACATTTGGAAGTTAAGTCAAGTCAAGTTTCGCTTTTCACAAGTTATTATGCCTTGTGACTTTAACAGTCTCTTCGCTTCCTTTGCTTTTCTTGCATTCAAACACAAACAACTTACATTACAGGCAAGAATGCAAGAAATGCAAAGGAATCCATGCTTTGGGTTTGACACGAGTACCTCGCCTATAGCACGATTTGATATACCATTTGTACTTGTTCGTACTGGTATTAGAATTTGTAATTGAAAGTATTTTGATTTGCAGAGTGATGTTGATGATGTGCATACTCCAAGATATTGCGACGTTGCGAGACAACCTTGAGGTGTAGACAATGTGGACACCTCACACCAGAAATATATAACACTCTCCAGCAACGTTACAGTAAGGAGCATGTCGCGGCTAGCCACCACCGCTGGTCCAGCTGCCCAGCATTGCCGCGCGGCATACAACGCTGAGCTCGGCTGGCGCGGGCGGCTCGCGGGCAATCAATATTAAACATTTGAACAAACCCTGCGACTGATGGTTCGTTACGATCGCGGTCATTTACTCTGCGCCTGCGCGCCACCGCGCCGTGTAAATTGCTGCCAGCCCCCCTCCCCCCCCCCATACACCGCGCACAGCCTGCCCCTCCTCGGGCCCGCCGTGCCCCGGGGTCACGCTCCGCTCGAAGGCTTCTATTTTTGTTCAGGTCCGGGGTAAATTGCAAGCCGGTGTGATGGCCGCCCGCTGAGACCCATTTATTATTATAACTAATCTTAATGAGAATTCTCTTATCGCGCACTCGCTACATCTGAACGACCCAAATATAAATTGTATTTTGGAATATGTTTCTAGTTAGTACCGTTACAGCGAGTTCGGCTTTCGGCGATGACGTCACATGCCACCTCACCGGTGGATCTTCACTCGCAGCACCAGCCCTGCACCAGTGTGTGTAATGTGCTGCGTGCTGGACGGAGTGCGAGGAATTTGTCAATTAGTGAAGTGGTGCGGTGGTGTGGTACAATAGAAGCAGTTTTTGTGTGGTTGTGGTGCGGTGGCTGCAGCGGGACGTGAGCGTGACATCGCGCCGACACGCTCGCGCACTGCTAATGTATTGGATTACACGGCGCTGCGGCGGCGTGACGTGCCGTGTCGTGCCGTGACGCGCCGTGAAGCAGTGCGATGCATTTTTGTCGGCCACCGCCGCACAACGCCGCGCCACCATAGCGCGGGAACAAATTAAACGTCGACGTTTTACGAGCGGATCATCGACTCAATACGTTTTATATCGAGTCATGCTCTGCCATTTCCAATTTAATTTATCAAATTATGTTACAAAAAGTGTATTTAATTAGAGCTCTCTTTTGTGGCAGACGTGAGTCCAATCCGGCGGCGGCGTGCGGCCAGAGTGACTGGCACTCCGTGAGGGCGAGGAGGGCGTGCAGCACTGTTGTTATACTCGCTACATTCTATCATACATAGCCATCGATATATTAAGCCTATAGATCTTATTCGTCTGCCTGCCTTTTATATCACGGCTTGAACCAAGAACGTCCCTCGTGAACGTTACCATAGTCATCTGACACGTCACCAACATTACCATTCGATGAGCTGGGAACATTGTTAACGCTGCTATTAGATTCAATCAAAACTTATACTATTCACATCCGCAACCACAAGTGCGCTAAATTACTGATGAAAAATTCTAGGCGATGTGTGTGATTCACAATGATGTACTTACTGAATACATAAGTACATACAGTTTGTGCGTTTGTGTCCCTTCTTCCACCACCCTGTAAGATTGCATCATTTCTGTAATAAACATGACGTTGCGATGTGGACGGTGTGCCGTGTGCGGCTTGTGCGGGGTGCATCGTGCGCAGGCGCAGGATGCTCAGCTCCACTCTACATGACATAGCGTGGAGAGCGGTGCGCGGTGCGGAGGGGGGGGGGGGGAGGGCGCGGGGTCGACGGCCGCGCGGTGTGCAGGTGCCTGCGCCCGCGCCGCGCCGTGTCGCAGTAACACCACTCCGTACACCAGGTGATTTAAATAGCATTCATCAGGAGCTCCGCAAGCTCACGGAACAGTTAGGCTCGTTGCCTCTTTTAATTGAAAAAGTAAAGACGATTCAAGCGGATATTTCAGACCTCAAAAACATAAAGGATGAGATTGTTGGAGTTCAAAAATCTCTAGAGTACGTCCATGCTACGGTTGATGAGCTCTCGGTCAAGTTGGTGGACGTTGATAAACAAATCGAGTCCCTGCAAAAAACTCAGGAGGACGTCTCACGATTCGAAATGCGGTTGGGGCGACTGGAGTCAAGCATGCGCGAGAGTGAGCAGAGATCGCGGCTTAATAACATAGAAATTAAGGGAGTCCCAGTCACGCAGTCGGAGAACCTTTTGGCTATTGTTGTTAAGGTTGGCAGCATAATCAAGTGCGAAGTCTCGAAGGAACAAATTAATTATGTTGCCCGAGTTCCCCAGCGGAATAATAAGGATGCTAAAAACATTATTATATCCATGCACAATAGATACTTGAGGGACGATTTCATAGCGGCGGCGAAGAAACACAAATCACTATCAGTTTCTGACCTAGGTATTAATGGGGTTGGCAAGATTTTTGTTAATGATCATCTGAC
Organism: Diarsia dahlii; assembly: GCA_949775195.1. Lineage (NCBI taxonomy): Eukaryota > Metazoa > Arthropoda > Insecta > Lepidoptera > Noctuidae > Diarsia > Diarsia dahlii. Next base: position 21,130,683 of record OX459209.1, read on the forward strand.
TTACGAAAATAAACAGCTACTTAACAGAGCAAAGATCTTGTGCAAGGAGAAGGATTTTTCTTTTGTATGGGTGAAGGGTTGCAAAATACTGGTAAAAAAAAATTCTACTACGCCCACATACGCAATTATGTCAGAACTAGATTTGAAAAAAATAAGTTAAAGTTTCTAATATTGTCATACTTTCATAATTTTGTATTAGTTTATAGGTCAAGCTTGAAAGGCACTGGTGTTTATGTCTCGATCACCTCATTAGTGGTTTTGGTGGGCCTTGCTTTTGTGACGTCGGGTTTGTTTACTTTCGCTATTCCTATACTTTTATTTGCAGATCGTTTGCATTGTGTGCCTTGTCCCTATCAACTTAAGGTCGCTTCTCGCTCATTCTGTACATCGATTTTTGTATTTGAATTATTATGCCATAGAACAAAGGAATATTTGAACTTCACTGATTTTTGCAACATTTATTTAATGAATCACTTTATTCTTCACTTGTTTATTATCACACCACCGACTCAGAGTAGGGTATTTAGTTTAATTTTAATAGTGGGTAGTGACTTCTCCATAACATTCTACACTGGTTTATATCAAATCATAACACTGCACTTTGTTTACTTTATACTTATTCCAGTTCTGCCGCACGTTAGGAACTTATCTCACGCTTATTCTGTGCTATTCTCAATATTAATTATTTTCTCTTTTAAACATGCCAATTAATATTTATCACCAAAATGTACGTGGCTTGCGGACTAAAACATCAAGTTTCTTTAGAAATTTATGCTCAAATAACTATGATGTTATATGTTTAACAGAGACGTGGCTAAAAGAAGGCTTTAATAATAGTGAATTATTCGATGACCGTTATATTGTTTGGAGACGTGACAGAGATTACTTTGACAGAAATCAGACACTTGGTGGTGGCGTTCTGATTGCCGTTCGACGTCAGCTCATTGCGGAGGAGCGCTCCGACTGGCGGTCGTCCGCGGAGGATCTATGGGTTACTTTAACTTTGAAGCGTTCCAGACCCGTAGTGTCATATAAATTGCATATTTGTACAATTTATCTTTGCAAACAAAACGGAGGTTACTCGTTGACTACACAGCTTACATACTTTTATACTAAGTTAAATGACATTATAATGAATAACATAACTGACACTTTTATAATCTTAGGTGACTTTAATTTGCCAAACTTAAAATGGCAACAGTCTGATGATGGGTACTCTTTTCGCCCGGATAATATACACGGTTCTACTCAGACGGACTTTTTTGATATTTTGAATACATTTGATCTGGTTCAATATAACGGTCAAAGGAATCTTAATGAACGGGTGTTGGACCTAATCTTTTGTAACAATCACCTCACTGTTGATAAATGCTCTGACCCATTAGTTCCAGAGGACCCTCACCATATAGCTCTTAGTATTTCTGTAGATTTTGTTGAGTATCACGCACTCCCATCACAGCAAAGGAAAAAATTTGTCTATCAATCGGCTGACTTTCCTTCTATAATGAAAGAACTTGAGAAGTTTGACTGGCGCACTGATCTCGCCAAAGGGTCAGTGGATGATGCCTTATCATTGCTGTACGTCAGACTGAATAAAATTTGTGAAACTTTCATACCATCAAAAATTATTAAATCTACGTCTAATTATCCCCCTTGGTATAAAACCCCTCTAATCAAAATTCTTAAACAAAAATTTAAATACCACTCTAAGTTTAAAAAATACGGAAATTTATCAGACCATGAGACATTTTTGATCTTGCGAAATCGTGCTAAATCATTAGAAAAAGAAATGTACGACAATTACATCGAGGCAATTGAAAATGGTATTAAAAAATCGCCTAAAGCTTTTTGGTCTTTCGTTAAAAGCAAGCAAAAGTCTTCGTGTACCTTTCCATCGGTTATGAGATATGGACAGAGGTCGTCGGGTCAGGGTGATGAAATATGCGACATGTTTAGCGAAGTTTTTAAATCTAACTTTCTCCAGAACACTATCCCCGATGTAACTCAGTTGGATGGTGACATGCCCTGTTCGTATCAAACGTCCGCTTCGGATATTGGCTCTATTGAAGTCAGTGAGACTGAAGTACTGAAGCTGCTGAAAGCTATTGACGTCAATAAGTCAGCAGGGCCAGACGGTATTCCTGCTATTCTAATAATTAGGTGCGCGCAAAGCTTGACTTTACCGCTTACCCTAATATTTCGTCGTTCTCTTGGTGAGGGAGTAGTGCCGCATGTTTGGAAAACTGCTTTTATCACACCCGTCCATAAAAAAGGCCCTAAGGATAATGTAGAAAACTACAGGCCAATATCTAAGCTCTGTTTGTTTGCGAAGATTCTGGAAAAGATAGTTTACGCTTCAGTCCACAGTGCTATTAAACAGTCACTTAATGACTGTCAACATGGTTTCCTAAAAAACAGGTCTATTGTATCGAATTTGTTAATCTGTTCCGACTACTTGTCCTCCACCATGTCCGAACCCTCTCAAGTGGATGTTGTCTACACTGACTACAGTAAGGCATTTGACCGTATAGACCACGGTGTCCTTTTGCGTAAGCTGCTTGCGATGGGTATCAGAGGTGATTTATTCAGATGGTTTAAATCTTATATTGAAAATCGCTGTCAAACAGTTGTACTGAATGGATACAGCTCTGTCACCGTTAAAATCCCCTCGGGAATTCCACAAGGATCCCTTTTGGGTCCTTTACTTTTTATTATTTTCATAAATGATATTGCTTCTTGCTTTACCCATTCTAAAATCATTCTTTACGCTGATGACATGAAAATTTTATGCCCTATATCGGAACTTTCAGACTGTTTTAATTTACAGCGGGATTTGGATGGACTTCAAAATTATTGTCTCCATAATAAACTCGAACTCAATGTTGCCAAATGTTTTGTTAGTACCTACACACGCAAGCCGCATGCAATTACGTTTCAGTATAAGTTGCATAATACGAGTATACACAGGGTAAGCGTTATTAGGGATCTGGGTGTCACGTTTGATTCCAAGTTGCTTTTTGATGAACATATTGAAACCATTGTTGGTAAGGCATCTAAAGCACTTGGTTTTGTACTTAGATTGTCAGCTGATTTCAAAAACGTTAAGACATACAAAATCCTGTATTGTGCTTTTGTTCGAAGTCATTTAGAGTACGCCTCACAGGTGTGGAACCCTATTTATAATATTTATGTTGACAGAATTGAGGGTATTCAAAAACGCTTCCTACGTTTCTTACAGTACAGAACTAGTAAATATACCCCCAATTATGAAGCACGATGCAGGAGGTTTCATATCTTGCCACTGTATGAGCGCAGATCCATTGCTGATATGGTATATTTGTTTAAGATCGCAAATGGTACTATAGACTGCCCTGAGATGTTAAGTAGCTTGGGACTGGTTACACACTGCAAAATGTTTCGGAAACCTAGTTTGCTGCATGTCCCTCACTCCAAGTCCGCGTACAGGCAGAATTCTTTTCTCATCCGTGCGAGCAGAGGCTTTAATAAACTAGCTGGAGAGCATGATTTGGACATTTTTAACACCAGTGTCTCTAGGCTTAAGAATGGGTTAGTAAAGAGATTTTTTACGGATAAGTAGGTAGGTAGTTGTATCTGTGTTTTGTATCTGTATGGTTTTTGCTTCTTTTTTGTTTTTTTTTTGGTTTTATCAATCCTATTTCCTAATTTATAAAGCTAGCTAGTTAAGCTAAGCTATTTAGTAATTACTTCCTTCTTTTTGTTGTCTTTTTTCTTTCTTTTTTGTTTCATGTATTTATTTGTGGAAACTTGTAAATGGCCTTCGAATTCCTAGTTTTTAAGTATAATGTTTGTACTAGCTGTAAGTTTCCCGAAGAGAATAAAATAAAATAAAATAAAATAAAATACAACGACAATCAACACAACCACGGCCACGCGTGGACTTATGATATAGCTGGATTCAATTGCAGGGAGTCCGGATCCGAACTGAAACACGCATAAAGTAACATCACACGTATCACTACGCTGCCGCGCTGGCGTGATGGCTGACTGACTGGCACTTCTGCGGGTAACTATAGTGTGTGACACCCCTCCCGCCTCCTCTGACATAACACCTGACTGGTTCTGTCTGACATAACCCGCTCCCGCTCCGCACATATCTGCTCGCCGCGGATTTTTGTCGCGCCAACCTGTGCCTCCCCGCGCTGCACTCGCATGCGACACGCGACTTGCGACATATACGAGCACTGTGTCGCACCACACTCCACATTCACTGCCGCTTCAACGAATACTAATATTATTTGTTAACGAGTCAATAACAATAGGATACACTTTATTGTATAGCAATTATTACAAAACGCTTACAACGAAACTTTTCATTCTGTTGTTGGTTTATCTTGCTTTATGGTGAAGGCGACAAGGTAGACCGCGAAATTCGGATTTTCTTACGTTTTTCGCAATTTCCCGGTCAGTGTCAAGTCGTATGTTAGGGCTGTATGAACTGTGTCGGTTGTACTTGTTTGGGTGATTTTAATCATTGCTACTCAGTAAATAGACATTAGTTAGTGCCGCGAATCCTATTTTATTTAACATACGACTTGACACTGACCGGCAAATTGCAAAAAAATGTAAGAACATATTTTGAATTTCACGGGTTACCTCGTCGCAACCTTAATATTCTTGTTTTAAGGTCACGGAACATGCAATAATGAACCGTTATACAAAATGTGTCCACATAGGGTCGGCCGGTAGATTGGTCCCGGTGCTGTGTGGCCACTCGCCGACCCCAGCGTGGTGTCCGTGCGCTGGGCGCCGCCCGCCCTAGCTGCTGCGACACTGCGACAATAATATCAGTCGGGCGGAACAGCTGCAGTCATGTCATTAATGACATTGCTGTCATATTATACACTGGAGGTGTTCTACCGCGAAGCGTCATCTTCTATTTAACTCACTTCGGGGTTGCATTTCGAAAAAAAAATAATACTTACTAAAACCTTCCTCGAGAACCACTCCATCCATTGGATTTCGAAAACATCATGAAAATCGGTGCAGTAGTTTTTCAGTTTATCGCGAACAGACAGACAGACAGACACGGTGGAGGACTTTGTTTTATAATATGACAGTGATAGTGATTTTATTCAGTTTCTGACAACAATACAATTATTCACTATTCAGAATAAATAATCACTTTTTAACCGACTTCAAAAAAAGGAGGAGGTTATCAATTCAACTGTTTTTTTTTTATGTTTGTTAGCTCATAACTTGCGACTGGGTGAACTGATTTTCATGATTCTTTTTTCATTTGAAAGCTGGTGCTTCCCGTGTGGTCTCATTGTCACCATTTCAATATCTGATGATGGGATCTTGTAGAAATCGGGGGAACTCTTCAATAAATAACAGCGGATTAACCGCGATTGTTGCTATAGCATATCTAAGCATTGTTTACGCCTTCACACAACATAATATCACGCCTGTACTCACTACAAAGGTTATAGAAATTATTTTGTGAAGATCTGATGAAGAACTTCGGAGATAGGCAACGGAACTCCTCAATAAATGATAGCAAATGGACTGGGATTGCTGAAATCTCATATTGTCTGTCTATTGTTTACACCAGTTCATAACATAACATCAAGCCGGTACGTTGTGAAGGGGTAAGCACATGTGAACCACTAAAAAGTGAAAAATAAAAACTTTTTTAAATTAACTTGAGCAGAAAAATCAGCTTCTGAAGTCGGTGACTTTTGTTTCTTTGATTTCATTTTTTTGTCACCGACTTCAGAAACTGATTTTTCTTCTCAAGTTTATTTTTCACTTTTGAGTGATTTTTTTTTGAAGTCGGTTTTATTTTTTGTAAAAAAGTTTTATTTTGAATAAGTAAGTATACATAATTGCATACGTGTATTGAAATGTTGCTCAGTTGTAGTAGTAACGCCGTCGAGTTAGTTTACTGCGCTCATTAACTTCTACGTCTGCTCTAACAGATCCACTCGATAACTGCTGCAAAGTTGTTTTGTGGAACTCTTGGCCAAATAATAACAGCCAGCAGATTGATTACCTAGCTCCTAGCTCCTAGGTGGTATACCGACTTACCGAGTGTCATCCGTGCCTCGCAAAGCACGTTTCGCTGTTCATCAATATTTGGAATCGAAAAGAAGTAGTCAGTGGCCCGTAAGTCTGACGACCAGCCTCACCAAGGGATAACGTATTACCCAGTTCTAAGTTGTGGAGGTCAGGGAACCAGTCGCTCCATGTAAAGTTGCTGGTTAGACTGGAAGCCGACCCTAACAGAGTTGGGAATAGGCAGATGATGTGGAGTTCACCCACACTGTGTTGTCCTTCGGAGTATAAGACTTACATCTGTAAATGGAGAGACTTGCTGACTTACATTGTTGCACGCAGTTACCGAGAGAGTCAAGTAATCTGTTTGTACCAAACTGCCAGATAATTGAGAGTAATTAAAACAGCAATTAATTGTAGCCCCCCCCCCCCCCCCTCCCCTGATCACCTCCCTGATGCTGATTATGATTACTTATAACAACCGGGTGCAACACGCGCCATCATTACATTGTGAGTGATTACTAATGATCATTGCTTAAATACAAACCAACGCTGATCACCTACTGCGGGTGATGTTGAACCACTGTGACGGTAACAACAAGAGCCGCTGAAATACGTGAAGTGTTTCGTGACACTTGCGTGACAAACTAACTGCTTGAAGTGTCAGCGAGTTACCGCACAACACAACACGCGACTTGTCAACAAGTGTTGGCTGAAGAGCCTGGTGTTTGCCAGTGTTGGTGGTGAACTGGATGTAGTGTTAATGTACAATACCTGTTCCATTGTGGGCGTGACACGTGTACAGTGTACAGTGTGGAGGTGCTGTGGGCCGCGGCGGGTGTCGGCGCAGATTAGCGGCAGTTAGTCGCGCGCCGGAACCCGCTATCTGCATCCGCGCGTGTTGGCCGGCGCGGCGATAGCGCGCGCGTGCGCACTGCCGCTATCACTCGGTAGGCATAGCGCGTGCCACCAACAGAGATAATGACCACTGCCAAATTGTACACAAAACATATACTTCACAATGGAACAGATTTGCGCTAATTTGAGTGATCCTGTCTGTACTGATTACTGTTTTGAAATTGGTGAGATGTGAGCAAATGGTGAAATGAACGTCCACTAACAGTTTGAGTCCAACGTTGACAGTTGTGTAAGGTACACCACATTAGTATTCACAGATGTGGTCAGATGTGGTCAGATGTGGTCAGACATTGGTAGTGCCGCACTCGCCGGTGCTCCACTTAGTTGATAACATCGAATCAGATTACGCGAGCGGTAATTATAACGCGCGCTCGTTAACGTGGCGGGTAATGGCGAGCGATATGAGTCCAGCGATACTATCGCGAATGTTGCCGCTATCGCATCTAGATCACTGCTATTCGGAAGGTGTGAGAACCGACCATTAACTTAGTGCTAGTCACTTTATTCCAGTTCGTATTGTTATCATCCCAATCAGACTTATTTATTTATGTATATTTTGTATTGAAGACGTGTGTTTGATACGATGTTCAGACAAGCGGGTGGACGCGGGGTGAGACGCCGATGTAAATCCTATTAACTGAAACAAAGAGCCGCGCGCTGTAATGACGGCTGCGCTGCGCATGCGCGGTGCGGGCAGCAGGCACAAGTTAGCACTGCACGCTATTTACTTTAATTGACTACCTTCGGTGCATGGTGTCCTGTGTAGAGTGTTGTACCTCCAGTAGTCATGACTCATGAGCTCTTCAATGCTAGTTACCTAGCTACGAGTATAGCTGCACTGATTGACATCACTTCTCTGTGTGATATTCCTTCTTCCATAATATTCCCCCACACATAACACATTTCGAAGGGTTGTTACATCATGAGTTTATGACCGCTAACGAGTGAGCCGGTACCTCTGTCACTCTGTACGTACAGTTTACATGATATATTTATCATCTCCCTGCTCTTATCCACTATGTGGGGTCGGCGCAACACGTATTCTTCTTCCACTCTATGTGGGGTCGGCGCAACACGTATTCTTCTTCCACTCTATGTGGGGTCGGCGCAACACGTATTCTTCTTCCACTCTATGTGGGGTCGGCGCAACACGTATTCTTCTTCCACTCTATGTGGGGTCGGCGCAACACGTATTCTTCTTCCACTCTATGTGGGGTCGGCGCAACACGTATTCTTCTTCCATTCTTCCCTGTTACACGTTATGTTGTTATTTGAGCTCTTAACATCATAATTATGATTATTTAACAAAATACTTGAAACCACTTTGGGCTGATCTATCTTTCATTTGAAAAGTGACTAGTTTAAAGTTTTGTAATAATTTAATAAAGTAATAAACATCTAAAGGTACAATTACATTTATTCTTATAGTTTAATTAAATACTTAGCGAAGACATCGAACCTCCCCCCTCCCCTCTTCGCTTATGTGTCAGCCAGTGCGGTATCTACAGCGGCTACTCGTATTATGTCAGCGGCACAGTTATTTATAACATTGCTATCATTGTAACAATTACGAGTACGTTATCAGCTCATAACTAAACCGGGTGGCGTGCGCATGCGCCACTAAACTTGTGAAACACCGGAAATATCCTCAATGTATCTCTTTCAGTTCTTTGCCTGTTTCACTGGGACGCTGTAGTTATTTCTGTTTTAAACTTATTCGAAGATTTTACACATTTTAAATACTTTACAATTGTATTTTGTTGTCTTACTTCTAAGTTTTAGAGGTCCATTGTCAAATCCCTTATAATTTCACAATATCCGTCCGTCTGTCTGTGCGTGTCACTTTTGCGCACACGTAGAAGTGCAATTTTAAAGTCATGTACGGTTATAATAAAATAAAAATAAAATAAAATACATTACGAGCAGTTGAATTTTTTCAGATTTCTCCTAAAAACTGACATCCAATCTGTAGCCTCTGTAACAATACGGAAATAAGCGCATGCGTCGCTTCGAGCACGTCAGCACGTCAACACGCGACAATGAGCGAGTAACGAGCGCGCGCACACGTTCCCGCTGTTTACGCGACACGATCCTCCTGCAGACACGTGATTAGAGCTGAGTCTGCGCCTGCGCAACCACCTGAGCTATCGCCACCGCGCCGCACAGCGCAGCGCATACATCGGCGCCGTGACCGCTGTATGGCCGATCAATTGCACCCTTAACTATTTACGTTAAGCGCTAAGTGGCACGCTGGCGGGTTTATAGACGTCGCCGTGGCCACCTCTGCCGCGCATGCGCAGCACCGCATTCTACTCGCACTCGCAGGACACAACACGTCGTAAAGTGTCACACCGTGTCCGACACGACATGGCGACACTCGCGTGACGAGCGAGTGACGGACGAGTGACGTGACGTACTGTGTCGACACACAGTTCTACACGCCGAACGAATTAGTGTTAGGATTTCAAATAGTCCAAGTAGCTTAAAAGCTGGGGCTGATCTGCAACCATGTTTATAACTAAATAAATCAGCGCAAATGTCTGACAGCATCACACCCGCCGCCACGCGCGCTCTAACGAGCCATGTTATTGTAAGTGGTGTATAATAGCGCAAGTTGTTACAATCAGTGTGCGCATTGTTCACACATCTGTGACGCGCAGTGCGCCTCTGTCGCCTCTGTCGCGAGTGTCAGCCGAGCACGCGGCACTTGTGCGCCCCTACATCATAACAGTAGCGAGTAGTGTTGCGCCCGCGCAGCTGCCCGCAGTTCGCCGCTCGTTGTGCGCGGTACGCGAGGGGTGCCCACGCGCACAGTGCGCTCCCCTCGCGCCACTTGACGCCACATGCCGACATTCACTCTGCATGTCTGTCGGCTCAGCACAGTCAGCTCTGACTGCCTTACCTCACTGCCTGAAGCACCGCTAGTTCTCTGACATGAGTGTACTAGTCGAGCTGCACCAAGTACAGTTGACAACATCGCGCGACACTACTCATTTACTGTCTATTAGTCACTCCTTCAGACCTATCTTCAGACAAATTAGTGGATTGCTGAGGTTACACAGTAGCGTGCGCGTCGCGTGTCCGCGACGCATCCGCCACGTGCACGTGGACCACCCGACGGCGCCGCGCCGCCTACCTGCGACGTCTCACAACTCACGCCAACTGCCAGACAGCTACCGTCACGAGAGACAGCTACATATATTTCACTTGCAAAACATGTAGTTCGTACTACTTTCATGTCACATCATATCACTTTCATCTTTCAACTTCGATGTGGGTCAATCTTGTCTCTTCTCTCTGAGAACCTCGCTCAACCCTAAAAGGTTTCCCTCCACTCTATAAACTGCACTACATAAAATGTACTTATTTTTTTGTTTTTTAATGTGATCCCAAACCAACGCAAAGGATCCTGATCCACAACAGACGAGACATCGGAACATCAACGCAACACAGCGACACAGCAACGTTGTTCCCGTGGCGACATGGACATGGCGACACAGTGCGGCGCGGTATCGATTACGTCAACAATGACCGGGACGCGCGTAAATGGCCTATCATCATCCAATAATATTTGGTGGCCGCCGCCGGACAAACAGCGCGCCCGAGTGCGGGGCCAGTGCGGGGCGCCGGGGCAGGGGGGGGGGGGCACACCTGGACCGCTCTTGTTTTTCTAACAACGACCAGTTTTTTCTAACAACAACGTTTGGGATGCGTTAATTTGAACCTCGTTTTTGTTAACAGCGAGTGCAAACATCGGCGGGTCCCGCACTGGCCGTCCACCTGTGCGCCAGTGCTGCGCATGCGCACTGCACACAACTCGCACCACGTAGTAGCTTTTACGTGTTATGGCTGGAAATTACCCCTAATCTGATATGATAAATGAGCTGTTTGGAATATTTAAATATTTGTATAGCCTAAGACACTCGGGGCTAATGTAGCTTCCAGTTACACCTTAACTGAAAGAAACCCTGAATCGGATCAGTCGTTCCTCCTACATGTTCTCATAAACAGACAAGTTTGGTGTGAGCATGTGTCCTGTCAACTGTCACCTGTCACGTCTCACGTGTGGACGTGTCCGGGGGATCATCCACTTATTGACTGGACACGTTCAGTGCGACTGGCTGTCTGGACTTCTGGCGTGGGGGCACGCTTATTAAGAGAAACCTTTCGACAAAGTCTTATTTGTATAGGATTAAATCAGTTCTTAGTCCACAACACTGTCAGCGATAGCAACTTTCAAAGTAGAATATTTCTATGTAGAGCGGCCGAGTAAAAAGGAAAACTCCGGACCTTATCCATCATCACGATAGTTGCGTCCTACAAGTCGCATAATAAAACTTTGAAGTACGTTTCAGGACTACTCGACACAAGAGTTCTGTTCAAAGCAATAATTCAATCTAATTTCAAGAAACCGTACACCAGAGCCCTGTCCAGCATCTGTTGCTGGGGCGGGCGCGGATACCGCTCTATTCGGCATTACGTGAGGCCGGGCGGATATTTAATGCTACCAAAACTCAAAGCATTTTGCATAGTCAAAAAACTTTTTTACAAAAAATAAAACCGACTTCAACAAAAATAAAACACAAAAAAGTGAAAAATAAAAATCAGCTTCAGAAGTCGGTGACTTTTGTTTGTTTGATTTCATGTTTTTGCCACCGACTTCTGAAGCTGATTTTTATTTTTCACTTTTTTGTGTTTTATTTTTGTCGAAGTCGGTTTTATTTTTTGTAAAAAAGTTTTTATTTTTCACTTTTTAGTGGTTCACATGTGCTTACCCCTTCACAACGTACCGGCGTGATGTTATGTTATGAACTGGTGTAAACAATAGACAGACATGAGATTTCAGCAATCCCAGTCCATTTGCTATCATTTATTGAGGAGTTCCGTTGTCTATCTCCGAAGTACTTCATCAGAATATGTTCACCAACCTTTGTAGTGAGTACAGGCGTGATATTATGTTGTGTGATGGCGTAAACAATGCTTAGATATGCTATAGCAACAATCGCGGTTAATCTGCTGTTATTTATTGAAGAGTTCCCCCGATTTCGACAAGATCCCATCATCAGATATTGAAATGGTGACAATGGGACCACACGGGAAGCACCAGCTTTCAAATGAAAAAAGAATCATGAAAATCAGTTCACCCAGTCGCAAGTTATGAGCGAACAAACATAAAAAAAATAAAAAAATAAAATACAGTCGAATTGATAACCTCCTCCTTTTTTTGAAGTCGGTTAAAAACAAGTTGGTTACTACACTCCTTACTTACGTCGTCAACATGACACGGTCGATTCAATAACTATCTCGATAATATATAATTTGATCTCTTAGATTACGCGCCCCGGAGACAACAACAGCTATATAAAAAAGCCACGACGTATAATATATCACGACACGTATTTGTCCTGTATCTCTGTCCTGATTAGTTTAGGTCCATCGGATCATGAGATCCTCTCCTGACCATATTGGTGTATCAGTGGACTGGCGAGCCCTGAGGGAGCGCCGGCGCGGATACAGTGCGCAGTGCACAGTGCACAGTGCACAGGTGGAAACATTCAACATAACCAGTTAGTTAAAAATAAACAGGACACGTTGTGCCACAGGCCACAGCTGAGATTTTATCCCGCGCTCGATCCCGCCGTCAGGGCCCGTGGAGCGGTGAGTGGGGGGGGGGGGCAATGGAGCCAGTCGCTCATGAAACCGGTCGCCGGGAGCGCACCCCCTTGGCCGCCAGCGACCAGCACTACTTGCACGCAGCATTCCTAAATTCAACTATTGAGGATGGAAGGTTTTAACATAAATTGTGTGAATTGTTCACTGTTAGTAGACAGCAGTACCAGAGTTTGTAGTGTTGGTGGCGACGAGTCGTGGTATCGTGTACAGTCGTAGATCGTGCAAGCGGTGCAAGGTGCACAAATCTCAGGTGCGCACAGACCGGTGCGGGCACGACCGGTTCCCGCCACGCAACGCCCCCGCACTCGCACTCGCGCGCTCATTCAATTTGTCTAACATACCTCTCGATATAAACTTTACCATCCATCATCACGACAAGGGTAAGACGCGCGACGTGGCGTGTGGCTCCCTCACGGCACTACTCGAGTGAGACCATCAAAATGATGCAACCGTATGTCCAAGTCTCGTTATATATCCTGAGTTGAGCAGTCCACTGCTCGACATACGCCTCTCAGACTACACTCTCTCGCTCATCTTGCCTTGGAAAGTCTCACCCTACGCATCCCGATTCGATGGCGGGTGCCCAATACCACTTCAGCTTGTCATAATTATTCGTTCGTCAACTTCGGCGAGAACCAAAATTGACCCTGGATTACCTCTTTCCGGATTCGACATCAGAGAGAATTCAATGCGCACTGTGTAGCTCGCTGAGCGAAATTGAATTTATGAACCACCCGTACTATGAGTGTCAACGTTTCGGTCTCGTCATAAGGGCAGGAACTAAACTAAACTGAGGGCAGGACACGTTCATTAAAGACCTTAGTGTTTTGGCTCTGTATACAAGACGACTCGACAAAGCATCCCAAATGCTGCACTCCCCAGCCACTTTTCTTATGTATAGCGCTACCAAGCAGAACAGTAGCAAGCTCTAGCAAAAGAGCCATAATGACTTCAGACACACGACATCCTTCGCACCTGAATTATCTTTGTACTGCAAAGGCCGTAACAGCTTTAACAAGAGTGTCACCCCACTCACTGGCTAGCGATTTAAGGAAAGGCAATGCAAAATAAAAAATAAACCTTAATTAACCCATTTGTTCATGGTTGACCTCAAGTCTTTAATTTAAATAGACTTTGGACCTAGGTTGGCCACAGCAAGGAAGGTTGTGTCAGGTGGAGATTTAATTATGACACTGCCCTCTTTTTTGGTGTCGGCTCTGGATGGAGTGGAAGGGAGTGTCACACTTCTACTGACTAAAAACCACAAATGTTCCATCTTAGCCTTTTGTGTTCTAAGGCCACGGTATCTCTTTCGAACAGTCCTGCAGCTCCTGAATGTCTCCTTGGAGTGCAAATGTGATGTTATTACACAAACGAGGGGCACTTAATATTTTGTCTTGCGTATCCTATTGGAAACTGAGGACGTAAACTAGTAGCTCCGTTCAAGCACGGTAATATTCAAGGCCGCAACAATTTAGATTGCCATCGAAACACTATGAAGAGGAAGATAAAAACAAACGTCAGTTATACTCATTGTCACCCCATTAGAGCGCAGTACCCGGGGCGCATCGTGCGGCGCGCGCCCCGTCCGCCGCGCCGCGGGCTGTGGGGCGCGCGCGCACCTGTGCGGCCGCGTGCTGCCCCGCGCCCCCGGCCATTCCCACGCTGTGCATCAGCACCACCTCACTCACCACACCACACACACTCACCTGCCGCGCTACTGACACTGCTGTGACGTCACGCCTACTGCTACTACTAGCTAGAGCTATCATGTCTTATTATAGCTGGTTGTCCACTTTATTGTCGGGTCAGCAAATCATAGTTCGTTCAATCTGTTCGTTAACTGTCTCGCTGTTTGGTTTCTGATATTGGAGAAAACAAAATTAAGTGAAATTATCGCCCAAGAGAGGCGCGAGCATTTGGAGATGATGCGTCCAGGGGGGAAATGCTCGCGCCTCTCGCCCCAGGTGCAAACTTGGCTGTCAGCTCGTTTGTGGAGCGTGCGTGATAGTGTCTTGTGTGTCGTAGTGTCAAGTGCGCGTAATTAGCGTGAGAGCGCGGCGCACGAGCAGCACATTGCCCCACTGTCCATTAATCATCGCCGTCGACGACTACAATACAATATACAATGTTTCTATTATAGCACACACAACTCTATGTAATTCGTTCTTTGACTTGACAATATGAATATTCAACTGAATGTAACAGAAGCATCGAACACACTAGCTCTGTAAGTTCATATAGAAACAGAATCACGCGCGTGTCGGCGCGGTACGATACGACGCGGCACGAGGAGGCACGACGCGACACGACGCGACATAGTTGCACGCTGTCGATGCGCTATCACCGCGCGACGGATGTGGCTCGTTCGCAACTCGCGGGATAACATCTCGCAGCTTCCGCCCATTTATCTGCCACGTCTCAGCCCTACGCAAGCCCCCCCCCCCCCCCCTCCACCGCACACCCACCATCAATATGACATAATGTATCAATGTCAGACGTAAGAATTCCAATTGTTAATGAGGTTTATACACTCTTTCAGCAGCCGATCACAACAGCTGAAAGGAGTCCTGTTTGCTGCTTATAGAGGAGCGAGTGGCCACTCATGTCCTGACTGACGCATGTTTACGGTGTGCGGTACAATGGTGTTCGATACGAGACGCTCTGTCTCCCGCAGGCACACGTATGCTCTATACAGCACCCACTCACATTTGAAGCGAGCAGGCAGCTGTGCTGTACTGTAGCTCTCCAAACCGCGACACTGCTTGCCAGTGGTACACTTGTGGTGGATGTCGCGTTGTGTCGCGGCGCACTAATGAACAGATCGTGTGCAGTGTCCGCTCCCAGCGTATCAATGTCCCGCTAATTAGACGCACACAGCAGCGCGCCAATTACCCGCGTTAAGACGTCACCCGCCACCCGCCCGCAACCGCGACCTGACATCATAACAGCGCAGCGCAGAGATACACCGTGTCGCACGCAGCACGCACTGCCTCACCACCAGCAACTGCAGCAACGCACCACGATACTTCTGGTTTGACAGCCTCTCACTGTTCTGAACGATTATAGTGATCAGCGAGTCACTACGCATTATATTTAATGCCACTTCCTTCAAGTGTTTCCATCTTGATTGACCGTCAAGAGTCACGAAAGTATTTTTATCATTTCTATAAGTTAATCCCTCCTGAAGGCAAACATGTTGTTGGTTCCTTTTTCTTACAAAAATTGAGGCTGTTTTTTTTCAATGTGAGCGCACATGCAACGGGTGCTGCGCTGGCAGCACGGCGTGCAAGTCGTGCCGGGTCGGGACATAACCTAGGCAAATGGCATTCCGAAATACTCCTGTTTTGGTCAATAACCTACGCCTCATTTTGAGTGAAATCATTTTGCGTTCATAGCTAGTTTGGAAGCTTTTTTAACCGACTTCCCAAAAAGGAGGAGGTTCTCATTTAGTATAAAGCTCGTCAATTATTTTCCTTCTTAAAAGATAACTATCTAACCATTTGTAAAAGGTCCCGCAACTGTACTGATCGGATACCAGTAACGAAGCGCTAACATCAAGGTTTTGAAAATCTCACAATAGCGTCCAAGTATGCAGTCAAGTCACACGCAAGTATGGGCCGCACTCGCATTCGATACCAAACTGCAAGAGCAGGGTTCAAGCGGGCGGCGCAGGCGCAGGCCGGGAGGGGGCCGCGCATAGCTGCAATAAAAGTAAATCAGTGCTGCACCGGATTAAAAGCTCTGAGGGGCGAACGAGAAGTGCGGAGTCGGGGGGCACGCGCATGCGGGGCGCGGGGCGGCCGCCGCCGGCAGTCGAAGCCCGAGGCCCGCGGAGAGCGCACGAGTGTAGCTAGGAGCGAAGTGTGGGAAGTGCGCGCAGTGTTCCCAGTGCAGTGAGTGAAGTGAGTGCCGCGACCCTGCGCGGTGAGACAGAGCGGCGACAAGTGCGACGCCGCAGCCCGTGGCGGCATGCGGCAGGCGCGCGCGCCCCGGCGGCGCCCGGCGCTGCGCTGACCCGATGCGCCGCGCGCGGACCCCGCGGCGCGCGCCGCTGCTGCTCGCCCTCGCCTGCCTGCTGCGCGTACGTGCACCTCCATCTCACTCCTCATCGCATGCTACCCCATATCCCGACATAACAACCAAATATACAACACAACAAATAGCTATTATAGCTATAAAGTTAACTCTACAACGCTTTCACAATAAATCACATTAAATCTAAATCACATCTTCCATTATTTGGAGTCAGGATGTCTGCTAGTCCGTCACTAACTCGGGAGATAATAACTGCATCCGTTGCGATGTGACGCGGCGTGTGATAGCAACATGGCGAATATCAGTGATCCACGCCGTCACGCCGGTCCCAGCGCGGTATGTGTGTGGCGCGTGACCCACATACTGATGGGCCAGCATGGCACACGGATCAGAACGCGGCTCACGTGGACACGTCGCGTCAGTGTCCACTGCGAACACTCCACGCTCATGACTGCTACTACACACATCAGGCTCACATTCCGCTGACAACCAAATTCCCAAAGACTTACTTCTTGAGCCAGTAACTTCCATTTCTTCTCATCTCATAATACTCATATAAGAATTTTAGACAAAAAATATGATCTGAACCAAAATGTAAAGCATTCATTGCATAAACGATATCTTTGCATCTGAAACGGAACAGTTAAAGTTCTTTACAAAATGGTAATATTAAAGTGGAGAATCCAATGTAAACCCTATCCATACCTACAAGGTATGGCAAGGTGAACATAACACAAGTGCATACTAAGATTGTAATACATACTTATGCAAGAAATGTCAAAAGTTTTGCACTTCTGCTCTTTAAACAAGCGCAAATCAAACATGCTTCCAATTAGTTCCAATACAGAGAGATGTCATGTCGTACAACTGTAATTTGGTTTTGTTCAAACTCCATCTAGGAAACAACAATAATGTTATGTAATCCCAAGAGCTCCCACAGCCTCGTCACAGAGTCACAGTGCTCAGTATTCAGTGCTACACATCTCATAGATCCACGATACTCCACATAGTCCACACCTCCCGCTGAATTTCGTTTCTAACTGAGCGATGTAGAGTTCTGAAACTCGTGGTTACTAATTTCTTAAGATTTTCACATATTTTTATTTTTTAAAGTTTCCGCTTGAAGTCTAAGGGCTCGTTTACGGAGACGCGGAGCGTCGCGCGGCACGTGCTGAAGGCTCATCTCGTGCTTTTTTTTTAATTTACTGGGAGACGGGTCCACCGCAACGAACATTGCATTTTAAACTAACAAGCGAAAACACGCTTCTCTTAAAACCGACGTTTGAAATCGTTAACTTTTTCATACATCGCCATGTGTTTGAATTAATAAAAAACTAAAATACCCGACTGAAAAAACTGAAAAGCAAAAAACAAGCACATTTTAAATTAAACAAAACTTGGAACCAGGCGGGGTTCTATTTTAGTTCTATGTTTTTCATTTCATAATTTAATATTCAAATGAACCCCGCCTGGTTCCAAGTTTTGTTTAATTTAAAATGTGCTTGTTTTTTGCTTTTCAGTTTTTTCAGTCGGGTATTTTAGTTTTTTAACTACTTTTTTTTATTTCCAACTTTTTAGTTTTTTTGTGTTTGTTCTTTCGTTGGTCGCGTAAAATTCTTCGCAAATGATTTAACTTTTGTGCTTGTTTATAGGATTTGTCACTTTGAATTTCTTTTAAACATATAAGTGTCATATATTTTTGTAATCTCCCTTTAAAACCCTTTATTTTGATACCCTACTCGATGGTATTGGAAAAAAAAATTTTTTGAACTCCGCGATTTGGCCCCCAAATCCGCAATTTTTCTTTGTTTTTTAATTTTAATGTAGCCTATAACACTCGCGCCATCAAGACGAATCTAACGATGTATATTTCATTCAAATCCCTTTATCCGTTTAGGAGTTATGAGGGAACAAAGAAACGGACATACATACATACATACATACACGTCAAACACATAACCCTCCTTTTGGGCTTCGCCGCAGTCGGGTAAAAACGCAGCACACGCCGCGCGACGCCCCGCCTGTACGTAAACATGCACTAATATTGACTGAATTAATCTGGGGGCACGGCAGTGCCCCCGCCGAGTCGAGCGCGAAGCAAACACTGCCGTACCATCCTTTACTGGAACCATTTCGCCGCATTTTCAGGCCCCTATTTGAGAACCTCTGGATAAGACCAGAACGCTGAAATTTTCGTCATCCAGTAAGCTATAAAATCACACTTAAAATAAAAAGTTTCAAGTCTGTAAGTCATTTAGTTCCGAAGTTAAGCGAAAGCAAAGTTTCGCATTTATGACACTCACTCACTCATGATCATCAAAATAGAACTAGTACTTCCCATAAACTCAGGGAGCTGAAATTTGGTAAAGAGTGAGGGTTTAATGGTCACATAAAGGGAAAACTATAAAAAGTAGGAAAAGTAGGTTCATTTGAATATTAAATTATGAAAAGAAAAAATGAAAATAGAATGGACCCCGCCTGCTTCCAAGTTTTGTTTAATTTAAAATGTGCTTGTTTTTTGCTTTTCAGTTTTTTTTACAGTTCTTAGTTTTATTTTATTTTTTCAATTTGGTGATAAAAACGGAACCAGATAACTTTTCGGCGGGTCAAAGTCCAGGCAACAGCATTGCGTTTTTTTTCAAAACTGTGACTTCTAAAAAGCCTTTTGGCTAAATCGTGCGGCTAAATCATGATGCTAAATAGATTGGCTAGCTCGACGAAAGTGCGATAATTACCTCAATGTAATCAACCCGATACAGACATAATAATTGAAATGCCATTGTCCAGTTGTCCACTTTCAAATAATATATTCACAGAATCGTATTGAATATTGATGATATTACTAATTACATTACTGTGACCTTATTTTGATGCCGATAAAGTAAAGTAATATTCAATTATTCATCATTAAAAACGGATCATTGAATGATTTGGATGCCCGATGGGGCCGGAAAGTTCTGGAGTGGCGACCGCGAACCGGAAGACGTTGCGTTGGAAGGCCTCCCACTAGGTGGACCGATGACCTGGTGAAGGTTGCGGGGATCCGCTGGATGCGAGACGCACGGGACCGGTCAATGTGGCGACACTTAGGGGAGGCCTATGTCCAGCAGTGGACGTCTTTCGGCTGAAATGATGATGATGATGATGATGATTTCCGTCCGGAATCAGCACATTCAGTCATTAAGTTATATGTTGTACTAGCTTTTGCCCGCGACTTCGTCCGCGCTTATACTAAAAATGTTATCTTTGGTAAGTAGATCTATCATTGATTTTAATTTTAAATGAAAATCTATCGAAAATATCTCTTGCGATAATATCATGGCGGTCATGCGGTGCTTGACCCTCAAGAAGCTCCCGAGTGATTTCATCCCACTTGGGCTTTTATTTAATTTATCATGTTTGTTAGAGAGATTTCATCCTTATAATTGACCCTATCAATCGATGCAATAAAAGTACAGGGTATAATTTTTTCAGATTTTAGCCGGTTCGATTCCCGGGTGTGGGAGAAGAGAATTTTCGAAAATCTTTGAATGCAGTTTGCTTTCTATTCAAAAATAAAGGAATGTTTCCTTTGAGTAAAATTTTCTATCTGCAGTATTAAGAGTACTTTTCCTCCAGGTGGCATTACAAAATTCCACCCTGTATAATCAGAAAGCTCCGAACTGCTAAGCTATCGGGAGTTACACGTGTTATTGTGAGTCAACCATAAAAGATAGACATATGCTGTAGTGGGATATTTTTTAGATAATTTTATGTAGAACATTTCCGTCATAAATGGTTTCTATGTAGCTTCAACCATTAAGATTGCACACGCGACGGAAGCTTAAAAAAGTAAAAAACTAAAACCCGACTACGACAAAAAAAACGACGCTGAAAAAGTATGAAACAAGATTTTCAGGATAGAACAAAAAGAAAAGCCGTAGTCACACGTTATAGGTACCAACCTAAACACTTTAATACCGTGTGACTAAGGCTTTTCTTTTTGTTCTATCCTGAAAATCTTGTTTCATACTTTTTCAGCGTCGTTTTTTTTGTCGTAGTCGGGTTTTAGTTTTTTACTTTTTTTTATTTAAACAATTTTGGTGTTAAATATTTTTTTACTCTTGACTTTTTGTCCGCTAGAGGGCGTGATTTAAAATTTGAGCAATATTTTGGAAATTTACAAGTGAGGCCCTTTTAAATGATACCAAACACGGCGTGTTTATCTCCATTTTTATTTTTTAAGCCTTACTTTTTGACCGCTAGAGGGCGCCAAATAGCTTTTTGTGACACGTCACGTAGCCTATATTCAGCGGAAAGTTAAGACGGTTCTAACGATACCTCATATGTCGAGTTCCGATAAGTAGATTAGAAGCTATGAGGGAACAGATGAAGATACACACATACATACATACATACATACATACAAACATACATACATACATATTTGGCATACATACATACATAGCCAGTCAAAATCATAACCCTCCTTTGGCTTTGCCGTAATCGGGTAAAAAGTAGGAAAATCGAAAATTTAAAAAAAAAAACTACAAAAAAAAAATTGTTTTAACAAAATAAATCAATATGGCGCCCACCCACGTTTCTACAAAAAGAAGTGAAATCCCAACAAAAACATTCTGTAAAAAACTAGCCAAGTCTCGATGGAGCTGCTTGTTTATCTCTAAAAAGTAATGAAATCTAGACAAAGTCGAGCCAAGTCTAAGGTTCCTTATTGCGATTTCTTTATTATTATAGTTAATGTTGTGTGACTTGGCCGGCAGTTACAACAGATATAACATTACGTGTAAGCAAAATTGACTTGTGCTCACTAACGTATAAAGAATGTTCAACGGCCAAGTCACACAACATTAACTATAATAATAAAGAAATCGCAAAAAATGCCCGAAAATGTACCCTGTAAATCCTGTAATGGACCCTGTGTAACCTCCGTGATATTCACGTGAGACTCACATTACATCCATTTGATACCCTTTTATAGGAGCAACTGATCTTTTATGGATTATCCTTCAACGCCTCCATACCATCCATCATCATCATGAACATGAGGTGATGGCTACCAGATGCGAATACTTGAATAGCTTAAAAAAAACACGAAACACGATACAATTTCCAGGTTGCCCTCGATTTCCTTGAGATCATTTCAATCATTTTGAAAATCGGTTCATAAATGATGGATTTATGACGGTACAAACATAAAAAAAATACCTGCTCCTTTTAGGAAGTCGATTGAAAAACCAGCCATAAAATATTTTTTCTGCATGTCATTTTCGATTTTATTTAAAGCTTTTAAAAGCCGCACAATGTATGTCAAATATTAACTGGTTTATATTTATTCATCAAACAAACAATTTTAAATAGAATTTGATATTTTGTATTATTTATGAATGCCCATTTTCTATTTTTTATGCTTCATCACCGCTTAGATACAAATTCAGTTGCCAAACTGATTTATTTGTATGCTAACTTTTACTTATCATGGATACTCCTTATTAGTCGCCAACCCATTATAAATGGTACCCAGTCTAATATTTTGGAATACCCATATTCATTTTACTTAGTCGCCGCGTTAAATATATGCTATTCATTTTATTCGCGTATTTGTGGCAGAAACCAAAGCGGTTTCGCGCACGTGATACTTTTGCTCATTTTATCACAGGGCACTGAAAGCGCTAATGAGAATAATAACATTCTATCGGAAACTGGCTCATTAACATGTCATAGTTCCAGATGAGAGCAGTGGTGGCCCAGTGGTGGTGGCCCCGACTTACGAACAGTGGTTCAGTAGATCCCGAGATTACCCCTTACAATTTAACAAACACACAAACTTTACTTCTTTATAATATTAGTATAGATGAAGGAAAGTAGTTCATCTCAATTCAGACATCGACATCAAAATGGCGACCGCTAAATTTTAGCGGTCGCCATTTTGCTTACGAAAGCTATCGAGCTTCGAGCGCTATTTTCTTCAGAACGCACACATTAATAAGATCGCTAAATGAAGGTTAAATTTATTTTGAAATATTTGAAATGTTAACTACAAACAAAACTTTTTAGCAAAAAAAATACTTAAAACTGAAAAACACAAAAAATGAAAAATAAACTATAGAAGAACAATCAGCTTCTGAAGTCGGTGGCAAAAAAAATAAAATCAACTAATAAAAGAAAGTCACGGACTTCAAATGTTTTTTTTTTATTTTTCACTTCACGTGGGCTTACCCCTTTACAGCGTACCGGCGTGAAGTTACGTTATGATGAAAACAATTAATTTCTGTGGTTTCTGTCTCCCCCATGGGAAAAGGGCGTGAGTTTATGTATGTAAACAATTATTGACATGACATTTCAGTAATCCCAGTTCACTTGCTACCATTTATTGAGGAGATCCGTTGCATATCTTCGAAGTTCTTCATCAGATCTTCACCAAATTGAAATGGGACCACTCCGAGAAAAAACTCTTCCTAAATCTACCCAAATCGCTTCAAATGTGCCTATAAAATTTGAAGAGTTCTCTTACTATTTCTCCAGGATCCTGACTTGATGATCATGGGACCACCTGGGAAGTAGACCCTTTCCAACAAAAAACAAAATCAATTCTGTCCAGCCATCTTCGAATAATCGGGGAACATACAAAAAATAATAACACACAAACTTATAAAAATGTACTTAAAAAACGTTTTTGCAAAACCGACTTCAAAAAAAGTGAAAAATAAACTTCAGAAGAAAAAACAGCTTCTGAAATCGTTGACATTTGTTTGTTTAATTTCGTTTTTTTGCCACCGACTTCAGAAGCTGATTATTCTTCTGTAGTTAATTTTCACTTTTTTTATGTTTTTCAAGTCGTTTTTATTTTTTGTTGAAAGGTTTTTTTATATTTTTAGTTGTACTGTCCTATATAAATATGTATTTGTTTTGCATTTATTTAACGTTGATACCAATACATGCCAATATGCGTTTCCCAAAGACATTTAAACATTTACCTATGTCTTCAATCTTTTTGGCTTTTCCCCAAACATTTTTGCACTTTTTGTGGGTTTTTCAACAAAAGATCGACCGATTTCGATCAAAAATAGGAACCTCCTGGGAAATAATTATGTGAAACGAAAAAGAGTTTTCCATATTGGTTTGGGCGTCTTCGATTAATCGGTGAACATACTGTATAAAAAAATCGACGAATTGAAAACCTCCTTTTTTAAAGTCGGTTAACGAGATTTACCTTCTATTATCAGGGCCCCGAGTCTGCTATTCAATAGTGTCAGAATGGTCTATCATTAATCTCATAATTGTTGATTTTGACAACACCAAACTGGTCAATCTTTACTACCAATAACTTGAAAGAATTCAACTATCCGTCCACTATTGACGTTTAATGTTGAAAGATTTTTATCAACTCCAAGAGTGTTATTTTGTACCTTCTCTCTAGCTAAGATTATAAGATTATGATTGTCAGAACAGCTTTAGAAAATATATGAAAAAAGTAATGAGCGCCCATAAAATTTAAGAGTTGCCCTCGATTTACCTAGGATCCCATCATCAGATACTGAGATGGTGACCTACTCTTCCAAATAAAAAACAATTTTGATAATACGTCTTAAATTGACTGAGACATCGGTGAACATACATACATGCACAAAAAAATACAGTCGAATAGAGAACCTTTTGGAAGTTGGTTAAAAAGTTGCAGAATTTGCTTGAGCAGTTTATGAGTTAGGTTTAAAATCAGTATTTTTTCACAGTTGCTTGTTGTTGATGGTGATGATAAATAATAACTTCTAATAACAACGTAAACTTTAAAGGTGAAGAATCTGTGCGAGAACATCACAGCTAAAACAAAACCGGCCAAGTGCATGACGCACAATGTCAGAATGTAGGGTTCCGTAGTTGCCCATCACAATATTATGTGAACTTACTAAATTGATTAACTACCCTGCCTACCTGCCTCCGAGCGATGATTTTTATGTAAGTTTTTAAACTGACATGGTCACTGACACTACTCTGAATATCATAAACGGGATATTTACCATGTTGGCTTGTCGTATATCCGAGCATATTAAGGCGGTGAAGAATAATGACACTCACAAATCGGCCATACCTGAGCATCTTCTAGAATCGGGATCGAACCACTGGATTGAGTTGCATAACCCTCAGGTCATCTCGACAGAACGCCACTATATATATCTCGTCTGGTTGTCTGGTTGGAGAGGCCATTGAAATTACCAAATACAAAAACTTTAACCGGGAGGATGGGTTTCAACTGTCGAGAGCCTGGAATCCAGTAGTTCAACTGTGCAAAAACCGAAAAAGTGTCGAAAAAAGTTCGCGAGTGGACACAGTGAGTTTTGTGTGTCGGGAACAGAATCGTGTAGTGAGTGACAATGGTAGTGGTGCCGAACGCAAAAAACGAACAAGAAAGAGGGTAGACCGATTTGTCTGCTCATAAACATCCACCCGCAATGACTTCAGTTTATCCGTGATCATGGTGCTTGTAACAGCGCCGAAATATCGGGAACTCGAAAGAATAAGCAAACATGGTAAATATCCCGTTTATGATATTAATAGTAGTGTCAGTGACCGAGCCAATAAAATAATGCTCACACAGCAAAAGTACGTTTATATACGCACGTAATGAATAACGCTAAACGTACCTAATTAATTATACTCTAAAAGAGTCAGTCGTCACTAAAACTTAGCCACAGGCGGGTCGATCAATAATAACATTGCATCAAGTGCGGCTCAGACAACCAAGCAAACGTAACTTGTAATACGGAATTAAACTATTGAACATAACAGTGGTTAGGTGTGAACTATCTTCCTACAACATCTACCGGGGTATCCAGTCAACGACGAGATAACCCCAACATTAAATGACTTATGACATTTGCACTTTTGAGATCTACGCTTCCATACATTATGTATAGGAAAATATTTCATACAAGTACATTTTATAAGTTCATCGACTATTACTCGTAAACTTGTAAAGTCTACTTAGCTGTGATAGTTTTCCTTTTATTTTCGTTATACATATTTAGTTACCATGAATTTTTTCACATGTCCAAACACAACCCGTTTAGGGGGTTTAGGTTGCCATTGCCACACTTGAGTCTAACAATGCACTTTATAGCTTAATATTTCGCAAACAAATCCCTTAATCGAGAAACTGTTTAACAAAACTCGCATTATTTTTTTAAAGATCTATCCTACGATATCCCACAAAATGAACTTCGCGAGAAAAAAAAACATCCCCACTTTAATGTGTACTGGAGATACCCAAAAGAAATATAATTTTGAATATTTTACTTTTGCACTTTTTCGGCGTAACTCATTTGTATTTCAAGCCAATTTAAAAAAAAAACAGCTTTCTAGTACTAAGTCTTTGAGATATAGTACGGACAGACAAACAGACGGACATGGTGAAACTGTAAGTTCCATACTAACTACGGAACCCTAAAAAGTGAAGTGCATAATATGAAATGAAAAAGACACACTGCTACTTTTTTCATGAATTCGATTTAATTAATTTATATTTTGTAGAAGCGCGCATCAGAAATCGTTGAATGAAAATACAATAAGTATGTTCAACAAAAAACATTAAACTATAGTGATAGTGCTATAAACAGCAAAAAGCCACGTTACTTTAACCCAACGTTTGTGCTGTACACCTTATTTATACCATGCATGACTGTATGTATGTATGTATGTAGTAGCCTCACTAACATACTGGCTCGCAGACATATAGCAATAAGAAGGAGATACGATATCTGTACGGTAATACGTATCCTGTCGTGTAGCGGTGTGCCGGTGTGCCGGTGTACCATTTAAACATTGAGTGGTTGCCAGCGTTCGGTGCCTCATCATGGCTCATTCATATTAATTATTCGTCTAGTGATCATTAAGTAATTACACTAACATAAAAGACCGACAACTTACATCACTAACCAAACAGATTACATCCACGAAAAAAATACGGAGGAAGCTCAAAAATACTGAAAACCTCGTAACCTCTTCTTCAAGTAACTGGCATAGCATTCATGAAGAAACTTTTGTAATCGTGAGCTAGCGACGTAGTGGGCGGGTCGCGTGGTGGGCGTGTCGGCGCGGAGGGCGGGGCGCGGGGGAGGGGCGCGAGGCGGGCGGAGCGCTGCGCATGCTTCCGCGCCCTGAGCTAACTGCACGATGTAAACAAAGCTCCGACACGCGCACTCCGCCCGCCCCCGCTGCGCCGCCCGCCCTCGTGCACAAAAAGCATTTGACACTTGTCTCAGAATGAAAGCGACTTTATCTTCTACTTACTACAGTAACTTGAATCAAAACGAAACATCTAACAAAATTAAATCTAAACTAATAAAAGATAAGATTTTTTGTTTGTTACGATTTAACTTAATTTATGTTGGATAGTCGATTTATCGAGAAAGGTTATAAGTTATAAATATTTATGTGACGCAGACGAAGTTGCGTGGGTCAGCTAGTTAAATATATTCAGAATGAAGTATTAAGTTAATGTAATAATGTGGACTTTAACAGAATTAACTTGTAAACAAATTGTGTACGTTGACGACATTCTAATATTTTGAGCAGGTTTCAAAAGTAACAGAAGGGATATGCATTCGTCGAGAAAAGAAAACTGCGACTTTTTGTTTGAGAGAATCCTGCGCGAGTTGCACATTAAACGCTAAACGTCCACTTCACAAGTTTTACTTCAATAGAGGCTGGTTTTTCAATCACCAGATAACGTTTATCTGACGAATGTGAGTGTCATTTTAACAGTTGTTGTATGGACAATCTGTCAAAACATCACATTTATTCATCAGGTAAAAGTTAACTGGTGATTAAATAACCGGCTCTAAGTAAATTAATTCAACAAATGTAAATGGGAAAACGATCGGAACGGACTGGATTGTTTAATGCGATCGCGAAAATATTCATATAATCACAAACTTTATTTATTTTGAAAACAACGCACAGTGACCAATTTTTAAAAGATAGCAAAATTAGATAGAGATAATTTTTCAGACTTGAAAGTACTTAAGTAGTTTACATTACTAAAACATCAACATTGTGCAGAGAGTAGTTAAATAGATATTTATGCCATTTCATAGTTATCTAGAAAGCTAAACCATTATAACAATACTTATTTATCGTTGTTTTGTGGTACTAATTAAGTTAGTTAAGATGTCAGTGTTAACAGGGTATTGAAAAATGGTTCACGGTGGTTGAGAAACATCTGTACAGCTTATTATCACTACATAGTATAAAACAAAGTCGCTTCCCGCTGTCTGTCCCTATGTATGCTTAGATCTTTAAAACTACGCAACGGATTTTGATGCGGGCTTTTTTAATAGATAGAGTGATTCAAGAGGAAGGTTTTTGCTTCCGTGCGAAGCCGGGTCGGGTCGCTAGTTGGATTATAAACAAAAAAAAACAAATATTAATAATTATACATATACACACAAATAGAAAGCATCTTCCTTTTTGGAAGACAGTTAAAAATAAAAGAGACAGATTTACCTTAAAAACTGGCTTAGTGAAGGGTTCCGTACCATAACTTCTTGAATCTATACGTGTTGAACTATTTTCTGTATTTTTTTCAGAATTTTAGGCTCAGTAGTTTCGGAGATAAGGGGGGGGGGGGAATAATCGGACAGACAGACAGACACACGAGTGATCCTATAAGGGTTCCGCTTTTTCCGTTTGAGGTACGGAACCCTAAAAATATATATATAATTTTATGTACTATTATTTTTAGGTTTCATCACATTAATACACGATAATTTTTATTCCATTGTATTGCAGGGACTAAGTATACAAAAATATACATTTTTTACCGGTTTCTAAACACGCTTCCTTTACATTTTTAGGTTTCATACCTACCTTCCATTCATCCATTGTGCATCTGTCTGTCTGTCAAGAGTACGCGTGGTCGTATCAAGTTGAAATTAATATGAAATACATAGTTTAAAAAACTAAAACCAGACTACCAATAAAATCGCGGATTATTAAAACCACGGTCTTAAAAGTAGAAAATAATTCTTAAATTAATTTGAGTAAATCTTCAATATATATAAAAATGTTATGTTGGTACAAACCAACATAACATTTTTATATATATACGCTTCAAAAACTCAAAAACCACTTCAACGATTTTAATGCTGTTTTCACCAATGGATAAAGTAGTTCTCAAGGAAGGTTTTTAGTATATAATTTAATCGACTTCCACGCGGGCGAAGCCGCGGGCACCAGCTAGTAACTTAATAATAAGTAAAATTACTGTAGAGGTCAGCCGTAGTCGCATGCCACTGATACCTGATGCTCCCATAAGACGTTCTCATTGATACAGCAGCTGCTAGTTGCCATTAACAAGGTGGCATACTACTCCGGCACCGCTCGCTTCGCTCGCTCGGCTCGCGCGTAGCTGGTCACAGTTCTAACATAACCTAACCACCCACTTTTAACGTCCATTGCCGATTTTCGCAATCCAATTAGTTTTTTTTACTCACCATGTTTTAAATATGCATACCGATCAAACAAACTGCTTATAGAATGTTTTCTCTGCTGATCAATCATGAAATCTTGCTGACCAAGTAGTTGCTTTGCAGACTGAATGTTTATTATGCAAACTCATGTTATTGTATTATTGTAAGCTGCCTATTTATGATTTAATTTTTGACCATTATCAAAATTATTTGCGGTACAAGGATTGCTGCCTGATTTTTTTAATTGCAAACAAAATATTTGTATGCCGATCAAATTATTTAAATGCTGTTTTTTTTTGCTCACCAAATCTTATAATCGCTAAAGCAATTAATTACTTCCCTTTAATAAATACATATACCTACATATATTACTTTCTTAGTGTAAAATTCTACTTAATGTTGGTTTGCTGTTTACATAATACGAGTAAATAACACAGAGTAGACCGTGAGAACTGTTTGACCGCATTCTAAACGTATATGTTGACTGAAACTATAATATTATAATATACATATTTGTAATTTACTCGCCAAGACCTTTCTTTTGATACCAAACATGACAAGATTGTCTCAATTTTTTTTTTCTCTAAGAATCTGACATCTTAATTCCATCATACATATATTACAGGTACTCTAACCTAGCTCTGGAGCCAGGGTCTCACACTTTTCTGTAACCTGTTTTTTATGCCAATAAATAATTTATTATCATAATTGTTTTTTTAACCGACTTCAAAAAAAGGAGGAGGTTATCAATTCGACTGTATTTTTTTTATTTTTTTTTTTTTATTTTTTTTTTTATGTTTGTTCGCGCATAACTTGCGACTGGGTGAACTGATTTTCATGATTCTTTTTTCATTTGAAAGCTGGTGCTTCCCGTGTGGTCCCATTGTCACCATTTCAATATCTGATGATGGGATCTTGTAGAAATCGGGGGAACTCTTCAATAAATAACAGCAGATTAACCGCGATTGTTGCTATAGCATATCTAAGCATTGTTTACGCCATCACACAACATAATATCACGCCTGAACTCACTACAAAGGTTATTTGGTGAACATCTGATGAAGAACTTCGGAGATAGACAACGGAACTCCTCAATAAATGATAGCAAATGGACTGGGATTGCTGAAATCTCATGTCTGTCTATTGTTTACACCAGTTCATAATATAACATCACGCCGGTACGTTGTGAAGGGGTAAGCACATGTGAACCACTAAAAAGTGAAAAATAAAACCTTTTTTACAAAAAATAAAACCGACTTCGACAAAAATAAAACACAAAAAAGTGAAAAATAAAAATCAGCTTCTGAAGTCGGTGGCAAAAACATGAAATCAAACAAACAAAAGTCACCGACTTCAGAAGCTGATTTTTATTTTTCACTTTTTTGTGTTTTATTTTTGTCGAAGTCGGTTTTATTTTTTGTAAAAAAGTTTTTATAAAATTTAAGTAGTCTATGTTATGTTATGGACGAACTGGATGTCTTCCTTGAGAATTGGATAGAAGTAGCACGGAATCGTGATCGTTGGAAGGAATGGAGGGAGGCCTTTGCCCTGCAGTGGGACAGTACGGGCTAGATATAATAATAATAATAATATGTTACCCGGGTTATTTTAACAAATCTATTGACACCTCATTTATTAAAATCCGTCAAGTAGTTTAGGCGCTATGGTGGAATATACATACATTATATTACATAGTGTGCCAAAATCATTACCCTTTCTTTTGGCTTCGCCGTAGTCGGGTAAAAAGGTCTTGATGAAATAAATAAAAAATACCAGGCTGAATAAATGGAGAATAAACAATAGTGCTAGCAAATCTGTTCAGGTAACATTTACTCTGAGGCAGGGAAACTGTCCACCAGTCTGCCTTGGAAGCAACATCCTACAACACAACTATAGTGTAAGATACTTTTCACTTCTCTCGCTCTAAAATTCGTCTTTATGTCGTGCGTAGGCGACATAAAGTCGCGTTTTATGCTCTAGAGCATAAAGTAAAATCTTCGTCGAAGACCAAGGTAATCGGCACAGGTAACCGGCCCAACAGCCAAACGAACAACTTCAACTTCATAGAATAACCTCTTTAATTTAATTCGTTTCGTTAGTATTCTAAGAACAAGGGGGATTACTGCTTTTCATTACGAAGCCAAGGAAAGTTGCTGGGAATAGGCTTCCCCCAATTACTTAAATCGTTTGATGGCATCAATAGGCTTGCTCTTAATTAGGTTGGTTGATGGCAATAGGCTTGCTCTTAATTAGGTTGGTTGATGGCAATAGGCTTGCTCCTAATTACATCATTTGATGGGAATAGGCTTACTCTTAATTACATTGATTGATGGCAATAGGCTTACTCTCAATTACCTAAATCAGTGGATGGCAATAGGCTTACTCCTAATTACATCGGTTGATAGGAATAGGCTTGCTCCTAATAAGATTGGTTGACGGCAATAGGCTTTTCCTAATTACATCGGTTGATGGCAATAGGCTTGTCCCTAATTACTTCAGTTGATCGCAATAGGCTTGCTCCTAATTACATTGGTTGATGGCAATAGGCTTGGTCCCAATTACATCAGTTGATGGCAATAGGCTTGCTCCTAATTACATTGGTTGATGCTTAAAATGTTTTTCTAACTGAGCAGTATGAGTAACGACATAAGTCAGGTGTTATGTCAGGTTTCCTACTGAAAAAGAAAAAAAGTTAATTGGCGGGAACCATAATTATTTTTACAATATTTACAAGTCACTGTTTCATTTCCTCGCAATCGAAGTGAAAAGTAGAGTGTAAAACTCGTCCATAAAACCCATTTTGCTCTCTACTTTATATCCATCCTCGCTCGCAAGCTCGCATCGGATGGATAAACGTCTCGCGCAAAATGGTGCGTTTTATGCACTTGGTGTACAATCTACTATTTCACTTCTCTCGCTCTAAAATTCGTCTTTATGTCGTGCGTAGGCGACATAAAGTCGCGTTTTATGCTCTAGAGCATAAAGTAAAATCTTCATCGAAGACCAAGGTAATCGGCACAGGTAATCGGCCCAACAGCCACAGGAACAACTTCAACTTCATAAAATAACCTCTTTAATTTAATTCGTTTCGTTAGTATTCTAAGAACAAGGGCATTACTGCTTTTCATTACGAATACAATGAAACTTGATGGGAATAGGCTTCCCCCAATTACCTAAATCGCTTGATGGCAAAAGGCTTGCTCCTAATTACATCATTTGATGGGAATAGGCTTACTCTTAATTACATCAGTTGATGGCAATAGGCTTGCTCTCAATTACCTAAATCAGTGGATGGCAATAGGCTTGCTCCTAATTACATCGGTTTATGGCAATAGGCTTGCTCCTAATAAGATATGTTGATGGCAATAGGCTTTTCCTAATTACATCGGTTGATGGCAATAGGCTTGTCCCTAATTACATCAGTTGATGGCAATAGGCTTGCTTCTAATTACATTGGTTGTGATGGCAATAGGCTTGGTCCCAATAACATCTGTCAGTTGATGGCAATAGGCTTGCTCCTAATTACATTGGTTGATGGCAATAGGCTTGCTCCTAATTACATCATTTGATGGGAATAGGCTTACCTACTCTTAATTACATTGATTAATGGCATTAGGCTTGCTCTCATTTACTTAAATCAGTGGATGGCAATAGGCTTTTCCTAATTACATCGGTTGATGGCAATAGGCTTGTCCCTAATTACATCAGTTGATGGCAATAGGCTTGCTCAAAATGTTTTTATAACTGAGCAGTATGAGTAACGACATAAGTCAGGTGTTATGTCAAGTTTCCTACTGAAAAAAAAAAGTTATTTGGCGGGAACCATAATTATTTTTACAATATTTACAAGTTGCTGTTGCATTTCCTCGCAATCGAAGTGAAAAGTAGAGTGTAAAACTCGTCCATAAAACCCATTTTACTCTCTACTTTATATCCATCCTCGCTCGCAAGCTCGCATCGGATGGATAAACGTCTCGCGCAAAATGGTGCGTTTTATGCACTTGGTGTACAATCTACTATTGCAATGCACCTCGACCGACGACTAACTTGGAAGACCCATCTAAAATGTAAAAGGGATGTACTTAATATTCGATACAGAAACCTTTATTGGCTAATGGGACGAAACTCGAAACTCTCCACAGATAACAAATTATTAATATACAGCGCGTCCCACGGCTATGCCACATGGAGGGAAAGTACCTTGAATATTGTAGATGACACATTTTACTGAAAGAAGACATTATTTTAATTTTTAAAACAATTTAAACTGCATTCATAATAAAAATATCCTGTAGCTTTATCATACCGATCGAAAGGCTTCATCATAAGGATTATTTTTTGCTAAATAACATAGTGTCAGAAATAAAAGGTAAACCATGAATTTTAACATTTTTAATACAAAATTAATCAATTTATCAAATGCTCAAAATGAGTTCCATACGTAATCTGTGTCCATCCTGTTGTATACAAAGTCGCACTCTTTTGATTATTTTCCCTGTCGATTTTTTGATCTTGTCGTGGTGGATATAAAATTTAGAATAATACGTCTAAGTTCTGTTTGTAGCTCGTGTACATTGAAATGATGCGTACTTCTCAAGTGGGTACATTTATTAGTAACTATAGCTGTGCCCGCGACTTCGTTCGCGTGGTTGTCGAAAACTAAAAGTATCGCTTAGACAAAAGTACATTAAATCACTGCCCTGCTTTAACTTACCCTGTAGAAAATAAGAAGAGGGTAATGCAAAGCACTGACTATGCTTAAAACAAAAGTTTAGATGGATGGATGTTTGTTAATCAACCACGTCAGAACGGTCGAACGGATCTTGATTTTTGAAACAGAGGTAGATTATAGTCGACAGGCCCTGTCGTTGGCGTGTTCGTGTTCCACGCGTGCCTCAAAGAGATGTAGGAACGACCTCTGCCGGGGCTGAGGGTTGTCCGCAAAAGATACCACGGCCCCGAAACACTAAGGGCTGAGAAGGAACATGAGGTCGTTGTTAGTACTTTTAGTCAGTAAATGTCGCACAGAGCGGGGGGAGTCAATCGATAATTTTCAACCCTCCAAGCTACCTCTGTGCAGTAACAAACATCCATTCATCTAAAACAAAGGGCTAACACCACGCCTGCACATCTACCTTTCTAACCGGTCAAGTGCATGTCGGACCACGCACAATGTAGGGTTCCGGTTGCCCATCAAAATATTATGTGAATTTACTAAACTGATTAACCACTCTGCCTACCTGCCTCCGAACGGTGATTTTTATTATAAAAAAAATAGGTAAAAAAACTATTTAAGTTAAACGGTTTTTTTACCTATTTTTATTTTCTAGTTTTTAGTATTTATTTCGCATTCTGTTTAATTCATTTAGTGCTTCATTATTGCAAGGATTAATAAAACCTAAGTTATCCGCCATTTTGTAGAGGCCGCCATCTTGGATTTTAATTTTATATAGTACATTGTATTATACTGGTTGAGCACTTTCATTTGATACCCATATTGATGGGATCGATAAAACCTACGTTATCCGCCATTTTGTAGCGGCCGCCATCTTGTATTTCAATTTTTTATAGTATATTGTATTCTGCTTGTTGAGCCCTTTCATTTGATACCCATATTGATGGGATTGATAAAACCTACGTTATCCGCCATTTTGTAGCGGCCGCCATCTTGGATTTCAATTTTTTATAGTATATTGTATTCTGCTTGTAGAGCCCTTTCATTTGATACCCATATTGATGGGATTAATAAAACATAAATTATCCGCCATTTTGTAGCGGCGGCCATCTTGAATTTATAATGATAATGAATAAACATAATTGTATTGTCACCAAAATCCAAAGTGTATACAAAATTTCAGATTAATCGGTTGACAGGAAGAGGGTGAAATTTGAATTACTAAATTTGATCCAAGAAAGAATAAAACAAACGGGGTGAGCTAAATAAAACCGTTTAATAATAAAAAACACAATAAAGTGAAAAATTAAAATCAGCTTCTGAAGTCGGTGACTTTTGTTTGTTTGATTTCATGTTTTTGCCACCGACTTCAGAAGCTGATTTTTATTTTTCACTTTTTTGTGTTTTATTTTTGTCGAAGTCGGTTTTATTTTTTGTAAAAAAGTTTTTATTTTTCACTTTTTAGTGGTTCATATGTGCTTACCCCTTCACAACGTACCGGCGTGATGTTATGTTATGAACTGGTGTAAACAATAGACAGACATGAGATTTCAGCAATCCCAGTCCATTTGCTATCATTTATTGAGGAGTTCCGTTGTCTATCTCCGAAGTTCTTCATTAGAATATGTTCACCAAATAGTTTTTATAACCTTTGTAGTGAGTACAGGCGTGATATTATGTTGTGTGATGGCGTAAACAATGCTTAGATATGATATAGCAACAATCGCGGTTAATCTGCTGTTATTTATTGAAGAGTTCGCCCGATTTCTACAAGATCCCATCATCAGATATTCAAAAGGTGACAATGGGACCACACGGGAAGCACCAGCTTTCAAATGAAAAAAGAATCATGAAAATCAGTTCACCCAGTCGCAAGTTATGAGCTAACAAACATAAAAAAAAAAAAAAAATACAGCCGAATTGATAACCTCCTCCTTTTTTTGAAGTCGGTTAAAAATCAAACAAACTACGTGGAAATCGTAGTGGGCAGCATAATTTTTTAAGATTGTTAGATTTAAGTTATTAAGTATGTTTAATTTTTATTGTGCTACTGTTTGTTTTTCCTTAAAAAAATAAAATAAAAAACTAACATTTGCAGTTTTAAGACCAGAGCTCTCATACATTATGTAGGTATAGGAAAATATTTTATGCAGGTAGGTAGGTACTTACATTTTATAAGTCATCAAATGAGTTCTTCCGCTCTGGGCAGAGCGGAAGGAAGTGTGGAGAACAATTTTCAAATTTTAAGGACAGGTGTTTGTACATTCTGAATACAGTACTTCGTAGTAGCAAACTTTCGAAGTAACGTACATCGGAGTGACGAACATTCTGAGTACAGTACTTCGAAGTAGCAAACTTTCGGAGTAACGTACATCGGAGTAACGAACATTCTGAATACCGTACTTCGTCATAGCGTACATTCTGACTAACGTAATTCGGACTCACGAACTTTCTGTATACCGTACTTCGGTATTTCGAACTTCGGAGTAACGAAATACAGTCTTTTGGGTATTGGGACGCAGAAACGCAAAAACGCTCCTGTGTGGGGGAGGCGATGTACTCATACGAAAACAAGGCTGAATAGCGAAGCGACCTCTTTTGTCATTGGGCTGAATGCATGATGTCTATTGCCAGTATGATGGTTAGATGTACGTGAACTTTTTGAAAGACTGAAGTGTTTTTTTTTAATTACTTACCGCCCTAGGGCTTTTCTAGCTACATTATTACCCCAGAGCGCTAATTGGTCACCTTCAAGCCCCATTTGGGGGTAATAAGGACCTAAGTACTTACCGAATATGAGAGATGTAAAATTAAAATAATGTCTTCTTTCAGTAAAATGTGTCATCTACAATATTCAAGGTACTTTCGCTCCATGTGGCATACCCGTGGGACGCCCTGTATAACAGTATTTTGAAACCTAGTTTATTGTATGGTGCTCAACTGTTGGCGACTGCTAGTGATTCAAACATACTTAAATATAAGTACTGCAGCGACTACAGAACCAAATACTCAGAACCATATAACTAGCAAAATCAGTACTTATATCGATCTCAAGACTACTTTAATTTTTACCTATAAGAAACTTGTATCATACTACAAAGCTGGATTTGGGCGCAGTTATAGGAGCGTTTATTTCTATAACTATCTTATAATATACTTGACGAAGCGCAATAGCTTCTATAATGATATGAGACTACACAATTACAAGCCCAAACGCTCTTGTTAGTGTCTGACATAAGTATCTTACTAAAGCAATCTTGTTTATAATGCACTAGTAATGTACTTAGTTATTAGTTATAAGAATATTTTAATACAAGTTATCTTTGTTGTTCCTTCAGCTGGTGGTTCCGATTGTTTTGTAGTAAATAATTATTAAAAACATAGGTTTCTATTAATATTATTTTTTATTATTGTAGAACATTAATTACTAATAATACATTGTAAATATAGTGTATGAACTCGTGGGAAGTCATTTTTACTGTAAAAATGTACCGCAATTTAGATAATTTCACAATCCCCTCCGAAAAATAGCACATTAGTATATTGTTGTAAATAAAATATTTCATCAATTCTTATGAATTGACGCCATGTTTTGAAATTGCTCTTCATTAAGTACTTTATAGTATCATTATAGGTAAATTAGTACTTGTAGCAGTTTTAGTCCAGATAAATCGCCTCCATTTAAAAACAAATTAGGGTTCCCTTGAAATATGGGCTCTAATGCTCTAATACTTTTTTTAGGATTTTGTTAACAAGATGGTTGTATTTTTTGATGTCGACTGTTTTTTGACCAAATATTCAGGGATTTTACTGAAAAATATGAGATGGCCTTGGACTCATACACATTTTGTGTTATCCGATAGCTATTTCTCACTTTTCTCCTGTAACCACCACTCCTTTTCAATCGTTTCCAATCGCTTAAATTCATGTTAAACTTATTTTCTCGAGATGAAGGGGAACAGCTGAATCTTAACAAAATGGCTGATGTTTACTTATAAAGTTATTGATCTAGTAGCTTATAAGCTTTTTTGATCCAATAACGCTCTTATTAAGTACTATTAGATTTAAAAGAGTCTTGAACAAAACTATAATGGCGCAAACTTATAGTGATCTCAGCTAATTATATTATTAGATCTTGTTTACTCAGAAAATGCAACTTTAGGATCGAATTGTTATTTTGGATTATTTAGTTTAATAATTAAAGGAGACTCATTCCTAAAAGTGTCCTAAAAGAAAATCTTGTAGCTAACTATAAGACTGAGTTATAAAAGCAAACGCTCTTGAGAATATCTGCCTTTGTGAAATGCTATTACTAGTAAAAGTGTCCTATAGATGTTTTAAAGGTCAGTCTTGTAGCGAACTATAAGACCGAGATATAAAAACAAATGCACTTAAATATGGTAAGGCTTGGCAAATGCTATTATAAGTTAAATAGTCTACCGCAATGTCTTTATAAGAACGTTATTAGTAGTGACCGACTTATAATCTTTCTTTATAGGATTACTTTGCTAGTTGGTATATATCAAACGCTTCATGGTATACTACAAAGTACAAATGTACAAATACACAAAAAATTAAACATGTGCACCATAAAGGGAGAGATTAAAAGCTCCATTGCATAAAACAAGATCATCAAATCACCCTAATAAACTGGCATCTGGTAATACACACCAAGTGCGAAACACGGGGAGAGTCTCAAACGGCGTATTATTCTACAACTGAACTAAATCTAGTCAATCGACAAGGAGCAGTTGAGTACACGCTCGGCATTACTGATTGTAAATCTGTCTGGTCGGTCCGTCATGTCCGAGGATCGTGTCAGTATGTTGCAAATAAAAAAATGCTTGATTGATTGTAAATAAGCAAAAAATATAAATATAATATTTTGTTAATTTACAAGTAGATCAAAAGCTACAGGGCAGTTTCCGTTAACTAAGAATTAAATCGAACATCGCTAATTTGTGGTTGTTTTACATGAAAGAAATTAACTTAATTACTTTTTTTTTATTTAAACAATTTTGGTGTTAAATATTTTTTTTACTCTTTGTTTTTGTACGCTAGAGGGCGTGATTTTAAATTTGAGCAATATTTTGGAAATGTACAAGTGAGGCCCTTTCAAATGATACCAAACACGGCGTAGGTATTTATCTCCATTTTTATTTTTTAAGCCTTACTTTTTGTCCGCTAGAGGGCGCCAAATCGCTTTTTGTGACACGTTACGTAGCCTATGTTCAGCGGAAAGTTAAGACGGTTCTA
This sequence comes from Diarsia dahlii, assembly GCA_949775195.1. Classification (NCBI taxonomy): domain Eukaryota; kingdom Metazoa; phylum Arthropoda; class Insecta; order Lepidoptera; family Noctuidae; genus Diarsia; species Diarsia dahlii. The sequence continues at coordinate 21,169,743 of OX459209.1, forward strand.
ACGATACCTCGTATGTCGAGTTCCGAGAAGTAGATTAGAAGCTATGAGGGAACAGATGAAGATACACACATACATACATACATACATACATACATAGCCAGGCAAAATCATAACCCTCCTTTGGCTTTGCCGTAGTCGGGTAAAAATTTAATCTATACTAATAATAATATTATAAAGCTGAAGAGTTTGTTTATTTGTTTGTTTGAACGCGGTAAACTCAGGAACTACCGGTTGGAATTGAAAAATTCTTTTTGTGTTGGATAGTCCATTTATCGAGGAAGGCTTTAGGCTATATAACATCACGCTACGACTAATAGGAGCGGAGCATAAATGAAAAATGTTGCAAAAACGGGAAAAGATATTCCTTTTTGAGAGCTTCCGTTGCGTGCGCTGCGAAAATGGTTAAAGTTATGCAAATATCATGTATAAAGGAATTGTTTCTCTTTAAAAGTTCTAAAAAAAAGTTCGCGACAGCATATGTCTATCTTTTAAGATTGACTCACTGTAACCATGTTTTACTATTAAAATGTTAGGTTAAAAAAACTAAAACCCGACTACGACAAAAAAAACGACACTGAAAAAGTAAAGCCGTAGTCACACGTTATAGGTACCAACCTAAACACTTTAATACCGTGTGACTACGGCTTTTCTTTTTGTTCTATCCTGAAAATCTTGTTTCATACTTTTTCAGTGTCGTTTTTTTTGTCGTAGTCGGGTTTTAGTTTTTTACTTTTTTTTATTTAAACAATTTTGGTGTTAATTTTTTTTTTTACTCTTGACTTTTTGTCCGCTAGAGGGCGTGATTTTAAATTTGAACAATATTTTGGAAATGTACAAGTGAGGCCCTTTAAAATTATACCAAACACGGCGTATTTATCTCCATTTTTATTTTTTAAGCCTTACTTTTTGTCCGCTAGAGGGCGCCAAATCGCTTTTTGTGACACGTCACGTAGCCTATGTTCAACGGAAAATTAAGACGGTTCTAACGATACCTCATATGTCGAGTTCCGTTAAGTAGATTAGAAGCTATGAGGGAACAGATGAAGATACACACATACATACATAGAAACATACATACATACATACATACATACATACATACATACATAGCCAGTCAAAATCATAACCCTCCTTTGGCTTTGCCGTAGTCGGGTAAAAAGAATAATTTTTTGCGAAGCTTATTTAACCCATATGATATTAATCTATATCTAAATAAATGTGTTTGTTAGAACGGAAATTTAATATAGAATATTTGTGCCCTTAACTCTATCCAGTTTAAACAAATATCTTAGAAGATATCGCAATGTAAAAATATCCGCGCGGCAAAATAATTTGCGCGTCGCAATGTAGGTACTGGGGATTCTGGCTGGCCTCCGGGAAATTTAAATTCAAAATATTCACTGCATCATAATGTTTACAAGTACAGAGTGTTTCACACTTTAATATAATCTAAGCTAATCTAAACTATTTTAATAAAGAGGAAAGATAAGATTTTTTGTTTGTTACGATTTAGCTTTCGCAGCGCACGCAGCGGAAGCTCTCAAAAAGGAAATACCTTTTCCCGTTTTTGTAACAGTTTTCATTTATGCTCTGCTCCTATTAGCCGTAGCGTGATGTTATATAGCCTATAGCCTTTCCCGATAAATGGACTATCCAACACAAAAAGAATTTTTCAATTCCAATCAGCAGTTCCTGAGTTTACCGCGTTCAAACAAACAAACAAACTCTTCAGCTTTATAATATTAGTATAGATAATAGTAAGAATTATAGAGAGGAAAGATAAGATTTTTTGTTAGTTACGATTTACCTTAATTTATGTTGGATAGTCGATTTATCGAGAAAGGTTTTATAAGCTATATTTATGTGACGCAGACGAAGTTGCGTGGGTCAGCTAGTATTATATATGTATCGTCTCAACTGCAAAATTTTTGTTCTTCAATCTAGCTGATTTTTTCTGAGCTTTTCAATTTCAGAGATGTGATTCCGTGATGGAGCAACCATCTACATCCAAGTTTGTGCGGAACCTTCGGCGCGCGAATCTGGGTGACCTGTCTGATTCCGTTACAATTTGCCTTATGGCGTTCAAAACGATGCTTGTGCAAAAAAAATCAACCGACTTCCAATAGCACTAAAAAAGTCTAAAATATCGTTATTTTCGGAACTTGGTGACTTTGTTGTTTGTTGAGTAAACTTAAATTAGACTTTTAAATAAAATACTCTTTGAAAAAAAAAACGACTTTCAAAATAAAACAAAAAAATTGTGCTTCCTTTCAAATAACCATTAATGTTGCATTAATGACTGTTGAAACTTGGTAAGCATGAAATATATTCCTGAACCGCTTTACGATGTCTTCTGCAAAAATAAGATTGAGGGGGGCGACAGAAATACTCATTTTATGATAAGTTTGTTTTTCATAGTGTCTGTAAGTATATTATTTATTTGCTTTGTATGAATGACAAAGTTACATTGGCGGTTTTTAAATGTGCTGTATTAAAAACTATTTACTATATCTCGTTCAAACCAATTTTGGGTGAAAGTTTTTATTGCGGTCTACAGCATATATTTTTTTTAGATTTTTCACTCTTAGTTTAGAAGTTAGAGGGGGGTTGGGGGGCACACATTTTACTATTTTGGAAGTATCTATCTTTCAACGATTGACTTTTCCATGTTCTTCCTTGTCCATGTATGGGGATTAATATTTTATTTGTTGACAAAAATCATAAAGCGGTGCACATAATACATCTACATATTAAGTTTTAACAGTGTGGTCATAATAGTTTCCGAATAAAGTGGTTGTGACGAAAGAACGAACAGACAGACATGACGAATTTATAAGGGTTCCATTTTTTTGCCATTCAGCAATGGAACCCTAAAAACATACATACACACGATTAGAGAACCTCCTCCTTTTTGGAAGTTGGTTCAAAACGTCGTTGGATACACGTGCGAATTTGTTATTGTACAACAAACTTTTCGCACTTGTATCAAAATGCACTATTTCGATAAATATAATAATAATTTATTTAATTTCAGACAACAATGATCCATTATGGTTAGTAACAATTAGAACTTAATATTATAAACTATGTTAGTAGGCACGAAAAAACAAACATCATCTGCCTAGCCTTTCCCAACTATGTTGGGGTCGGCTTCCAGTCTAACCGGATGCAGCTGAATACCAGTATTTTACATGGAGCGACTGAAAATATATATTACAAAATTGAAAATGAAATTATAAATTACAAAATTGGAATAGAAATTATAAATTAAAGAATTGAAATTGAAATGGAAATTATAAATTACAAAATTAAATCGACCATAATAATTAATTATTAAACGCCACAGACGCATGTAGGCGTACCCAATGGCCCAGTATGGGACTGTCCCACCTGTCCGCTATAGTGCTCAGGCTGCCGCGCACCCTGCGCATGATGGAGGCGCATCGCTTGTGCATGGCGGCGTGGAAGCCATCTATGCCCGCTTCTGCGAACATGCCGGAAGCACTGCAGTAGCGCCGCAGCCCCATCAACACCCTGAACGCATTGTTGTACTGGACGCGCAGAGCGTTGTATGATTAAGGGATTCAGTTGTAGCGGTGCTACGGCGTAGCACCGCTACGTAGCCACGTAGCCACGTAGCGTGTAGAGGAGCTACGACGTGAACATCGTTTGGAATTGAATGAAGGCTGGTTGTCTTTGTGATGCTCACCGGACACCACGTGACCACGGTAATGTCCACTCACTAGTCAGTAGTTAGGTATATTTGAAACTAGGCAGATGATGACGTACCTACAATACCATAATTCTGCATACATGAACTCGCACTTTTTCCAATATAGTTAGGCAGAAACTTCAGAACGACATTAGCTACGATAAGTATCGTTGTTCTAACGTTAGCCTCGTCCACGTTCACATATCTGGGTTCGCAGCGTTGTTGTGTTGTCATAGGGTGTTCACTGTTTGCGTGCTTGTTGTCGCGGATTTGCACAAATGTGCACAAATGGATGTAACATTATTAAGTAACAAGTTGGAATCTAGTTCGGAAGCTCTTGGAGGAAGAACGTTTGGTGTTTATGTTATTGTTAATTTTAGATTTATAAAATACTAGCTGATGCCCGCGGTTTCAACCGCGCGGATGTCGGTTATCGCTACCAAAAGTAATTGAATTGATGCCGACTCTTGACCAATAGATGGCGCTGTATGTCCGGAATAAATTTTATTTTTTATTTTATGTTTTGTAATAAAAACTATCCTATGTCCTTTCTCAAGTTCCAAACTATGTCTGTACCAAATTTCACACAAATCGGTTCAGTAGTTTAGGCGTGAAGCAAAGAAAGACAGACAGACAGACAGACAGACAGAAAGACAGACAGACAGAGTTACTTTCGCATTTATAATATTAGTTTGGATTTGCATGTGTTGTTAATTTTACTTGTTGCAAGTATTTATCCATCACACTGTCATTATGTTGTGTTAATTACTTGACTGTGGGCCCTTCTCTCGATCTATTTATTGACACACATGTTGATGTACCGCAGCGACGCAGCAATTACTATAAGTAAAGCTTTCAAAACAAATATACCCAAATATAAGTTTATACTTGCTAGTCCTTGGGCGATTAAATAATTTTGTTCAATTACGTTTGTTTTACCGGCTAGAGTGTATTGTATATTGTTGCCCACGGCGCGTGGCGTTGAGACTGCACGCGCACATGTAACAAAACTTATGACATCACACACCTCATACCAAATAATATTCAAATACGTCAAGTAGTTTGAGCGTTATAAATAGGGTTAAAACCATATTTGAGTTATGATGGATTATGAGTAAATCAAAAGGATTAATAGATTTATTATGGATTTATTATAAAGCACGTACGATACCAGAGAGTACATAGGTAGCAAGGAAGACAGCTATCAAAATTGACAGACGGAATGATAAGTTAACATATTGTGTTGCGTTTAGAAATCCAACACTAGGCCTTAAACCAACACACTATGTACATGCATCCATGTTTCAACACATTATAGTTACTAATAATCACTAGGCCTTAAACCGACACACTATGTACCTACATAAATACATGTATTAAAACATTATGGATCCTAATATTAACATTAGTAACTATGACTTACATACCAATCAATTACAATTAAACAATAGAGATACAAACTTCAAATGTTTTTCGTGGGTTAATGATTTTGTCAAAATATCTGCTATCATTTCATCAGTGGGTACAAAACTTAACTGAATAACTTTTCTGTTAACCAATTCTCTAACAAAATGGTGTCTAATGTCTATATGCTTAGATCTAGAGTGAAATACAGAACGGCAAAGTTTTTGTGAAGACTGATTGTCATTATACAAGTTAATATTACAACTGTTACCCGTACATTCCTGAACAAAAGTTTTTAAGAACAGAGCTTCCTTGCAGGAGTCAGAAATTGCCATATACTCAGCCTCGGTACTCGAGAGTGCGACAGTGCGTTGCTTACGACTTTCCCAAGAGATTGTGGAAGTACCAAGTTTAAACACATACCCAGTATATGATCTCCGATCCAATTGATCTCCACCCCAATCCGCATCTGTGAAACCTGTTATTTCTAAATTACCTTTTACAAAAACTAGACTGTAACTCTGAGTGCCCTGTAAATAACGAAGGACTCTCTTTGCAGCCTTCCAGTGACTTTCGCCATAGCAGGTATTAAACTGACTTAAGTAACTTATACTGTGTGCTATATCAGGTCTGGTACATACAGCCAAATACATCAAATATCCAACAAGGCTTCTGTAGTTATGGTTACACTCGGAGTTTTCTTCTCTCTCTAATTTCAAACCAACTTCCATAGGAGTCCTTGCTGGTTTACAATCGGACATTTTAAAAACCTTCAACATCCGTTTGATGTAGCTTGCTTGATCCAATGCAATGTCACCATTCTCTTTTCTGGTAATTTTCATGCCTAGAATGTGACTGGCAGGACCTAGATCCTTCATTTCGAATTCACTCATTAGTTTCTTCTTAATAATATCTTTCTTATTTGATGATTTTGACGAAAACAGCATTATGTCATCAACATACAATGCTATAATCATCTTTTCACCTTCGTGATTATAAATATAAACACATGGTTCTGATGATAACCGTTTGAACAACAATTTATTGGTTAAAACATCATCAATTTTGTCGTACCAAGCTTTTGCCGCTTGTTTTAGACCATAAATTGCTTTGTTAAGTTTATAAACTTTGTTTTCCTTATTTTTAACAACAAAACCTGCTGGTTGTTCCATAAAAACTGTTTCTGTCAAATTACCATTAAGAAACGCGGTTCTTACATCCATATGCTCTATTTGCATGTCATATTGCGCAGCCAGGGCCAATAATATCCTTATGGTTGAATATCTAACTACAGGTGCAAATGTTTCATTAAAATCTATCCCATATTTTTGGGTATAGCCTTTTGCGACAAGGCGCGCTTTATATTTAAGCAATTCACCATTCAACCCTCTCTTTTTGGTAAAAACCCATTTACATTTTACTGCCTTATGCCCTTCTGGTAAATTGACTAAAGTCCAGCATTTATTAGTGATAAAAGATTGATACTCATCAGTAATGGCTTCTCTCCATTGTTCAGCCTCATTACTGGCTAATGCTTCCTGCACAGTGCTCGGTATATCCTCTTCATTCACAATTCCAGTCAGCCCAGCAAACTCCAAGACTTCACTGTCTGCATCCTCAAAGGAAATTGTGTTGGAGTCTTCAGAGGTCATGCTGGAGTTCCCTGGAATATATGTATGGTCGAGCGGATCATCCGTGCTTTCAATACCATCCGTGTCATTTAGACTAAATGTTGTTAGTCTACGGGGATTTATTGAAGTGCCATCAGATTGCAGGTCAAAATATGAATCTGACCTTGGTGAGGTTAAGTCTACAATGTCTGGATTAGTTTCATTAGAAACTATCTTGCCATTCTCACTAGATGAGTTGCCTAGCAAAAGTGTAGTATTTTCACTTTCCTTATCATCATGTGACACTCTTTTATTCACAAAATCATTTTCCAAGAAAGTAACATGGCGTGCTTTGACACACTTCTTAGGATTATCAGGATCTATTAATCTGAAACCTTTTGAATCCTCGCAATATCCTACAAATATATGTTTCTTACTTCTTGTATCAAGTTTTCGACAATTTTCTATTAATGCATATGCTGTGCAACCAAAAATACGCAAATGACTTACATCAACTTTCTTTGAAGTCCACACTTCCTCTGGAGTGGCTCCTCGTACAGCTTTTGTAGGTGACCGGTTTTTCAGGTAAACAGCCGTGTTAGCAGCTTCAGCCCAAAACCGTTTACTAAGAGCAGCATCCTCTAACATGCAACGAGCTTTCTCCATAATAGTCCGGTGAGCTCGTTCCGCAACACCATTTTGCTGACTACAGTGTGGAACTGTTGTTTGCTGTTGAATCCCACAGGTTTTCAAGTATTCCTGAAAAACATGATTAATGAATTCACCGCCATTGTCACTACGTAATATTTTTATCTTTTTGTCAGTCTGATTCTCCACTACAGCTTTGAATAATTTAAATTTCTCAAAAACTTCACTTTTATTTTTCATAAAATATATAAAAGTCTTCCGTGAGAAATCATCGACAAAAATAACAAAGTACTTCGCACCACTATAAGAAGGAGTCTGCATAGGACCACACACATCAGTGTGTACCAGCCCTAATAATCCATTAGACCTACTTTTACTCTTCTTAGGAAATGGCAACTTTGTCTGCTTTCCTAAAATACATGCAACACAGGAACTGAATGTAGTAGAATCAAAATTCATACCTGTTGTCATTCCATTCTTCATGAGATTCATGCTCCTTGAGTTCAGATGACCTAGCCGTCTATGCCAGACATCTTGTGATACCTTCTCTGCTGACACCAATGCACTCCCTTCTTGCATTGATTCACCAACTTTAGGACCATCACAAACCGATTTCATGGCAATTTCTGACCCTGCCCTAAGACCCAAAGCCTGACCCACAGTATCTAACTGATAAATTCCATTATGACAAGTGCCTGTAGCTATGATTTCACTACCATCATATATATTACATCCTTCAGGCTTAAAAACAACATTATAACCCTTCCTATTTAGTTCACTCACTGATAGTAAATTCGCAGAAAGCTTAGGAATAAAATATACATTACTAATTGTCTTTATACCGTTTTTCAGATTTACATGCACTTTACCATGTCCACCAGTCATCACTTTGTCCCCATTAGCAATATTCACTTCCAATGGCTTTGAACACTGAAAATCAAACATCAGTTCTTTACTGTTACACATGTGGTTGGTCGCACCAGAGTCTATGTACCAAACATCACTTTGAAGATTCACTGACAACGCTGTTAACAAAGTCTTGTCCTTAGCAGATGACGGTTGTTTCGTTTCACTCTTCTGAATCTTTGGACAATCCTTTTTCATGTGACCAATCTTCTTGCACCGAAAACATTTGAACACTTTCTTTGCCGCTAAAGCATTGATAGCCGAGTGTTCAGTCTTCTCATCACGGCGATGCTGTTCTTGTACTAACTTTGTTTTAACCACCTCGCTGGTCAGCTTCACGTTCGAGTTCTCTAACGCCATTATTAATGGGTCATAGTCGGTTGTCAAACCACTGAGCATGATGACTGCCAGAAATTCATCTTCAAGTTTGGAACCTATGTCATCTAACTGCTGCCCGAGCTCCGTAATACGTGTCAGGTAGCTCTGCATGTTCTCTGCTTCACTCAACTTCGTGCCGAACAGTGATCTCAGCAACCCAAGTCGCCGACACAATCCTTTGTCTTCGTAGGCACGCTGTAGGCTGGTCCATGCCTCATACGGTGATTTCGCGTTGCGAACATGATGCAAGGCGGACGGCCCGACAGACAGACATATCTTCGCCAGAGCCTTACTTTTCTTCTTCTCGTCCTTACAGTCATCTTCTGATTCGATGCACTCGTACAAGTCCTCATGGATCAATATCATTTTAACCATAAATTTCCAATTATTGTAATTCTCGATCCCTTGCAATTTTTCCACAGGGATTCCAATATTGCCGATGGAAACGCCAGATGATGCAGCCATGTTGAGATTTTAGCCGGCCGCCGGCCGGTATCGTGCAGATTTACTTTCGAATTTATTTCAAGTAAATTACTCGTACTTTATCCAAAATTTATACGTTGCAGGGCGCATAATTCGTCCCTGGGCCCATAACCTGATGGATTATGAGTAAATCAAAAGGATTAATAGATTTATTATGGATTTATTATAAAGCACGTACGATACCAGAGAGTACATAGGTAGCAAGGAAGACAGCTATCAAAATTGACAGACGGAATGATAAGTTAACATATTGTGTTGCGTTTAGAAATCCAACAAGTTATTCGTTCATCCCACGGAAACACCGGGATCAAAAGTAGCATATGTGTTAATACAGATTATACGCGATCTTGACACAAAATTTCATTTAAATCTGTTAAGCTGTTTACATTTTGACTAAACAATTTTGCGCTCGACTGTACCCACTGGTTTTTGACTAGTGCTTTTTTAAAGTTTGAATTTGGGTTCGTTTATCGAAACAAAAATAATACAGAAAACAAATTATGTGGTCAAGTGAACCCGCGGGTCCAATAGCAAGCGGCCGGAAGAACTAACAGTCTTAGGTCAACTACCAAAAACTCTTTGTTCTTCTGCGATAAAATCTCTTTTGAATACATATTGGTGTTTGTGCCCGTTCACAGTTACGTATCATTTTGGTCTCCTACTTAAGGGTAAACAAGCCAACGGCACGAACTAGTTGGTGGGCGGGGCTAAAATGCATGCTATTTCATCCGACATCACGAGCGAAATGCATAGAGCGAAAGAGACACAAATAAAACGGGCGCGCGAAATTTTCTATGCAGACCTTTGGTAGTATGGATATCATGAAAAATCTATTGAATGTATCTGTTCAAAATAAAATTATTTAAATTTTTTAATAACTGATCTATGTCCGTATGGTTTCACTTTTTTCATTTTCATACTATATACGTTACTTATTTACGCCCAAAGATGAGTTAAAATTAGTGCTAAAATATGAAAGTTTCGACGTTCATAACTTCCAAACCAATATTTTTTTTTCCAATTCTGCTTCCATACAGACCTAGATAATGATAAGACCAGTTGATACAACTTTTAATTTTGAATCTACACCGTCAAACAGAGGAGTAATCACCGTCAGTCATTCTTCATACGTTTGTATGGAAGAATGACTGGCTTGTTCAACTTTAAAACACTCTTATTATAACTTTAACGTCAATTGGTTTCGTAGTTACCTGTGCGTATTTGTATTGAACATTCGTAAAAAGCAATATCTCTGCTGGCGTACCACAGGGGGGAGTTCTATCTCTTCTTCTTTGCGCAATATTTATACATTTTATTTTCAATGAATTTCTTTCATCCTACCAGGTTTATCACCGTGCCGATCTGAGGCGGTTAATTTTCTGAAAGGGGTTAGACACGTTTTTTCCGAATGGTGTGTAGCCGTAGTAGTTTTATGGTGCTTACTGACCGCTTGTGGGACGTTTGTTGCAGTGTGCGGCGGGGGCGGGCGTGTTCGAGCTGCAGATCCTCGAGTTCTCCAACTACCGCGCGGCGCTGGCGTCGGGCGCGTGCTGCGGCGGTGGCACGCGGCCGGCTGCCGACTCGTGCGCCGCGCCGTGCCGCACGCGCTTCACGCTGTGCCTCAAGGAGTACCAGTCGGCCGCCGCGCCCGGCGCCTGCTCGTTCGGGCGCGCCGCCTCGCCCGCGCTCGGCACCGACTCCTTCACGCTGGCCGAGCCGCTGTACACCCTGGCGCTGCCTTTCTCCTTCCGCTGGACGGTGACTATCTCTTTGTCTACATAACCAAAACACCGACATAACTGTCCTCTCATTCATTGACTAATCTTCGTTTTTGTACATTTGCAGAGATCCTTCACATTGATACTCCAAGCGTTCGACGATTTTGAATACCCAGAGCCAGGTGAGTGAGCTTCAGGTGTGTGGATATGTGGGTGTGCGAGTGTGAGGAAAGGAGGGCGTGTACTGATTGCGTTGCGTGTGGCAGAGGCGGGGCTGGTGGAGGAGGCGTGGTGGTCGGGCATCGTGGAGCCGAGCGCGGAGTGGCACGCGCTGCAGCACGCGGGCACGGCGGCGGCCGTGGCGTACCGCGTGCGCGTGCTGTGCCAGCCCAACTACTACAACACCACGTGCACCACGTTCTGCCGGCCGCGCGACGACAAGTTCGGCCACTACTCGTGCACGGCGGACGGCGCCAAGCGCTGCCTGCCCGGCTGGCAGGGCGACAACTGCGAGAAGCGTGAGTCTCTGCTCTGTCCTATCCGCACTTATGTGCTACTTACGGGAGTACCGTCATATTATTATTAAACGTTTAATTCAGATAAAAATCCATAGTACCATACATTTACAAATTTCATACAATAAAATCACAATAATAAAAATAAAATAAATTAAAATCCTAACACATACATAATCGAATTCATGACATTAAATTAATTTTCAAAAATAAATAGAAATAAGACATTCACAGACGAAAAAAATAAAATAAAATAAATAAATAAATATTAATGCGGTTTATTTCTTTGCTTTTAGCCGTATGCAAGGAAGGTTGTCACCCGACACACGGCCGCTGCGACCGTCCGGGCGACTGCGAGTGAGTACATATCCAGCTTTATACCGATTTAATATAATAATAATATAGTGTAGGTACTTCATATGTACGTCAAAAATAAAATAAAATAATTCCAAACCGGTGTTCGTTGATGTAGTAAGCGTGTTGTTTGTGTTTCCAGCTGTCGGCCAGGCTGGCGTGGCGAGCTGTGCTCCCAGTGCCAGCCCTACCCTGGCTGCAAGCACGGCTACTGCAACGGCTCCTCGTGGGACTGCACCTGCGACACCAACTGGGGCGGCATCCTGTGTGACCAAGGTACACTACAACTGTTAGCTCTGTTTCCATAAATGGGACTTTTAAATGCTTGGTTGAGCTCCGTATCTTCCTTTATCTCTAAATTCACTTACTTCGTCATCGAAGCATTTGCCGTTCATTTCTGGTGTGCTTTCTACGATGTGTTTACGGTATTTGAACTATTCAGATCTCAATTATTGTGGCACGCACGAGCCATGCCAGCACGGCGGCACGTGTGAGAACACGGCGCCCGACCAGTACCTGTGCCGCTGTGCCGAGGGCTTCTCCGGGACGGACTGCGAGCGCGTGGACAACCCGTGCGCGCCGCAGCCCTGCGTGCACGGCGAGTGCGCGCTCACCTCATCGCCGCGCGGGTTCTCGTGCGCGTGCCAGCGCGGCTGGGGCGGCGCGCTGTGCGACACAGACGTGGACGACTGCGCCAGCGCGCCGTGTCGCAACGGCGCCACGTGCCGCGACCGCCTCGACGCCTTCTCCTGCGAGTGCGCACCCGGCTGGACCGGACCCACCTGCGCCGAAGGTACGCCGCTGTCTGCTTACCTTTTATCTCGATCGACCAAGTATGCACTCTCATGTGACGTAATTTGTGTGTTTCTCCTCAGACGTGAACGAGTGTGAGCAGCGCGAGGTGGAGAGTGCGGCAGGTGCGGCTGGTGCGGCGGAGGGCGCGCTGGGCCCGTGCGTGAACGCGGCCGCGTGCAACAACACGGCGGGCGGGTACTCGTGCACGTGCCTGGCTGGCTGGACCGGGCGCGACTGTGGCGCCAACGTGGACGACTGCACGGGCCAGTGCCTGCACGGCGCCACCTGCATCGACCTGGTGGACGACTTCCACTGCGCGTGCGCCGCCGGGTACGCGGGCCGCACGTGCGCGCGCGACATCGACGACTGCGCGCCGCGCCCGTGCCGCAACGGTGGCGAGTGCGTGGACTTGCTCAACGCCTACCGCTGCATCTGCCCGGTTGGCTTCTCCGGCACCAACTGCGAGGTACCCACACCTCCCCCCCCACTGCCCGCGCTCTCTTCTCTGTCAACCACTAATGTACAAGTAACGATCTGCTCGTCGCCCGCTCAGGTGGACCGGTCGGCCAGTCGCTCTAGCTCTAACAACAACTAACCCGTCTTCTGCTTTTTTAGCTGACCTCCTGTTATGGACGCTACTGCGCGGTGAGTTTCTTCTAATTTGATTTATATTGTATCGTGTCACGTGTGGTACTTGAGCTATATGTCGGCAATGTTTGAGTGCAGGACGACCGCGACCACTGCGCGGGCGCGCCGTGCGACAACGGCGCGGCGTGCTACACGGCGCAGAGCGACTACTACTGCCACTGCGCGCCCGGCTGGACCGGCAAGAACTGCACGCAGCGCGCCGCCAGCCCGCGTGAGTCACCACCACCACTACACTCTACAACACAACGATCGCTTCGATTGCGTAAACTGCGAATCATTGTTTTTTTTTTTGCTGAAGAGTTTTGTTTTTTTGGTTGAACGTGCTAAGCTCAAGAACTACTTGGAATTGAAAAAAAAATAAGTTGGATAGCAAATTTATCATTTATACTAGCTGACCCACGCAACTTCGTCTACGTCACATATCTATACTTATAATAAATCTGTAGAGAGGTCAATTCTGTACATGATATATATTTTCAAAATAACTATCAGGGGGTAATTAGTGATCGATACTGATGCCAAAAATGCAATCAGTAAAATTTTTGTCTGTCTGTCTGTCTGTCTGTCTGTCTGTCTGTCTGTATGTTCCTTATAGAAACAAAAACTACTCGACGGATTTTAACGAAACTTGGTACAATTATTCTTCATACTCCTGGGGAGGTTATAGTATACTTTTCATCACGCTACAATCAATAGGAGCAGAGCAGTGAAGGGAAATGTTGGGAAAACGGGAGAAGTTGCTCCATTTTTTAAGCTTCCGTCGCGTGTGTAGCCTTAGTGGTTAAAGCTACATATAAATCATTTATGACGGAAATGTTCTACATAAAATTATCTAAAAAATATCCCACAACAGCATCTGTCTATCTTTTATGGTTGACTCACAATAACACGTATAACTCCCGATAGCTTAGCAGTTCGGAGCTTTCTGATTATATTTGTTTACTCTTACGTTTATAATACTCTCACTCATCCCAAAGAATAGCACCATCCCATATCTTCCCGTGGGTGTCGTAAGAGGCGACTAAGGGATGTACCAGAGAATGGGCAGCAGCGTTCTCTGTGCTTTTTGTATCGACCGTACTGCGATCGCCAACCCGCCTGCCAAGCGTGGCGATTATGGCAAACCCCCCCTAAGCAAAAATTACACTTAGGGGAGGCCTATGTCCAGCAGTGGACGTCTTTCGGCTGAAATGATGATGATGATTTCCCTACTAAAATATGAAAGTTAATCTGTCTGTTACATCAAAACCACTGAACCGTGAGGAAGGACATGATGGTACTTTTTTTACGAAAAACGACGGAGACGCGGACGAAGTCGCGGGCAAAAGCTAGTTATAAATATAGCTATAACCTTTCTCGATATATCGACTATCCGACATAAAAGCTAAATCGTAACAAACAAAAAATCTTATCTTTCCTCTTTATTAAAATAGTTTAGATGATTTAGATTAGCTTAGATTATATTAAAGTGTGAATTACTATAGGTATCTCTTACTGTTAAATCTATACTAATATTATAAAGCTGAAGAGTTTGTTTGTTTGATTGTTTGTTTGTTTGTTTGTTTGTTTGAACGCTGTAAACTCAGGAACTACTGGTTGGAATTGAAAAATTATTCTTGTGTTAGATAGTCCATTTATCGAGGAAGGCTTTAGGCAATATAACATCACGCTATGGCTAATAGGAGCGGAGCATAAATGAAGAATGTTACAAGAACGGGAAAAGGTATTTCCTTTTTGAGAGCTTCCGCTGCGTGCGCTGCGAAAACGGTTAAAGTTACGTAAATATCATGTATGAAGGAATTGTTTCTCCTTAAAAGTTCTAAAAAAAGTCAGCGACCGCATTTGTCTATCTTTTAAGATTGTCTCACTGTAACCCTTTTTTACTATTAAAATGTTAGGTTAAAATGAATTATTTTTTGCGAAGCTTATTTAACCCATATGGTATTAATCTATATCTAAATAAATGTGTTTGTTAGAACGGAAATTTTATATAGAATATTTGTGTCCTTTACTCTATACAGTTTAAATAAATTTCTTAGAAGATATCGCAATGTAAAAATATCCGCGCGGCAAAATAATTCGCGCGTCGCAATGTAGGTACGGGGGATTTGGCTGGCCTACGGGAAATTCAAATTCAAAATATTTACTGCATCATAATGTTTACAAGTACAGGGTGTTATCGTCTATTTAACAGTAAGAGATACCTATTAGTAATTCTCACTTTAATATAATCTAAGCTAATTTAAACCATCTAAACTAATAATAAAGAGGAAAGATAAGATTTTTTGTTTGTTTGCCTAATTTGTTGGATAGTCGATTTATCGAGAAAGGTTATAAGCTATAATTATGTGACGCAGACAAAGTTGCGTGGGTCAGCTAGTATACTATAACACTCTGTACTTGTAAACATTATGATGCAGTAAATATTTTGAATTTGAATTTCCCGGAGGCCAGCCAGAATCCCCCGTACCTACATTCATTATCATCATCATCAGCCTACAATGTTCCCACTGCAGGGACTCAGGCCTCCTCTCTAGGAGAGGGATGGGCTATAATCCACCACGCGGGCCCAGTGCGGATTGGCAGATGTCACATGTCTTCGAATTCCCACCTACATTGCGACGCGCGAATTATTTTGCCGCGCGGATATTTTTACATTGCGATATCTTCTAAGATATTTGTTTAAACTGTATAGAGTAAAGGACACAAATATTCTATATTAAATTTCCGTTCTAACAAATACATCCATTTAGATATAGAAAGACACACAACTGATGAGAGTCAAACTGTCATAGACACGAAAACAGTCGAGCCTGTATGTAGCCTCAGGATTACCCAACCACCAACCAAAAACTAGGCAGTCAAGCATAATGGAAAGTATGGGACTCTACAGTGAAGTTGTCAAAGGATCTAATATAGCTGTAGTAGACCTTACAGAGACACAGAAACCATACCCGAGAAATAGCACTGACCACACGAAACCACAGAGAACACAGAAAGACAAAGTTTACCTTACAGAGGCACAGAGAATAAATATAAAAAATCACGTTGACCTAGAGTCACAGAGAACACATTTGACAAAAATAGAACTAGACCAGGAAAATAAATATAGCTTAGAAGCACTTTTACGAAGACAGACCGAAAGGATCGACCAACTCATATCACAGTTTGGCACAATGATGAACCTCATCATGACACTCATCAGTAGGCTTCCGCAATGATGTCGTTACGTATTGCTACCTGGAATATTAATGGCCTAACGCCAAATAAACAAGAACTAGAAATACTGCTTAAAGATAACAAAATCGATATTGCTCTGATAGCAGAGACCCATCTTAACGATCGTAAGAGTTTCAAAATGGACAACTACTGCGTATATTGTACCAATCATCCTGATACCACATCACACGGAGGGTCTGCAGTTATCGTAAAAAGTAACATCAAACACCACCTCCACAGCCAGTTCCAAGAGGACTAGATGCAGGCTACTACCATCACTATAAACGAATGTATGGGCCCCATTAATGTAAGCGCTATCTACTGCCCACCAAAGCATAATCCGAAACAACAAATGTTTGACTGCTACTTCCAGAGCTTGGGAAACAGGTTCAGAAGTGGTGGAGACTGGAACTGTAAACACACCCACTGGGGATCAAGATTGACCACTACTAAAGGACGAGAATTGAAAAAAATTATTGACAAACACAAACTTATGACATTATCATCAGGGGAACCAACTTACTGGCCAAGTGATGTCAATAAGATACCCGATCTAGTAGATTTCTTCGTTGTAAAAGGACTGTCGGATATATACTTTGATGTGGAATCATCGCTTGATAGCGTCTCTGACCACACCCCTATTATAGCAACATTCAGCCTGTCTGCAATACACCGATCACAGAGGCCAGCATTGTATAATCACAAAACCGACTGGGATGCATTCACTGAATATCTGAAAGATGAAGTCAACTTAAACGTCAAACTTAAGACTGAAGAAGATATAGATGAAGCAACGTTTTATATCACAAACCTCATACAAGTTGCTGCGTGGCGTGCTACTCCGACACTAAGGTTCTCCACCCATAAAAACAATATACCGCTGGAAATACGCAACAAACTGACAGAAAAACGGAGACAACGAAGGTAATTACACATGACAAGGTCCGATTTAGACAGGACAGAATACAATAGAATCTCTAGAGAACTAAAAGAGCTAATCAAAGAAAATCAGAATACATCATTTCAAGATAAACTTTCTACGCTCTCAGCTCATAAGAATCCTTCTTCTAAAAACTACTCATTGTGGAAAATAACTAAGAACTTTAAAAGACCATTTAGCCATGTTCCACCTCTAAGGATCTCTTCTAATGATCCGTGGGCTAGAAGTGGGAGCGAAAAAGCTGAGCTCTTCGCTAAACACTTAAGCAAGGTTTTCACTCCAAATCAGTCATCTATAACAGAATTTGAAGAGGAAGTTGATCGAATGATCAATAGTGATCAGCAGTAGCACCACCGCTAAAACTTGTTACTTGGAAAACAAAAAAGCTCCTGGCTTCGACCTAATAGCGGGTGAAGTCCTTAAGAGACTGCCTAGAAAAGCAATCGTATTTTTGACAGTGCTCTTTAATGCCATTTTTAGAATTCACTACTATCCAAAGCTGTGGAAAATATCCCAAATCTTGATGATTGCAAAACCAGGGAAACCACCTACAGAACCTAGCTCATACAGGCCCATAAGTCTTCTCCCTATTCTATCGAAGGTATTTGAGAAGATTCTATTGATAAGACTAAAACCAATCCTGGATGAAAACAAGATTATACCGGATCACCAGTTTGGATTCCGGGAAAAACACTCTACTGTAGAGCAAGTACATCGTGTGGTTCACAAAATCAGACAGTCGCTAGAGAAAAAGGAGTATTGTTCTGCAGTATTCATCGACATCCAACAAGCATTCGATAGAGTCTGGCATAAAGGACTGCTGTACAAGCTAAAAACTCTCCTACCAAACTCGTTCTACATGATCTTGAAATCTTACTTGGATCAAAGAAGATTCCAAGTAAAATACGAAGAAGAGCTATCACAGCTGTACTACATCACCGCCTCGGTTCCACAAGGATCGGTGCTTGGCCCGGTCCTTTACTCAATATATACGGCAGACTTGCCTGAGACAGAAAACGTGGTAACAGCGACTTACGCAGATGACACCGCATGCCTTGCAAGTGATACAAATCCGAACAACGCATCGCTGATACTACAGGAACAGCTCAATAAAGTTGACTTATGGCTTAAGAAGTGGCGAATAAAACCTAGTGTAACTAAATCGACACAAATAACGTTCACACTCCGGAAAGGCGACTGTCCACCTGTGCTTATGGAAAACAAATCGTTACCAAGCAATAATAGCGTGAAATATCTCGGTCTACACCTGGATAGAAGACTTACCTGGGCTAATCACATAAAAGCCAAGAAAACAGAAGCCAGCATACAATTTAGAGGTCTATCTTGGTTACTAGGGCGTCACTCCCGGCTGTCCCTCGGTAACAAACTACTCGTATACAAGGCTATCATAAAGCCAATCTGGACCTACGGGATAGAACTCTGGGGCTGTGCTAGCAACTCCAATATCGAAATTCTCCAAATATTCCAAAACATTGCTTTAAGAACAATCGGTGCTGTTTAATGGAATAGCACCAAATCCAAAATGAATCCCAGAGAAAATCTGATTACGGCTTAAAGCCGATTGCAGATAAGACAGAGGAAAAAAAAAAAAAAAAAAAAAAAGATATAGATTAATATCATATGGGTTAAATAAGCTTCGCAAAAAATAATTCTTTTTAATCTAACAGTTTAACAGTAAAAAAAGGTTACAGTGAGTCAATCTTAAAAGATAGATATATGCTGTCGCGGACTTTTTTTTAGAACTTTTAAAGAGGAACAATTCCTTCATACAGGATATTTGCGTAACTTGAACCGTTTTCGCAGCGCACGCAGCGGAAGCTCTCAAAAAGGAAATACCTTTTCCCGTTTTTGTAACATTTTTCATTTATGCTCCGCTCCTATTAGCCGTAGCGTGATGTTATATAGCCTAAAGCCTTCCTCGATAAATGGACTATCCAACACAAAAAGAATTTTTCAATTCCAACCAGCAGTTCCTGAGTTTACCGCGTTCAAACAAACAAACAAACAAACTCTTCAGCTTTATAATATTAGTATAGATTTTATGTTTTACCCACGACGGAACGGAGCAGGTATATGCGTTTAGGGTGAGAGATGTGTGTGCACTTTTTTAAGTTCCCACCTATCTTTACTAATGATCCGATTTTGATGCGGTTTTCAATAACGGGTTTGTGCTCGATGAGTTTATGTTCTTAGACATGGCTGTAACTCACTAGAGGGCGCTACAATATTAGTGCAAAATAATATTGCAATAATATTAAAACGAATTGTCCGATTTCAATGCGGTTTTCATCAGCAATGGGTTCGTAGTTGATTGGTGCATGGTCTAAGATAAGTCTTATGATATTAACTCACTAGGGGGCGCTGCTATATATATGTAAACGATTATATTGCAATATTATTAAAATTAAAACGTATTGTCTGATTTCATTTCAGGAATGAGTTCGTGGGTGACGAGCTTTCCTATAATTCGTGTATGCTCTCTAAAAAGTCTGGAATAAAATTAAGCAAAATTAAAAATTTTGAAAAAAACCCACGGCTCACGTCGATCATCCTTTATTGTAAAAAACCGTTCAAATGAGTGTCGGACCACGCACAATTTAGGGTTCTGTAGTTGCACATCAAAATATGTGGACTTACGGACTTACACATTTATTTCTTATAATCTAAAATCACATTAAATTCGAATGCGCGCACAGTGCGCTCTGCCGCAGCTGCTACAGCTTGTGTTACGTTACAGAGCTGGACGAGTGCGCGACCAGCCCGTGCCGCAACAACGGCAGCTGCGTGCCCAGCAACAGCGACTTCACCTGCATCTGCCGCGACGGATGGACAGGTGTGTACCGCTACCAGCTCGAACATACAACTGTCAGCTCGAGTGCTCTCCGTATTCACGCATTTCATGTCATTGCAGGCAAAACGTGCTCAGTGCGGGTCGAAGGAGTCGATCGTTGCCCAGAAGGTACCTGTGCCAACGGAGGTACGTGCTTGCGCGAAGGAGGTGGCTGGCGCTGCGCATGCGCCACCGGGTGGGCGGGCGCCGCGTGCGACACGCCTCTCGTGCCCGCGCCGCTGGCGCCCGCCGCGCCCGCGTGCCCGTGCGCGGCGGGCGGAACATGCGTGCCCACGGCCGCGCCGCCGGGCTGGGCGTGCGCGTGCCGGGAGGGCCGCACGGGCGCGCGCTGCGAGCACGTGGCCGAGCCTTGCGCGTCTGCGCCGTGCCGCAACGGTGGGCGCTGCGTGGGCGGCGCGGGCTGGTGGGCGTGCGAGTGTGCGCCGGGCTGGGCGGGCGACACGTGCAGTGCACGCGCTGCTCCACCGCCCGCGACGTGCGCGCCCGCGTGCCCGCCGGCCGCCGCGTGCGTGCCCGACCCGCGCAGCCCGGAGCGCGGCGCGCGCTGCGTGTGTCCACCGCCGCCGCAGCGCGCCGCTCGCCGCTGTCTAGAGAGTGAGTGACCCACATGCTGCTCGCTGCTGAGTGTTGTCTCCTGTGCTGTCAAGTTTAACGTTGTTCTGTCTGCTCAGTGCTGGCGGGGCTGGGCGCGGACGGCGACGAGGGCGTGGAGGGTGGGGAGGGCGGGGAGGTGGAGGGCGTGGAGGGCGAGCCCGGCGTGTGCGGCGCCGACAACGGCACGTGGTGGTGGGGCTGCAACGCGTGCTGGTGCGACGCCGGCGCGCCCGCCTGCACGCGCCTGTGGTGCGGCCTGCCCGACTGCCACATGCCCAACGCGCAGCCGTGCCGCACCGACGAGGTAACAACCTGTCACTTATATTTTATTTTATTTTATTTTATTTTATTTATTTTAAGGAAACTTACAGCTAAAACATTTTTAGTGAAATTACCATGTAGAGGAAGGCCAATTACAAGTTTCCACACATAAACTTAAAACTAAAATTAAAAAGATACGGTAATATATAAACAACATGAGAGTTACACAAAAATACACAGCTTTAGAATTAATATATAGGTACGTAGACACAACTAAAGCGAATATTAAAAATGAAAATACACAGCGCGAGAATTAGTATAAACACAACTGAAGTAAATATACAAATAATAATACTCAGCGTGACAATTCATATCAACACATCTAGAGAGAATTTGCATTAAAATAAATAAAAAATACTCATGAGTGAGAGCTAAACATATACACAACTAAGAAGTACAACTAACAAAACAAAAAGACACATTATGCCAATTAGGCTTCAAAGAAGAAATTACTCATCATTGTTTTTAAGTTCCGGACACTACTTGTAAACAAATCAAGCTCCATATCCCGGCATACCTTATTAAACTTTCGACAAGCTCTTAAAATAAATGAATTTTGTCTATAGACAGTTTTCACAATAGGTACATGAAGGAGATGAGGTCTCCGAAGAAACACAGACGGTACTCTAAGTCCAATCTTGGCTACCAGTTCAGGAACGTCAGTAGATCCGTTCATTATGCTGAATAGAAAAGCAAGATCTGCTATTTTTCTTCGCTCGTGTAAAGGAAGAATATGAAATTTCTTACACCGAGTTGTATAGTTAGGAAGATAAGTATTAGAACGATATTGAGTGTACCTTAAAAATCGCCTTTGTATGCTTTCAATACGATTAATATAGACATTGTAATTAGGATTCCAGACTTGAGAGGCATATTCGAGATGGCTACGCACGAAAGCACAGTAGAGGATTTTCATAGTTTTGACATTCTTAAACTCAGAGGAGACTCTAAAAATAAAACCCAAAGCTTTAGAAGCCTTGTTGACTATGTTGTCAATGTGCGCGTCAAACAGAAGCTTTGAGTCAAATGTTACCCCAAGATCCTTGATGACGTTAACTCTGGAAATTGAGGCATCCGCTAATTTGTAATCATATCTAATAGGGTTTGGCTTACGAGTAAATGTACATACATAACATTTTGAAATATTTAAATCCAACCTATTTCTATAACAGTAATCATGGAACCGGTCCAGATCCTCCTGTAATAGGCGTGCATCATCAATGGTAGACACTTGACTCAAGATTTTCATGTCATCTGCGTACAATAAAATTTTAGAATTTAGAAAACAAGAGGTTATGTCATTAACAAAAATATTGAATAAAAGAGGTCCCAATAAGGATCCTTGGGGAACTCCCGACGGAATGTACATCGCTCTCGAGGCATAACCGTTGAGGACTACAGTCTGGCACCTATTTTCAACGTATGATACAAACCATCTGTACAAGTTACCCCTCACACCAATCCCTAACAGTTTGCGCATTAGAAGTGCATGATCGATTCGATCAAAACATTTGCTATAGTCCGTGTATATAACATCTACCTGGGATCTCCTAGACATATGCTCTGAAAGAAAGTCACTGCAGACTACGAGGTTAGAGGTGGTGGAGCGACCTTTCAAAAATCCATGTTGGTGTTGTGAGAAACTTAATTTAAGTGAAGAAGAAAGTTGTTTGTGTACAATTTTCTCCATGATTTTAGCGAACACGCAGAGTTTGGAAATCGGTCTATAATTTTCAACGCTGTCCTTTGGTCCTTTTTTATGTATAGGCGTGATATAAGCCGATTTCCAAATTGAAGGCACTACTCCCAAGTCAAATGACCGTTTAAATAATAATGTCAACGGAAGTGATAGACAACTGGCACATCTGGTTATAAAAATTGGTGAAATATTATCGGGACCAGCTGACTTGTTAACATCCACTTGCTTTAACAACCTAAATACCTCGTCCTCCTGCACATCAACAGCGCAGATGTCTGATACCAGGTCAGTAGATTGATCTGTTCTTGGAGAGTCTAAGAAGTCATTCGCGTCGTGTCGCTCTTGGAAGTTCGAAAAGAAATAGTCGCCAAACATATTACATATTTCCTCCCCATGACCAGACGAAACTTCACCCAATTTAAGTACAGATGGGTAACAGTTGGTTTGTTGTTTGGATTTAACATATTGCCAAAAGGCCCTAGGATTCCTAGAGATGGCTGATTCAATGTTTGCTATATAATCGTCAAACATTTTCTTCTCCAGATCTTTAGCCCGTTGACGTAAGGTAACAAAAGATTGATAGTCCGAGAGATTTCCGTAGGTTTTAAATTTTGAGTGAAATTTTGACTTTTCTTTAATTATTTTAATGAGAGGGCTTTTGTACCAAGGAGGATACTTAGCCCTTGGAACGATAGTTTTTGAAGGAATATATGTATCATGTATCAAGTTGATAGTGTCATAAAAGAATTTAACGGCTTCTTCAAGAGGCCTACAGTTTAGTTCTAAAGGCCAGTCAATTGCCAACATTTTTTCAATTATGGCGTCATAATTCCCCTGTGCATATAAGAACTTGATTCGCGGTCGAGAATGCAGGTGATGAAGTTGGACAAAGTCTGCAGAGATGCAGAGTGCCTTGTGATGTGAGTCCTCTTGCACTAAAGGATCCAGGCTGTAAGTGACGGCTACTTCACTGTTAGACAACACGAGGTCAAGAATCCTATTGTTTACATTCTGATGCGAATTGTACTGTAGCAAGTTACAAGCGGTAAGAGTATCACAAAAGCCAGTTTGAATGGGACCATGCAAGTTACCAGGACACAGATGATCACCGTCAGCCGCAACGTGCCAGTCAATATTCGGTTGATTAAAGTCACCGAGCACTAAAAACTTATCTGCAGGATGTTTAAGAACTATATCACTTAAATTACTTGAAAAATTATTAAGTTGTATCATTAATGAGTTGCCAGATTGCTGGCTACATATATACACAACACATAAATGTATTTTATAGGTCACCTTAGGTTTCTTTTGGTGTAAAGTTAATGTAACCCACAGATCCTCGGCAGACGAACACCATTCATTGCGGACATCGGCAACTAGTTCTCGACGTATGGCTATTAAAACCCCCCCACCCCTAGTTTGATTAGTGTGCGAGTAACTCCGATCACGTCTCCAAACAAAATATCTATCATCAAACAATTCGCTATCGGATATACCATCGATAAGCCATGTTTCCGTCAAACAAATAATATCAAAAGAATTAACACAAACATTTCTGTAAAAAATAGATGTTTTCGTACGTAGCCCTCGAACATTTTGATAGAAAATACTAATAGGTGCCATTATCCTTCAAATGTAAAACCAGAAAAATGATCGAAAAGATATAAGGTACACTCAGACTTAGTGTGAAGTAAGTATTAAGGGAGGCAAAAGTCGGCCTAAATAGCAAGTGGTAGCAAAGTAAAGCAAAAACTTTAAGTAAATCAGATTCCATCAAATAAGCGCAAGAAATCGTATTCCAATTGTAGAACAAAATAATAATTAAATTGTGGGTAAGAAGTTCCAAGTGTAAGTATTTCAAGTGTAAGCTTAAAGTACCTCTAAAAGCACAAGCATAAAGTATAAAATGACAATAAACACAGCTTAACGAGTCGAATGAATAGGCGACACCGAGCGATAAGAGAACAAAGGGCAGCCGAGAATGGAATGCGTGTAAAAAATACGTAGCTTTGTTTCTCCAAACTAAGTTGAACATATTCACTTTTAACAATAATGTGTCCCTATTAAGTAAACAAGGTATTTTGATAATAGTAAATAACTCACAAGTAAGATGAAACATAGTAATTAAGATAAAAACTTTTTTAAATCCTGCTCTGTTTTAATGCAATGTTTTGGAGACGAGGTGTTTTTCCGTACAAGTATTTTACACCCCCTAACCCACACATGTTCGAAGCCCCGCTCACTGGCTCGAGCTTTGGTTTTATTAAGTAAAAGTTTGTTTTCTAGTGTGAGGTGGTCGTTGATGTACACTCTGTTATTGCCCTGTAGGCCCAGATCACCCGCACTCAGTTTTTTATGCTTCCTCGCCGCCGTTATAAAGTCATTCTTTAGGTAGCTGTTATGTACAGAGCAAATAATGTTTTTGTTTACATTGTCATTACGTGACGGCACCCTTGCTATGTAGTTAATCTGTTCCTTCGGTACATGAAAATCAATTGCTTTACCAATCTTGGTCATTATTGCGAACAGGTCTTCATCCTTGGATATCGGTACTCCTTTGATCTCAATATTGTTCATGCGAGACCTCTGTTCGCTCTCCAACTGACGTATCTCAAGCTGACTGATTCGATCTTGCAGATTGACTATCGCTTCTTTGTTTATCTTCATGGCTTCAATTTCACTTTCCAACACTGACACTTTACTGGTTAAAACCGTTATCTCCTGACCGTAGCACTCAAAGGACGATTTCAGTTCAGACACTTCATGCCGTATGGTTTTTAGTTCGGCAAGCTCACTCTGAATAGCCTTCACACTCTCGATCAATGCTGGCAATGCTTCCATTTTAGCTGACAGATGTTGAAGCTCAGCCATGATGGTCTCCGAGTTCGCTGGTGACGCCTTCAGACTACCAGTAAGTGGACTGGCAACCGGGGTACCCTTGCAGCTTTGACATTTCCATGTCGATTTCCGCTCGCCAAGTTTTCTCCAGCTAGCTTCACTTATCCCAGCACAGGGAAAGTCGAGCTTTGCCTTACAGGCAGCACACGTAGCACCATCCCTCGATTCCACGTCACAACTTTTACAGGTAAACATTACGACTTAGATACACTGTCAGATCCCGTTTTATGAGAAATAATTATATGGTATTTAGTAACTATTAGCAACGCCGTGTATTCGTGCGATCAGTACGCCGACTACCGTCGAACTGACTGTCGTGATATATTCACACAATACGCTTCTAACTCACGAGCTGTAACTCAAGACATGGCACGTGGGGGGCTGTACGGGTTGTACTCGTAGTACACCGTAAAGCACTCCTTACATCTATTTGTCGTGAAGATTTGTAAGTTGAGTTGTTTGTTGTCCACAACAAAAAACGGGTATAGTGACGGAATACAGTGACATCTTTATTCATAATTATTATCACCTGAATCCGCAGGTGTGCGTCCCCGCCGCGCCCGCGCTGTGCCTGCGAGCACCGTGCGCGCCCATCGGCGAGTGTCGGCGCGTGTCGGGGCGCCGCGTGGAGCCACCCGCCCTGCCCGCGCCGCCCGCGTGCTGGCCCGGCGCGCGCGACGCCCGCCTGCCGCCCGGCTGCGCGCGCGCCTCCCTGCAGCTGGCGCGCGAGCGGCTGGCGCGCGGCGCGCACGTGGAGCGCGCGTGCGTGGCGCTGCGCCGGGCGCTGGCTGCAGCGCTGGCCGCCCGCGCACCGCCCGCACCGCCGCTCGCGCTGCTCTGCGACCTCGCGCCGGATGACGACGACGCGCTCGACCTTGCTCTGGTAAACATCATAATCTGATGCCACTGACGACGTTACAACTTAAAACATTCGTTATACCGCTCGTCCATTAATCTTTTCCAAACAATCTTCATAATTTTATCGTATCAAACAGTGGATCGGTGACGAGGTGGGCACCGACGGGGCCGAGCGTGCCTCCGCACTGGGAGCCGCCGTGCGCGCGCTCAGCGAGCTGGTGTCGCGCCGGCGCCTGGCGCACCACGCACTGCTGGGCGCCGCGCTGCGCCTGCGCGTGCCGCACGCACCCACACCCGAGCCCGCCACGGACGGCGCCGCGCCCGCTCCCGCGCTGGCGCTGACGTTGGCGGCGCTGGCGCTGCTGGCGCTGGGCGGCGCGGCTGCGGGCGCGGTGCTGCTGCTGCGCCGGCGTCGCGCTGCCGCTGCCGCCGAGCGCTCACGGCGCTGCGACGAGGAGAAGTCAAACAACCTGCAGAACGAGGAGAACCTGCGGCGCTACGCCAACCCGCTGCGCGAGGACCCGGCGGGGGGTGCGGGTGGCGGCGTGGGGGGCGGGGAGCTGCCGCGCGCGCACTCGCTGTACAAGGCGCAGAACGCGGACGCGCGCAACGACACTCCGCCGCGCGACAAGGAGCTCACGAAGCGCGCGCTGCCGCCCCCCGAGCCGCCCCCCTCCCGCCACCCGCCGCCCGAGCGCCTCACCGTGCTCGTGTGACGTCACGCGCGCGCGGCTGTGACGTCACTCTGTGATACTAGTGGAGTAGCGCCGAGCGCGACACTCGAACTATTTATTGTTGTACGACGCAGATCGCCATCTTGTAAATATTGTATTTTATGTAAATAATGTTGAACGGTGTGAAATTTGTACGTTTTGTGAGTGGTTAAATCAAATGGAGTATTTTTGTTTGTAAAGGTTGTAAAGTGAAAATGAAATGTTGTTGTAATAAAAAATAAACTGAGTTTATTTGATAGTTTCATTGATTTCCTCTTTCTCTCTCTCTCTCACACTGAGCTGTCTAGGGGAACTTGGAGTATAATCCAGTGCGGCTGTCGCAGTGCGCGGCTGTACGACGACATGGCTGTTCAAGCTGCGCTGCGCAACTACACCTGGTCTCGATTTGTTCACTAATATTACTAAGAGTACTTTAACCTCAAATCCCTAACCGACTTTAAAATAGGAGGTTCTCAATTCGTCATAACAGGGAGGGCGAGCACCGCACGTGTGAATAAAAACAAGAAGCTCTCTGATCAAACTCCGAGTGTCTCCGCCGATGAAGGAGCGGCGTGAAATGATCCTGCAGTCTTCAGACGAGGCGTGTAAATACCGGCAGCTCGCTCGGCGGATCTCTAAATCCTTGAAGAGCGACCTCCGCCACTTTAATACCGAGTGTATTAAAGACGCAATAGTGCGAAATAAAGTCTCCAAGGTATTTGCAGGAGATCTGGCTTTACCACTTTGGAAGTGTCTGTCTGTCTGTCTGTCTGTCTGTCTGTCTGTCTGTCTGTCTGTTAGGTAAGGTTAGGTTAGGTTAGGTTAGGTTTTTTTTTTTTTTTTTTTTGTTTTGGCAGGAGTGGGAAATCCCCACGGACACCTCGACTACCTCACAGGTTGTGAGATAGTCGAGGTAGTGCCGGACTCGAACCGGCTAAAACCCACTCCTGCCCCACCAGTGTACCTCTGATTTTGACTGGCTATGTATGTATGTTTGTATGTATGTATGTGTGTATCTTCATCTGTTCCCTCATAACTTCTAATCTACTTATCGGAACTCGACATATGAGGTATCGTTAGAACCGTCTTAATTTTCCGCTGAACATAGGCTACGTGACGTGTCACAAAAAGCGATTTGGCGCCCTCTAGCGGACAAAAAGTAAGGCTTAAAAAATAAAAATGGAGATAAATACGCCGTGTTTGGTATCATTTGAAAGTGCCTCATTTGTACATTTCCAAAATATTGCTCAAATTTAAAATCACGCCCTCTCGCGGACAAAAAGTCAAGAGTAAAAAAAATATTTAACACCAAAATTGTTTAAATAAAAAAAAGTAAAAAACTAAAACCCGACTACGACAAAAAAAAAGACGCTGAAAAAGTATGAAACAAGATTTTCAGGATAGAACAAAAAGAAAAGCCGTAGTCACACGTTATAGGTACCAACCTAAACACTTTAATACCGTGTGACTACGGCTTTTCTTTTTGTTCTATCCTGAAAATCTTGTTTCATACTTTTTCAGCGTCTTTTTTTTTGTCGTAGTCGGGTTTTAGTTTTTTACTTTTGTTTTTTATTAATGTCTATTTCATTTATTAACAATGTTTTTAGCTAATAATATATTTTAGATGCTGTTTCTATACTATTTATGAAAATGATATGCCTGACTATTTTTACGAATTTGACTGCTTTTTTATATTTATGCCCTTAGACCACAACAATGTGTATAATCTTACTTAATCTTCTTGTTCTGTTATTTAAATTATTTATCTGTTTTATGTTATTATCGTTTTATTTCTTGTTATTCATTATTTTAATATCTAAGCTATATATTCAATATATACTTATATATTAACAACTATTTCTGACTAATGATCTGACTATTATATTACTTTTGTAAGTTGTTTTTATTTTCTTATTATACACATTGTTGCTGGCTATCGGAGTTCGTTTGACACAATATGACAATTCCGCCAGGGCTGTCCCCTGGATCACCTTAACCAGAGCCAGTTTCTCACGAAACCAACTCCAGTTGCCCTTTTTTGTATGACCAACCCTAGCAGTTCTTTCAATTTGTCGATTTATTAGTTGTGCCAAACTAGTCTTCATTCTGTACTTGGAAGTGGGCGCATGGACAACTTTAGCAATACGCTATGGATGCCCTAGCAAACGCGTCCCACTTCCTTCGTACTGGGCATTCGTTGCTGAATGCGCTGTGCTCAGTGGCCCCTAGTTTATCTCTGGTGCAGTTCACGCAGGCCGCTGCTTTGCCGACCTGTCTATCCGGGCAGTCCGCTCTGACGTGCAGTCCACCACAGTGGACAGGCGTTTGCCGTGCCCGTATGCCAGGCAGCGGGTGCACTGCACCAGTGGCGTCTGGTCTTCGACGCGAATTCGTTGGAGGTCGATGCGGACCTTCCCCTCTGCAATTGCCCGCCTCCAGACCGTAGGGGACACACCAAGCACAATGTGATTCGCATGCGGGTTGCGCGTTTTGCGTCTATATTTAATTACAATTTTTTGATCCTCGGCGTCGAGGCCGTGAAATATCTCCTGGTTCTGATTCTTAAGGGCTTTCAGCACGTCCTCGTCACTGTGCATCAGCAACACGTCCCTAAGAATCAGAAGCGGGTTCCGATTTTTCACGTCCTCGACGACGAGATTCTCTCCGGCCGCCTCCAATCGCGCCTTGAGTTTGTCCCTCTCCTCTTTTGTCGCGCACCCCATTATAACCCTCTGGTCTTTAGCCTTCCTTACCCTCTCGACACGCACCCAGCCCTCCTTCGCGTCCACCGCTTTCCTCACTCTTTCGAGTACCTTGCCCGCCGAATCCGCCGCCTGTGTAGAGGAGACGACCACGGAGTGCAGCGTCGTTCGCTCCGGGGCTTGTGCCCCAGTGTGGCATTTATTGACGGCCGCTACACTCGCGTAGGTCGTCCCCTCCACACTTTCCCTACTGGCCAGACTGGCTCGGAGTCTCTCGAGTTTCTCGGAGTTGTCTTTCAACTCCGAGATGTGCTCCTTTAAGGTGTTTAGGAGCTCAGTCTGGCCAGCTACAACCTCGACAGAGGAGGACGGGGGACAACAGTCAGCAGTGGGTGCGGGTACTGGTATGGCTACGGGTGCTGGTATGGCTACAGGTGCGGCAGGGGTCTTGTCCAGCTCTGACTCCTTGACCAACTCATAGAGCCGGTTTATGGCTTCGAGTACCGCAGTCTTAATTTCCGCCTTGAGGTTGCGCGAGTTGCCCAAATTAAGCTTAGCCTTATTTAGGCAAGCTCGCGCCTCCGCAATGCGACTGCGGTGCTCGCCCTCCGGTTTCTTGAGCGGTCTTGGAGCATTAACAGGGGCTCGGCGCGTCGACGGGGTAGCAAGGCTCTCCTTGAACGCGAGGGGTGTTTCGTCACCGAAATCAATTTGCCTCCTCGCGTCAAGAGTCGTGGGCCCCGCTTTCTCCACCGATCGCGGCGAGCCACTGGAGCACTGGGACTTCACGGTGCTAGACGGGGTGCGAAACATAATGACAGTCTGGGCAGATAGAGTTAACACTGACCTCTGTAAAGTGGAGGTCGGGAAAACTAAACCTGCTCGAGAAGAAAAATACTAAAATAATCAGAATGGACACTGGGTATTTGTGATCCTGTAAAGGGGGACCACACCAAATAACACACAATAAATCAAAACGATAATACAATTAAACAAGTAATAAATTTTTGTCAAGCTAAAATGTCATAAACGACTGTCAATATACCTACTAAAATTTTTAAAACTTCAATTAATTACAATGAAATTATGCAAGATTTCTCACACTTTGTCAATAACAAATAAATAAATTCGGTTAAAAAGACCCTGGGTACCTGAGTCCCTGTAAAAGGGGGAACACAGTTACAATAAAAATCAAATTTAAAATTAAATTAAAATGCGTTTTATAATAATATTTAAAACGGCTGTCCTGCAAAATTTTATGTGCTATTTGTCAAATAAATAGAGCTATGTTATTTTCTCCTCCTAAGGCCAAAATAAACTAAATTAAAAAATAAAAATTTTTGCCGACCTCTCTCCGTTTCCTTCTACCTATAGCTATAGAACAGAGGGTGGGAGGGTGGGAAAAAAATTTGGAAAAAAAACCCCCAATCTGAACCCAGGACCACGGAACGCGGCCAAAAGCGCAGGGATGGAGGGTAAATATGCCTGAAACTATTTAAAATTATTAAAGCAGATAAAACTTTTGATTTGAATTAAATATGGAATAAACTGATGTAAAATTTTGAAAATTTTTCTAAGTGTAGGAGGAAGAAATTTTTTCGGGCGTCAGGTCAATTTGATATGTTCAGGAAGCAGGCGGAGCACCACTCCAGTCGATTTACGCTGAAAACAGCTTGAAAAAAGCTTGTATACAACTAAAAATATCAACGTTTTGCTAAAATTTTCGTTCCCTTAGGTGTGGTTAGGTTAGGTTAGGTTAGGTTTTTTTTTTTTTTTTTTTTTTTTTTTTTTTTTTTTTTTTTTTTTGCTTTTCCCCGTTTCGGTTTGACGGGATCTTATTATTCTAGGTACTCATTCATTCCAGTTCTATCATGTATTCCTCTCGCACTTTCAAGCTTCATACTTTATCTTTCTTTTACACACTCTTTCATTCTTAGCCGGGTGGGACTCCCGCTATTCTATCTACTTTTATTATTTACTTTTCTTTATTTGGGGATTTTATAACACAACTCTGTTTTATTGATTACAGTAGGTTTTTACATTCCTTAATTTTACATACTATTTTTCTAAATCTATTCTTGTCTTAACTATGTTTCTATGTACTAATTTTTATGTATTCTGAACATCTGTCTGTACTGTTTTTGCAAATGTAAGTTAGAGACAATTTTCTTATTTCTATGTTTTAATACAATCTGTGCAAACTTATTTTTGACACATTTTTACTTCCTACTTTATATAACAAACTTATTTTCTTACGTTACTAGTTTTACAGTTATTTCCTTATTTCTGTCTATACAATAACAGGTTTATTCTAATACAGTAGTCTTACTTTCTAACATAGTATTTTAACTTAAACTCTTATTTTCTAACATGTACTAAGTTTTTTATAACACATTTTTCTGTAGGTACCAATTTTCGGTTTATGGACATAGGTATGGTTTGGACTTTGGACATAAGACTTGGACATTTCTAAGGATTTGTGTGACTTCCTTTCACTTTGTTGCGTTTATTTATTTATCTTACTATTTTGGCAATAATATAATATATACTTAGTTTATACATGACGCGGCGGGAAACCCTCTGGAGGGACGCTGTTCCTGGGCTCCGCCATATTGTCGTCGCCTTAGATTCCTTTTCGTGGCTGATAAGTAAATGGGTAGTTGAAATCACACACATTACTTGACTCAAACACCAAACGTTTATTTACATTGCTCCATTTACAGGCACTTATAAACTTTGCGGTTTGAATCGCCCATTCGAATACATGGTTGGTCTTTTAGGAGAAGAATAGGCAAAGAAACTCCTTAAACACTGTTTTAAATCATGTTACAATTATCATTTGCACTATTAACATTAATCACATCAAAAACCACTTTCATTTACTTGAATTGCAATTATTCGCTAAGCGCGACTTAACTTGTTCTAGCGTCTCAACTTTTCGTTGCATGCGTCTGTAGTCCCCAGCGGAAGTACCACAAAACCAGTATAGTAATTAATGACCTAATTAGTTAAAACTAACAATCATTACTAAAATACTTCACAATTGATTCTATTAATTATTTTACAATAAAACAATACCATTATTAATGCAATGGCGTTAATGTCTAGTTAATAGGTTCATTTCTTTACAACAAAATGTTACAAAGCATTTCCGGTTGATTTAGGATTTAAAACAGACAATGGGTTTTCTATTATTGAATTGCTCTACAAAATGATCTTATGACTTTTTAAGTTTATAATTACATAAAGAAACTGATTTAGTTGTAGTTTCAGATTATAAATTGAGTTATTGACCATTAAAATCGTATTCGCCGCCATCATCACAACATTGTGCGATGACGTCTCATAGACAGCCTCATTCCAAGTGTGGCAATCATTAAAATCCCAATATTCATAAAACATTAGCTTATCTTAATTTTAACTATAGTTCTAGTTAGAGACTTCTGTTTAATAAATTACTATTCGAGTTGTGGAACATTTAATTACATTCCATCTATTTAAGTGGTGGTTTTAGCAGAAAAGTCAATAGATGGCACTGTCGCACTATTGACCTTTGTAATAATTGTGCCAGCATCTCACGAGATGGCAGGTTCATCAATTTAAGCTGGTTATCAATGAGATTGAATAATTATCTTAGCCGAAAGACATTCTTGCGGCGACATACATATTTATTGACATTTCTTATTCTGGGGTATTTTACTATCCTCAAAGGTTTCAGGGGTTGTTTGGAGTGTGTGTTTTGTGTTGTGTGTGTGTTTTGATATACTAGTATATATTGACTATATATTTTATATATCTGTGTTTGTTTTTGTGTTTTGTGTGTGTTTTGTGTTGTGTGTGTGTTTTGATACACTTGTATATATTTACTATATATTTTATATATCTGTGCTTGTTTTTGTTTTTCGGTTTCCATGTTTAGGTTCGTTTCGTAGTTGTTATCTACTTCTGTAATGTACTCCCAGTTTGTGTTGCTGTCTTGGTGTGTTCCTGTGCGTGTTGTGTGTGTTCTTGTGTGTATTGTGTGTGTTGTGTGTGTTATGTGTACCTTAGGGAGCCGTCTAGGCGTATGCCGTTGTCGTCCGAGCCAGGTAGTCCCATTTCTTGCGGACCGGGCACTCCACGCTGAAGGCGTTGTGATCAGTCCTCTGAAGCTTCGAGTGTGAGCAGTTGCAGCACTGCGGTTCCGTACCCGCAACGAACTCCACGCATTTTTCGCGTAGATGCGGTCCTCCGCAGTGACTACATCTGTCCACACTCTCAGTACAAAATTTCCTGCCGTGTCCGAATGCTAGGCATTTCGTGCATTGGATGAGCGGCGACTGATCTTCCACCCTTACCCTTTGCAGGTCCAGGTAAAGAGCCCCAGCCTCCGTCATCCTCTGCCATACCCTCGGACTGACCTGGACGACCACGTGCGCTGTTTTAGGGTTCCTAGTCCTCTTTTTGTATTTAATGACCATTTCCCTCTCTTCTTGGTCAACGTCCCTGAAGATGTTCTCATTCTGTGAGTAGAGCGCCTTCACCATTTCGTCGTCTTCGCTGTCCAAAAAGACATCTTTTAGGACGACGAGCGGGTTCTTATTTTTCATGGGCGCTACTACTAACCCTTTACCTCGGCTTTCGATCCTTTCTTTAACTTTCTTGTACTCAGCTTCTGTGTCGCACCCCAGTATGACCGTTTGATTTTTTGCCTTTCGGACTTTGTTAATTTTTAGGCCAGTTCCCCTGGCATCGACCGCCTCCTTCACCATGGCGAGCACCCCGTCAGCATGTTCCATGCCTTCAGAGGTGACCGCCATCGAATAAAGTGCCGGTCGATGCCCGGGTCTGGCTGCCGTGACGTTGGCGTATGTCTTCGAGTCAGTTTTTGGCTCGCGTGCCGCTTCTCTAATGGCCTCCTGTATCTTACTTGTGCTAGTGGCGACCTCACCAACAACGTCACCGATTTTTTCCTCGAGAACAACCGCCGCGCGACCTACGACGTTAACCCCGTCTATCGCGCGGCTGATGTTCTCTTGGACTACGTCGATCTTGGCGCTGACCAAGTCGACGCTGTCGACGACCTTGTCGATGATGTCGGCACCGCCCTCGTCATTGTACACGGCCATGTCCGCGAAGCCTTTTCCCACTTTCTCCTCTAGGTCTTTTAGCCGCGATTCGATGTTGTTCTCCACTTTCTCCAGCCTTTCTAAAATTCCCTCTGATAGTCTGGGGGATGTTGGCGTGGTGTTGGCTTTTGTGGGCGGGGCCGTTTTAGGCGCTGTTTCCAGGACCTTCACCCGTTTACTGAGCTCAAAGAGGATCCGCAGGCTTTTGTCTGACTGCGTCTCCAGGAAGATCTTGATGTCTTTTCTCATCTGAGGGTAGTCCTTGACTCTAGATGGTATGTCCTCAAAAGTCTTCATAACATCCTGGAGAAGTTTGTCGTTTGACATGGCAGCGTAGGTCTCCGGCTGCTTTTTAAAAGCCTCCATGTTATCTACGGACCTTCTCTTTCGCTCTGGTCTCCGGATGAAAGTCCTGGCGGCGTCCAGCGCTTGTCCAGGCGGGCTCGCTGCCTTGGGAGTGGTGGTGGAAGTGGCGGCACCAGAGGTCCCTGCCGACGACGACAGCGGCGTTTCGGCTGATTCCGCCACTGTTCCCCGAGCAGCATCCTTCCTGCCAAATGTCAGGGATATCCCCTTCGGCGCCTCGCGCGTTCCCGTGGGTCCATCATTTCTCGGATGAGAAGGTGACGTGGACTCTTGGGGTCCGCTGGCGCTGGCTGCTGGTACCTTCACAACGGGGGTGCGGATTCCGAGAACCATTTTGTTAGTTGAGAGTTAATGAGTTCCTAGCGTGTGATGTGACTTGTGTGTATAGGGCACAGTCACAGCAATGGAAACAGGGAAGATTGTCAATAAAATTGTAAAAGTAAAATTGTAAAAATAAAATAAAATATAAAAATATAATAAATTGTCCTACTGCTAAATTCTGCACTGTGACTTAAGGTCAAGTTTTAAATCCTGTAAAGGGGGAGTCAAAATCAACAGTACAGATCCGCGGTCCAAATTGTTGTATGTGTCGTAGCTTCCGAGATACCGGTGTTCTAGGATTTAAGGGATGGGGGAGGGTTAACTCGGGTAGGGGAGGGTACCTCTTGTGCGACTTTAGCCGTGGTGACCACTCAGGCTGATTTTGAGGTCAAAAACGTTCTAAGTCCTCTCGTTCCCGAGCTATGGCCCTTTAAGGATTAGGGGTGAAGTAAAATAAATAAATAAAAATAGAGAAAAGGGGTGGGATGGATACCTCAGTAGTGGTTTCCACCTCGTGGTGTCTACGACACCATTAAGGTTGAATTTGAGGTCGAAACTTATCTAGCTCCTCTCGTTCCCAAGATATGACCCTTTGAAGGATTAGGGGTGAAGAATAATAGATAAATAAAAATATAGGAAAAAAGGGGGGGGATGGATACCTCTGTGGCGGTTTTCACCTCGTGGTGTCTTCGACACCACTAAGGCTGAATCCGCGGTCGAAAAGCGCCTATCTAGTATGGTTCCAGAGATATCCGCTTTTAAAGGATTCTGCCGTACCGTACCGCGCCGTGTCGCAGGCCTGCCGGGTAGATCTTCCAGTTGACCTAGCTGGGTCTACTCGGCTCCGATTTTGGCGTGAGTGGGCTCGTTTTTTCGGTCTTTTTGAGCTCTTTTTGGTACGTCAGGTTTCAGGATAAGGGAGGGGGGAGGGGGTGGCGGTATCCCGGAAGTGTGAGTCTGGTAAGCGATTCTATATCTAAAGGCCACTACTTAGTGGTGTTTATCGAGAACAATTTATATACTACTTAAAATTTTTTTACCCTAGGGGTGACTTAGCCCTAGAGGGTTGATCTTTTGCCCAAAGGTGCGGGTGGTCCCTTATGGTTGAGTATTCAACCAGGGGGGGGGGTCAGGGGGGGGGGCTTCGAAAAACGTGTTATTTTTTAACCGACTTCAAAAAAAGGAGGAGGTTATCAATTCGACTGTATTTTTTTTTTTTTTTTTTTTTTTTTTTTTTTTTTTTTTTTTTTTATGTTTGTTCACTCATAACTTGCGACTGGGTGAACTGATTTTCATGATTCTTTTTTCATTTGAAAGCTGGTGCTTCCCGTGTGGTCCCATTGTCACCATTTCAATATCTGATGATGGGATCTTGTAGAAATCGGGGGAACTCTTCAATAAATAACAGCAGATTAACCGCGATTGTTGCTATAGCATATCTAAGCATTGTTTACGCCATCACACAACATAATATCACGCCTGTACTCACTACAAAGGTTATAAAAACTATTTGGTGAACATCTGATGAAGAACTTCGGAGATAGACAACGGAACTCCTCATTATATGATAGCAAATGGACTGGGATTGCTGAAATCTCATGTCTGTCTATTGTTTACACCAGTTCATAACATAACATCACGCCGGTACGTTGTGAAGGGGTAAGCACATGTGAACCACTAAAAAGTGAAAAATAAAAACTTTTTTACAAAAAATAAAACCGACTTCGACAAAAATAAAACACAAAAAAGTGAAAAATAAAAATCAGCTTCTGAAGTCGGTGGCAAAAACATGAAATCAAACAAACAAAAGTCACCGACTTCAGAAGCTGATTTTTATTTTTCACTTTTTTGTGTTTTATTTTTGTCGAAGTCGGTTTTATTTTTTGTAAAAAAGTTTTTCAGAGTTACAGGCCTTTTTCAGGTTTGGTGCGGTTTGTAAACTATTTTTGTTTTGCTGAAAATTATTTAATTTAAAAACTATGAATCTGAAAAATATTTTGGATGTGGATTCTACTAGGGGAAGGTCCAACAAGCGTCTGACGATTTTTAAAAATGGAGCGTCCGCAATAGGGTGTGAGCTGTTGCCTCCTGAAAAAATGTTTTAAAAACCAACAACCGCAAATGGCTGTTTTTCGTTCGCCCGGTTTCACTTACTTCGGGCTCTGTAACTCTGAAACGGGTTGCCCCCTGAGTCTGGTTCTTAATCCTAATCTTAAACACTAAACTAGTCTACTTATATAACTAAGGGTCCAAGCGTTACCGTTGGTCTTCGCCGCTCCAGCGACGTCCGAAGTCTTCCCGGGGGTGCCTGCTCCAAGGGGTGGTTCTGACTGGGGAGTGACCTATGTCGGGTTGTAGGGCGGATGTTTCTCCAACTGCTGGTGCCGGTGTGGTTCCTGTAACTGGTACGGTTCTGGAGATATTCCCCTGGGAAGGTGAAAACTTGACCCTGGCGAGCTGGTGGTGAAATGGCCAGGGTACTCGTACTCGGTATGCTATCTCATGAGAGATCCGATTTTTGGTTATTTTCACGATCCGACGCTCCGCTCCAGGGTTACAACCCCGACAAGGTTAGTTGGTAATGGCGTTCCGGGTAGAGGTTCGGAATTAATTGTGTATTAATTCGAGTTTCAGTCCGGTCTCCCTGTTCTCTTCAGATTCTGGAGACCGGTGAAGTTCCGCTTCCAGTCTGTCCAGGTGCCTATTTATTTAGTGACCTGCTGATTTTTAGCAGGAGGTCAAAGTCATAAGGGTGAAACCACTTTCTGAAAATAGGACTTTCTGATGGATCCAGGGGGTGAAAAATTTATTTTCGACCAGATTTGTCGTAATCGTGCTCTGAGTCACCTTGTCGAATTTTTTCAGATTTTTTATTACTATATTTAAGTGAGTATATATTTACAGGGAATTTAATATAAATTTATAACTTTTTATTGACTAGTCCGAAAATTATGAAAATTTGCACTTGTGTTCTTTAGTCTATGCACTGTTTTTTAAGGTCCAAAAATTTATGTGTTATCGATTTAATTTCAGAGTTTAAGGGGGTTTTATTTTAAGAAAAATTTTGAAAACCTTAACGTCCTTGTATATTCCAAGTGGATGGTCCAAATTCGGCGATCGAGGTGTCAGGTGAATGGGTACGGCTTCCTGCGCCTATCCCTGTCTCCAGTTTTCCCCTCCGACTGCTGGACCTCGACCTCGTGTCCACGTGGATTTTCCTTCTTTCCCTGTAGCTCGGCGAGTTTTCACGGGAAAAATCCCAAACTCAGCCAGGATGCGGAGCTTGTCCAGGTGCTTCGAAGGGCAGTCCAAAAACACTAGGTCACCGATCGATATCAAGCAGCGTTTCACTTTTACACTTTTTGTTGTCACATTTGAGGTTAAAATTTCGGTTTTTCGGCTGTAACTTCGCGAAATTTCCAACGATTTTTTTTTTTTTTAAAACTTTTTTCACTAGCCGACGTAACTTTGCAGCGCGCAACTTTTAGCACAAATTAAGGTATTTTTGCACACTTAAGCTATTTTTAAGGATTTTTCGAGCGCGGAGCGGCTTAAAAGTGATCCGATCGCGGCAGGGGGCGCCGTGAGACTGGTTAGGTTAGGTTAGGTTAGGTTAGGTTAGGTTAGGTTAGGTTGGGGGACCCCCCACAGTGCTTGCGTCCACGTCGCGTCCCCTGGAAACGACCCAGTTCTGACCACCGTAACGGAGTGGCAGACTGGGTTGGCCAAAGTGCACTGTGCTTTCGTAGCTATCATTTTATCTTTTTGCCTTGCTTACTACGAACCTGCGGAAATGTCGAGCTCTACGCGGGACGCCTCCGGGCGGTTTTTAAAACAAAAAGGCCCTTCTCAGGGCCAACCCAAAGGCCCTTCTCAGGGCCAACCCAAAGGCCCTTCTCAGGGCCAGCCAAAAGGCCCTTCTCAGGGCCCATCCAAAGGCCCTTCTCAGGGCCAGCCAAAAGGCCCTTCTCAGGGCCAACCCAAAGGCCCTTCTCAGGGCCAACCCAAAGGCCCTTCTCAGGGCCAACCCAAAGGCCCTTCTCAGGGCCAGCCAAAAGGCCCTTCTCAGGGCCACTCCGACGCTTCGGCGTCAGAGACCAGCCGCGCGCCGTCTGCGGCTAGTTTCTTTGAAGGGATGGACGAGTTGTCTGACAACGACTCGCTCATTAGTTTGTCGGACGCGGACGACTCTCGGTCGCGGAAGCGAGTCCGCAAGAGCGGTGGGTCCGAGGGCTCCTCAGCCTCAGGGTCTACGAGGTTGCCGAAGGCTAAAAAGCCGACGGTAGCCGCGGAGCCCCATGTCGTTGGGCTCGCGGACGCCCAACGCCAGTTGGACCTGGCTCGGCGGGCGCAGCTCCAGCAAGAGCTGGAGGAGCGGGTTGCCGCTAAAGAAAAACGGGCGCACGCAGCCCGGGAAAAGTCCGGGTACGGTGCGTCCCGTGTTATTTATGCGGACCACTCTCTGGCCGAGCTGGAGAGAATGGCGGAGGAGGACGAGGAGGAGATTGTGGAGGTTGCCTCTAAGTCCTCCAACCTGAAGGGGACCTTCCAGAAGGCCCTGAAGAGTAGGGCCGCGAGCTTGCGCGGTGTCGTCGCGGAGCTCGTCAAGCGAAAGGCCACCGACGAGACGCGGCAACTGCAGGCGAGGATTGATCGCCTGCAGTCGGAGGTCAGCCAGCTTCATCTGAAGCTGGCTGAAGCCACGGCCCGGCCACAACAAGCCCACACAAGCCCTGCGGCAGAGGGCCCCGCCTCCAACCTTGAGGATATCATCCGCAAGGTTGTAATGGAGGAGAGGGCCTTCACAAGAGCCTGCTTAGCAGGCATCGAGGACCGGCTCTTGCCGGAGAAACGCCTCCGGCCGCCGCTTGCGGCGGACAACAGGCAGTGCGAGCCGGGGCCGTCCTCCTCCTCCCAGACGGAAGACGCCCTTCTCCCCTCAACCACCCCGTCCAACGAGTGGACAGAAGTGGTCCGTAAGGGGAAGGGCAAGGGGAAAAAGTCGACGCCCGCCGACAACAACCCTCCCAGCCAATCGCAGACGGCCGGCAAGGGAAAGGGGAAAGGAAAAGGGAGGGGAAAGGGGCAGCTAGTCGCCCCTAAAACCGCGGCCGTCGTGGTGACACTCACCGCGGATGGCTGAGGAGGACGAAGAGGAGATAGTGGAAGTCGCCTCTAAGTCCTCTAATTTAAAAGGAACTTTTCAAAAGTCCCTTAAATGCAGGGCCGCGAGCATGCGCGGCATCGTCGGGGAGCTGGTGCAGCGGAAGGCGACCGACGAAACGCGGCACTTGCAGGCGAAAGTTGATCGCCTGCAGTCAGAGGTCAGCCAGCTGCACCAGAAGCTGGCTGATGCCACGGCCCGGCCAAACCAAGCCGAGCCGAGACCAGCGGCTGAGGTCCTCCCCTCCAACCTTGAGGATATAATCCGCAAGGTCATCATGGAGGAGAGGGCCTTCACGAGAGCCTGTCTTGCGGGCATAGAGGACAGGCTCTTGCCTGAAAAGCGCCTCCGACCGCCGCTCGCGGCGGACAATAGGCCACGCGAGCTGGAGCCGGAACCTGCGCCTTTGGGAGGCCCGGCATCGGGTGCGCAGCCCCAGGCCTCGAAGCCCTCCAAGGGCAAAGGGAAGGGCAAGGGCAAGAGGACCGAGGGGGCCTCTCAAACGCCCTCCACGAGCGAGGAGGCAACGTCTGCCGCCCCAGCCGACCCCCAGAACTCGCAGGGGGAAGACGCCCTTCTTCCCTCCACCACCCCGTCCAACCAGCCCTGGACAAAAGTGGTCAAGGGGGGAAAGGGGAAAAAGCCCAAGCCCGCTGCGACTGCTCCAGCAGGCAAAAAGGCTCCAGCCGGCGGCAGGAAACTGGTTCCTCCCAAAACCGCGGCCGTCGTAGTGACCATCACCCCGGAGGCCGTGGAACGGGGGGAGACGTACGCGTCCGTAATGATGCGGGCGCGTACCAATGCCGATCCTACCCAACTGGGGATCGGTACAATCTCGTGCCGCCGGACCCAGGCCGGGGCTCGAATTTTCGAGTTCCCAGGGGCTCAGGGCAGCGCCAACGCGGACCTCTTCGCAACCAAGTTGCAAGAGGTCATTGCGGACGTGGCAAAAGTCGCCAGGCCCGAGAAGTCTGTAGCCTTGGAGGTGACCGACCTCGACGACTCGGTCACAAAGGAGGAGGTGGTGGCGGCGGTCGCAGCTTTGGGGGGCTGTGGCGTCACAGCGGTGCAAGGTCGGGCCATCAGGCCCGGCCGCGGCGGCATGGGCACCATTCGCCTTGAGTGCCCAGTCGCCGCAGCTATAGCCGTCCTCGCCAAGGGACGGCTTGCTGTCGGATTCAGCTCGGGTGTAGTCCGGGCACTCGCAGCCAAGCCCCTGCGCTGCTATAAGTGCTTAGGAGTCGGACACACTCGGGCCCTTTGTCCGTCCGAGGTCGACAGGGCGGAAAATTGTTTCCGATGTGGCAAGGACGGGCACAAGTCCGCCTCCTGCGAGGCCGCCACGCCGCACTGCGCGGTGTGTGCCGCCAGTGGCTGCCCGGCGGGCCACGTGACGACGGGGAGGAAGTGCAATCCCCCCCCAAAGAAGGGCAAAGTGCAGGCGTCGATCCGGCCTGCCGCTGCCGCCGCCATCCCTGAGGCTGGGACTTCGGCGGCCGTGGAGGGTGATGCGATGTCTGATTGATGGATAGGGTCAGACATCGCATCCTCCAGGCGAACACCAACCACTGCAGAGCAGCCCAGGATCTGCTGATGCAGACCATGGCTGAGTGGTTGGTGGACGTGGCGGTGGTTGCCGAGCCGTACTCGGTCCCTGGCCGTTGGCTGGGTGACCGGGATGGCTCGGTGGCATTGGTTTCGCGGTCTTCCACGGACTCCCCTCCCCTCTCGCTCTTAGAGAGGGGACCGGGATACGTGGCCGCCGCGTGGGGAGACATGGCCCTGGTGGGGGTCTATTTCTCTCCAAACCGCCCTCTCTCTGACTTTGAGTATTTCCTGGAGATCATCACTGCAGTCGTAGGGAGGGCGGCGCCGCGCCAGGTCGTAGTGTTGGGTGACCTGAACGCCAAGTCCGCGGCCTGGGGCAACCCGGCCGCCGGTTGCAACGTCCGGGGACGCGCCGTCGAGTTTTGGGCGGCCTCATGCGGTGTGTCCCTCCTCAACAGGGGGGCGGTCCACACGTGTG
Organism: Diarsia dahlii; assembly: GCA_949775195.1. NCBI lineage: Eukaryota > Metazoa > Arthropoda > Insecta > Lepidoptera > Noctuidae > Diarsia > Diarsia dahlii. The sequence goes on from OX459209.1 coordinate 21,212,715, forward strand.
TGCGGCAACAGGGTGGGTCGGTGGTGGACGTCGCGTTTGCCACCCCCGCGCTGGCCGCCCGCGTCGTCAACTGGTGGGTAGAGACGGTGGAGACCTTGTCGGACCACCGATATGTGCGGTTCGACATCTCCACCCGGGGAGGGGGAATGGCCCGCGCTGTGCAATCTCCCTTCCCGCGGTGGGCACTCACCCGCCTGGACCGGGAGGCAGCTAAGGAGGCGGCCTTTCTTCAGGACTGGCTGTCGCCCCCCGTCGAGGTCCTGGACGTGGACGCCGCAGCGGTCCGGCTCAGGGGATCCCTGACAGAGGTGTGCAACTCCAGCATGCCTCGGTCTCGCCGTCCGCCTCCCCGTCGTGCCGTCTATTGGTGGACGGAGGAGCTGGCGGGGCTCAGGGCCGCCTGCGTGGCAGCCAGAAGGGCCTACACGCGGAGCCGACGGCGCAGCGCCCAAAACCGAGTCCGGGCAGAAGAGGACCTCCTATACGCCTCTTACCGAGAGGCGACGACGGTCCTCAAAGCTGCAATGGGCGCTGCAAAAGACTCGGCGAGGGCCGAGATGCTGGAGGGTCTCGACAGGGATCCTTATGGAAGACCATACAGGGCGGCGCGGAACCAGCTACGCCCTTATGGTCCCCCACTGACGGAGACCCTCGAGCCAGCGTTGCTGGACGGGGTGGTCCGGTCCCTGTTTCCGCGCAGGGCCGACTTCACCCCACCAACGATGGATCCCCCGCAAGGGGCGGCTTCGCCGGATGAGGAGGTCCCCCCGGTGACGGCGGCGGAGTTCTACGCGGGGGTTCTTAGCCTCCGCGCGAAGAAGACGGCCCCTGGACCAGACGGCGTCCCCGCACGGGTGGTGGCGATCGCCGCCTCCCAAATGGAGGACAGGTTTCGGGACCTCTTCAGCGCGTGCTTTACGGCTGGGAGGTTCCCGAAACTGTGGAAGGAGGGGCAGCTATGCCTCCTCCGAAAGGAGGGACGCCCGGTGGACTCCCCATCGGCATACCGGCCCATCGTCCTGCTCGATGAGGTCGGTAAATTGTTCGAGGGGATTGTCGCCTCCCGGCTTGATAGCCTTTTGCGGGGGGTAGGGCCGGACCTGTCGGATGCCCAATTTGGTTTCCGTCGTGGGCGTTCGACAATCGACGCGCTGGCCCTACTCAAGGGCCAAGTGAAGGAGGCGGTGGAGGCGGGGGACGGAGTGCTGGCGGTGTCATTCGACATTGCAAACGCCTTCAACTCCGTCCCCCACTCGACGATATTGGAGGCGCTCCGGTATCACGGAGTGCCCCAATACCTGCGGAACCTCCTGGCCAGCTACTTGGAGGGCCGAGAGGTCCTCCTCGTGGACAAGACGGCCACAGTGAGGCGGTACGGCGCAGAGTCCGGTGTTCCGCAGGGGTCAGTGCTGGGGCCCCCCCTGTGGAACATCGGGTTCGACTGGCTCCTACGGGGAGCCCTCCTCCAGGGCACGAGTGTCATCTGCTACGCGGATGACACTCTCCTCACTGCCCGGGGGAGGAACTTTGGAGATGCGGCCTGTCTGGCCTCGGCTGGCGGGTCCTTGGTGGCAGAGAGGATCCGCCACCTGGGATTGAAGGTGGCGCTGCACAAGACCGAGGCCGTGTTCTTTCGCGGGCCTCGGCAGCGCTGCCCTCCCGACGCTCACATTGTCGTAGATGGCGTCAGAATAGTGGTCCAGCCCCAGATGAAGTATCTGGGCCTGGTGCTGGACGACAGGTGGCGCTTCGGCCCGCATTTCAGTGGGCTGTCGACGCGCCTGTTAAAAGCCGCGGACGCTCTCTCATGGCTCCTCCCGAACCTGGGGGGGCCCAAGGCGAAATGCCGGCGCCTATATGCCGGCATCCTGCGGAGCATGGCCCTATACGGGGCCCCCATCTGGGCAGACTCCCTTCACAGGAGGGAGAATGCGACCGCCATCCGCAAGCCCCAAAGGGCCATTGCACAGCGGGTGGCAAGGGCCTACCGCTCGGTGGGCTTCTCGGCGGCGTGCGCTCTGGCCGGCACTCCTCCTTGGGAGTTGGAGGCCTGGGTGCTCGCCAGAGTGTACGAGTGGACTGCGCAACGGAAGGCGCTCGGGGAGCGCCCCGTCACCGAGGAGCGGGAGGCCGTGCGGCGGGAGGCGAAGGAAGCCATCGTCCTCCACTGGACGGAGGACCTCGCCGCAGCCGCTTTTGGCCGCCGGACGTTAGACGCGCTCGGTCCGGTCCTGCAGGGCTGGCTCGAGCGGTCCCACGGTTTCCTCTCGTTCCGTCTGGTGCAGGTGTTGTCCGGCCATGGCTGTTTCGGATCGTACCTGCACCGGTTAGGGAGGGAGGAGACCCCGGCGTGCCACGACTGTGGCGCGGCGGAGGACACGGCACAGCACACCCTCGAGGTGTGCCCGGCTTGGTCCGAGCTGCGCCGCGGTCTGAACGCGGTAGTTGGACAGGACCTCTCACTTCCCGGCGTAGTCAACGCCATGCTGGGGAGCGAGGAGGCCTGGGCAGCGGTTGCCTCCTTTTGCGAGGATGTAATCTCGCAAAAGGAGGAGGCGGAGCGCGCGCGGGAGGACGACCCTCTCGCTGCGCCACTCCGCAGACGAAGAAGGGGTCGGAGAAGGCGCCGTCCTCTCCCTCCTCATGGTGGCGATGGGCGGGTGGCAGGCACGGGGGTGCCTGCGCCCGCATTGCACCCATCACCACCTTCGTCAGTCACTCCCGGACCCGTCCTCCCCCCCCCTACGGGCGTGGGGTGAGGGCGTGAGGGGTCCGCCCTGAGGGGCAATCGTCGGCGGAGGACTGGTCGTTAAGGCTGTGCCAGTTTCCCAGTCCCCCGCCACTCAGACGAAGCGGGAGTGCCGCTGGGTCGTTTTAGTGGGTATACCGGGTCAGACCGGGGAGTCCCACATAGCCCCCCATCCCCCGATGGGAGGGTATGCGTAATGCATTTTTTCCCAGCGCAAAAAAAAAAAAAAAAAAAAAAAAAAAAAAAGGTTAGGTTAGGTTGGGGGACCCCCCACAGTGCTTGCGTCCTCGTCGCGTCCCCTGGGCAACGACCCGGTTCTGACCACCGTAACGGAGTGGCAGACCGGTGTTCGGCTAAAGTGCACTGTGCAGTCGTAGCATTTTTAATCTATTTTATCGTATTTTATTTTAATGGCGGAATCTACGGCACCTGCGGAGGCTATGTCAAAACCCTCGAGGGACGCCTCCGGGCGTTTTCGAAAAGGCCCTTATCAGGGCCAACCAAAAGGCCCTTCTCAGGGCCAACTAAAAGGCCCTTCTCAGGGCCAACCAAAAGGCCCTTCTCAGGGCCAACTAAAAGGCTCTTCTCAGGGCCAACCAAAAGGCCCTTCTCAGGGCCAATCTGAGGGCGCATCGGCGTCGGAGGCTAGCCGCGCGGTGTCTGCGGCTAGCATCTATAGCTTAGCGGGCGAGTTGTTGGACTCCGACAACGAGTCCATTATTTGCGAGTCGTACGCAAGTTCGGGGATTGGTCGCCGGGAGCCGGAGAAGCGGGCCCGTGACAGAAATGGGTCCGGGGGTTCCTCGGACTCGAGGCGGCCATCCTACGCGAAGGCCAGGAAGCCGGTGACGGACACCCACGACGTGGGTCTGGCAGAGGCCCAACACCAGTTGGACCTGTCTCGGCGGGCGCAGCTCCAGCAAGACCTGGAGGAGCGGGTTGCGGCCAAGGAGCAACGGACGCGCGCCGCCCGGGCCAAGTCCGGATACGGCGCGTCCCGCGCCGTATCTCTGCGCCGTCGTAGCTCTATGCGGACCACTCACTGGTGGAGCTGGAGCGGATGGCTGAGGAGGACGAAGAGGAGATAGTGGAAGTCGCCTCTAAGTCCTCTAATTTAAAAGGGACTTTTCAAAAGTCCCTTAAATGCAGGGCCGCGAGCATGCGCGGCATCGTCGGGGAGCTGGTGCAGCGGAAGGCGACCGACGAAACGCGGCAACTGCAGGCGAAAGTTGATCGCCTGCAGTCAGAGGTCAGCCAGCTGCACCAGAAGCTGGCTGATGCCACGGCCCGGCCAAACCAAGCCGAGCCGACACCAGCGGCTGAGGTCCCCCCCTCCAACTCCCTTGAGGATATAATCCGCAAGGTCATCATGGAGGAGAGGGCCTTCACGAGAGCCTGTCTTGCGGGCATAGAGGACAGGCTCTTGCCTGAAAAGCGCCTCCGACCGCCGCTCGCGGCGGACAATAGGCCACGCGAGCTGGAGCCGGAACCTGCGCCTTTGGGAGGCCCGGCATCGGGTGCGCAGCCCCAGGCCTCGAAGCCCTCCAAGGGCAAAGGGAAGGGCAAGAGGACCAAGGGGGCCTCTCAAACGCCCTCCACGAGCGCGGAGGCAACGTCTGCCGCCCCAGCCGACCCCCAGAACTCGCAAGGAGAAGACGCCCTTCTTCCCTCCACCACTCCGTCCAACCAGCCCTGGACAAAAGTGGTCAAGGGGGGAAAGGGGAAAAAGCCCAAGCCCGCTGCGACTGCTCCAGCAGGCAAAAAGGCTCCAGCCGGCGGCAGGAAACTGGTTCCTCCCAAAACCGCGGCCGTCGTAGTGACCATCACCCCGGAGGCCGTGGAACGGGGGGAGACGTACGCGTCCGTAATGATGCGGGCGCGTACCAACGCCGATCCTACCCAACTGGGGATCGGTACAATCTCGTGCCGCCGGACCCAGGCCGGGGCTCGAATCTTCGAGTTCCCAGGGGCTCAGGGCAGCGCCAACGCGGACCTCTTCGCAACCAAGTTGCAAGAGGTCATTGCGGACGTGGCAAAAGTCGCCAGGCCCGAGTCGCCGGTCCGAGTGACCGACGACTCGGTCACAAAGGAGGAGGTGGTGGCGGCGGTCGCAGCTATGGGGGGCTGTGGCGTCACAGCGGTGCAAGGTCGGGCCATCAGGCCCGGCCGCGGCGGCATGGGCACCATTCGCCTTGAGTGCCCAGTCGCCGCAGCTATAGCCGTCCTCGCCAAGGGACGGCTTGCTGTCGGATTCAGCTCGGGTGTAGTCCGGGCACTCGCAGCCAAGCCCTTGCGCTGCTATAAGTGCTTAGGAGTCGTACACACTCGGGCCCTTTGTCCGTCCGAGGTCGACAGGGCGGAAAATTGTTTCCGATGTGGCAAGGACGGGCACAAGTCCGCCTCCTGCGAGGCCGCCACGCCGCACTGCGCGGTGTGTGCCGCCAGTGGCTGCCCGGCGGGCCACGTGACGACGGGGAGGAAGTGCAATCCCCCCCCAAAGAAGGGCAAAGTGCAGGCGTCGATCCGGCCTGCCGCTGCCGCCGCCATCCCTGAGGCTGGGACTTCGGCGGCCGTGGAGGGTGATGCAATGTCTGATTGATGGATAGGGTCAGACATCGCATCCTCCAGGCGAACACCAACCACTGCAGAGCAGCCCAGGATCTGCTGATGCAGACCATGGCTGAGTGGTTGGTGGACGTGGCGGTGGTTGCCGAGCCGTACTCGGTCCCTGGCCGTTGGCTGGGTGACCGGGATGGCTCGGTGGCATTGGTTTCGCGGTCTTCCACGGACTCCCCTCCCCTCTCGCTCTTAGAGAGGGGACCGGGATACGTGGCCGCCGCGTGGGGAGACATGGCCCTGGTGGGGGTCTATTTCTCTCCAAACCGCCCTCTCTCTGACTTTGAGGATTTCCTGGAGATCATCACTGCAGTCGTAGGGAGGGCGGCGTCGCGCCAGGTCGTGGTGTCGGGTGACCTGAACGCCAAGTCCGCGGCCTGGGGCAACCCGGCCGCCGGTTGCAACGTCCGGGGACGCGCCGTCGAGTTTTGGGCGGCCTCATGCGGTGTGTCCCTCCTCAACAGGGGGGCGGTCCACACGTGTGTGCGGCAACAGGGTGGGTCGGTGGTGGACGTCGCGTTTGCCACCCCCGCGCTGGCCGCCCGCGTCGTCAACTGGCGGGTAGAGACGGTGGAGACCTTGTCGGACCACCGATATGTGCGGTTCGACATCTCCACCCGGGGAGGGGGAATGGCCCGCGCTGTGCAATCTCCCTTCCCGCGGTGGGCACTCACCCGCCTGGACCGGGAGGCAGCTAAGGAGGCGGCCTTTCTTCAGGACTGGCTGTCGCCCCCCGTCGAGGTCCTGGACGTGGACGCCGCAGCGGTCCGGCTCAGGGGATCCCTGACAGAGGTGTGCAACTCCAGCATGCCTCGGTCTCGCCGTCCGCCTCCCCGTCGTGCCGTCTATTGGTGGACGGAGGAGCTGGCGGGGCTCAGGGCCGCCTGCGTGGCAGCCAGAAGGGCCTACACGCGGAGCCGACGGCGCAGCGCCCAAAACCGAGTCCGGGCAGAAGAGGACCTCCTATACGCCTCTTACCGAGAGGCGACGACGGTCCTCAAAGCTGCAATGGGCGCTGCAAAAGACTCGGCGAGGGCCGAGATGCTGGAGGGTCTCGACAGGGATCCTTATGGAAGACCATACAGGGCGGCGCGGAACCAGCTACGCCCTTATGGTCCCCCACTGACGGAGACCCTCGAGCCAGCGTTGCTGGACGGGGTGGTCCGGTCCCTGTTTCCGCGCAGGGCCGTTTTCACCCCACCAACGATGGATCCCCCGCAAGGGGCGGCTTCGCCGGATGAGGAGGTCCCCCCGGTGACGGCGGCGGAGTTCTACGCGGGGGTTCTTAGCCTCCGCGCGAAGAAGACGGCCCCTGGACCAGACGGCGTACCCGCACGGGTGGTGGCGATCGCCGCCTCCCAAATGGAGGACAGGTTTCGGGACCTCTTCAGCGCGTGTTTTACGGCTGGGAGGTTCCCGAAACTGTGGAAGGAGGGGCAGCTATGCCTCCTCCGAAAGGAGGGACGCCCGGTGGACTCCCCATCGGCATACCGGCCCATCGTCCTGCTCGATGAGGTCGGTAAATTGTTCGAGGGGATTGTCGCCTCCCGGCTTGATAGCCTTTTGCGGGGGGTAGGGCCGGACCTGTCGGATGCCCAATTTGGTTTCCGTCGTGGGCGTTCGACAATCGACGCGCTGGCCCTACTCAAGGGCCAAGTGAAGGAGGCGGTGGAGGCGGGGGACGGAGTGCTGGCGGTGTCATTCGACATTGCAAACGCCTTCAACTCCGTCCCCCACTCGACGATATTGGAGGCGCTCCGGTATCACGGAGTGCCCCAATACCTGCGGAACCTCCTGGCCAGCTACTTGGAGGGCCGAGAGGTCCTCCTCGTGGACAAGACGGCCACAGTGAGGCGGTACGGCGCAGAGTCCGGTGTTCCGCAGGGGTCAGTGCTGGGGCCCCCCCTGTGGAACATCGGGTTCGACTGGCTCCTACGGGGAGCCCTCCTCCAGGGCACGAGTGTCATCTGCTACGCGGATGACACTCTCCTCACTGCCCGGGGGAGGAACTTTGGAGATGCGGCCTGTCTGGCCTCGGCTGGCGGGTCCTTGGTGGCAGAGAGGATCCGCCACCTGGGATTGAAGGTGGCGCTGCACAAGACCGAGGCCGTGTTCTTTCGCGGGCCTCGGCAGCGCTGCCCTCCCGACGCTCACATTGTCGTAGATGGCGTCAGAATAGTGGTCGGCATATAGCCGCGGACGCTCTCTCATGGCTCCTCCCGAACCTGGGGGGGCCCAAGGCGAAATGCCGGCGCCTATATGCCGGCATCCTGCGGAGCATGGCCCTATACGGGGCCCCCATCTGGGCAGACTCCCTTCACAGGAGGGAGAATGCGACCGCCATCCGCAAGCCCCAAAGGGCCATTGCACAGCGGGTGGCAAGGGCCTACCGCTCGGTGGGCTTCTTGGCGGCGTGCGCTCTGGCCGGCACTCCTCCTTGGGAGTTGGAGGCCTGGGTGCTCGCCAGAGTGTACGAGTGGACTGCGCAACGGAAGGCGCCCGGGGAGCGCCCCGTCACCGAGGAGCGGGAGGCCGTGCGGCGGGAGGCGAAGGAAGCCATCGTCCTCCACTGGACGGAGGACCTCGCCGCAGCCGCTTTTGGCCGCCGGACGTTAGACGCGCTCGGTCCGGTCCTGCAGGGCTGGCTCGAGCGGTCCCACGGTTTCCTCTCGTTCCGTCTGGTGCAGGTGTTGTCCGGCCATGGCTGTTTCGGATCGTACCTGCACCGGTTAGGGAGGGAGGAGACCCCGGCGTGCCACGACTGTGGCGCGGCGGAGGACACGGCACAGCACACCCTCGAGGTGTGCCCGGCTTGGTCCGAGCTGCGCCGCGGTCTGACCGCGGTAGTTGGACAGGACCTCTCACTTCCCGGCGTAGTCAACGCCATGCTGGGGAGCGAGGAGGCCTGGGCAGCGGTTGCCTCCTTTTGCGAGGATGTAATCTCGCAAAAGGAGGAGGCGGAGCGCGCGCGGGAGGGCGACCCTCTCGCTGCGCCACTCCGCAGACGAAGAAGGGGTCGGAGAAGGCGCCGTCCTCTCCCTCCTCATGGCGGCGATGGGCGGGTGGCAGGCACGGGGGTGCCTGCGCCCGCATTGCACCCATCACCACCTTCGTCAGTCACTCCCGGACCCGTCCTCCCCCCCCCTACGGGCGTGGGGTGAGGGCGTGATGGGTCCGCTCTGAAGGGCAATCGTCGGCGGAGGACTGGTCGTTAAGGCTGTGCCAGTTTCCCAGTCCCCCGCCACTCAGACGAAGCGGGAGTGCCGCTGGGTCGTTTTAGTGGGTATACCAGACCGGGGAGTCCCACATAGCCTTCCATCCCCCGATGGGAGGGTATGCGTAATGCATTTTTTCCCAGCGCAAAAAAAAAAAAAAAAAAAAAAAAAAAAGGTTAGGTTAGGTTAGGTTAGGTTAGGTTAGGTTAGGTTGGGGGACCCCCCACAGTGCTTGCGTCCTCGTCGCGTCCCCTGGGCAACGACCCGGTTCTGACCACCGTAACGGAGTGGCAGACCGGTGTTCGGCTAAAGTGCACTGTGCAGTCGTAGCATTTTTAATCTATTTTATCGTATTTTATTTTAATGGCGGAATCTACGGCACCTGCGGAGGCTATGTCAAAACCCTCGAGGGACGCCTCCGGGCGTTTTCGAAAAGGCCCTTCTCAGGGCCAACTAAAAGGCCCTTCTCAGGGCCAACCAAAAGGCCCTTCTCAGGGCCAACTAAAAGGCCCTTCTCAGGGCCAACCAAAAGGCCCTTCTCAGGGCCAATCTGAGGGCGCATCGGCGTCGGAGGCTAGCCGCGCGGTGTCTGCGGCTAGCATCTATAGCTTAGCGGGCGAGTTGTTGGACTCCGACAACGAGTCCATTATTTGCGAGTCGGACGCAAGTTCGGGGATTGGTCGCCGGGAGCCGGAGAAGCGGGCCCGTGACAGAAATGGGTCCGGGGGTTCCTCGGACTCGAGGCGGCCATCCTACGCGAAGGCCAGGAAGCCGGTGACGGACACCCACGACGTGGGTCTGGCAGAGGCCCAACACCAGTTGGACCTGTCTCGGCGGGCGCAGCTCCAGCAAGACCTGGAGGAGCGGGTTGCGGCCAAGGAGCAACGGACGCGCGCCGCCCGGGCCAAGTCCGGATACGGCGCGTCCCGCGTTCTCTATGCGGACCACTCACTGGTGGAGCTGGAGCGGATGGCTGAGGAGGACGAAGAGGAGATAGTGGAAGTCGCCTCTAAGTCCTCTAATTTAAAAGGGACTTGCGGCAACTGCAGGCGAAAGTTGATCGCCTGCAGTCAGAGGTCAGCCAGCTGCACCAGAAGCTGGCTGATGCCACGGCCCGGCCAAACCAAGCCGAGCCGACACCAGCGGCTGAGGTCCCCCCCTCCAACTCCCTTGAGGATATAATCCGCAAGGTCATCATGGAGGAGAGGGCCTTCACGAGAGCCTGTCTTGCGGGCATAGAGGACAGGCTCTTGCCTGAAAAGCGCCTCCGACCGCCGCTCGCGGCGGACAATAGGCCACGCGAGCTGGAGCCGGAACCTGCGCCTTTGGGAGGCCCGGCATCGGGTGCGCAGCCCCAGGCCTCGAAGCCCTCCAAGGGCAAAGGGAAGGGCAAGAGGACCAAGGGGGCCTCTCAAACGCCCTCCACGAGCGCGGAGGCAACGTCTGCCGCCCCAGCCGACCCCCAGAACTCGCAAGGGGAAGACGCCCTTCTTCCCTCCACCACTCCGTCCAACCAGCCCTGGACAAAAGTGGTCAAGGGGGGAAAGGGGAAAAAGCCCAAGCCCGCTGCGACTGCTCCAGCAGGCAAAAAGGCTCCAGCCGGCGGCAGGAAACTGGTTCCTCCCAAAACCGCGGCCGTCGTAGTGACCATCACCCCGGAGGCCGTGGAACGGGGGGAGACGTACGCGTCCGTAATGATGCGGGCGCGTACCAACGCCGATCCTACCCAACTGGGGATCGGTACAATCTCGTGCCGCCGGACCCAGGCCGGGGCTCGAATCTTCGAGTTCCCAGGGGCTCAGGGCAGCGCCAACGCGGACCTCTTCGCAACCAAGTTGCAAGAGGTCATTGCGGACGTGGCAAAAGTCGCCAGGCCCGAGAAGTCTGTAGCCTTGGAGGTGACCGACCTCGACGACTCGGTCACAAAGGAGGAGGTGGTGGCGGCGGTCGCAGCTATGGGGGGCTGTGGCGTCACAGCGGTGCAAGGTCGGGCCATCAGGCCCGGCCGCGGCGGCATGGGCACCATTCCGCTGGGTGACCGGGATGGCTCGGTGGCATTGGTTTCGCGGTCTTCCACAGACTCCCCTCTCCTCTCGCTCTTAGAGAGGGGACCGGGATACGTGGCCGCCGCGTGGGAGACATGGCCCTGGTTGGGGTCACTGCGCAGATGAAGAAGGGGTTGGAGAAGGCACCGTCCTCTCCCTCCTCTTGGTGGCGATGGGCGGGCGACAGGCGCGGGGGTGCCTGCGCCCGCATTGCACCCATCACCACTTTCGTCGATCATTCCCGGGCCCGTCCACCTCCCCACGGGGAAGGCGTGAGGGGTCCGCCCTGAAGGGCAATCGTCGGCGGAGGACTGGTAGTTGAGGCTGTGCCAGTTTCCCGGTCCTTCGCCACTCAGACGAAGCGGGAGTGCCGCTGGGTCGTTTTAGTGGGTATACCGGGTCAGACCGGGGAGTCCCACATAGCCCCCCATCCCCCGATGGGAGGGTATGCGTAATGCATTTTTTCCCAGCGCAAAAAAAAAAAAAAAAAAAAAAAAAAAAAAAAAAAAAAAAAAAGGTTAGGTTAGGTTAGGTTAGGTTGGGGGACCCCCCACAGTGCTTGCGTCCTCGTCGCGTCCCCTGGGCAACGACCCGGTTCTGACCACCGTAACGGAGTGGCAGACCGGTGTTCGGCTAAAGTGCACTGTGCTTTCGTAGCTATCTTTTTATCTTGCCTTGTTACTACGAACCATGTCGAACTCTTCGCGGGATGCCTGCGGGCGGTTTTTAAAACAAAAAGGCCCTTCTCAGGGCCAACCCAAAGGCCCTTCTCAGGGCCAGCCAAAAGGCCCTTCTCAGGGCCAGCCAAAAGGCCCTTCTCAGGGCCAACCCAAAGGCCCTTCTCAGGGCCAACCCAAAGGCCCTTCTCAGGGCCAACCCAAAGGCCCTTCTCAGGGCCAGCCAAAAGGCCCTTCTCAGGGCCACTCCGACGCTTCGGCGTCAGAGACTAGCCGCGCGCCGTCTGCGGCTAGTTTCTTTGAAGGGATGGACGAGTTGTCTGACAACGACTCGCTCATTAGTTTGTCGGACGCGGACGACTCTCGGTCGCGGAAGCGAGTCCGCAAGAGCGGTGGGTCCGAGGGCTCCTCAGCCTCAGGGTCTACGAGGTTGCCGAAGGCTAAAAAGCCGACGGTAGCCGCGGGGCCCCATGTCGTTGGGCTCGCGGACGCCCAACGCCAGTTGGACCTGGCTCGGCGGGCGCAGCTCCAGCAAGAGCTGGAGGAGCGGGTTGCCGCTAAAGAAAAACGGGCGCACGCAGCCCGGGAAAAGTCCGGGTACGGTGCGTCCCGTGTTATTTATGCGGACCACTCTCTGGCCGAGCTGGAGAGAATGGCGGAGGAGGACGAGGAGGAGATTGTGGAGGTTGCCTCTAAGTCCTCCAACCTTAAGGGGACCTTCCAGAAGGCCCTCAAGAGTAGGGCCGCGAGCTTGCGCGGTGTCGTCGCGGAGCTCGTCAAGCGGAAGGCCACCGACGAGACGCGGCAACTGCAGGCGAAAATTGACCGCCTACAGTCGGAGGTCAGCCAGCTTCATCTGAAGTTGGCTGAAGCAACGGCCCGGCCAGAACAGGCCCACACAAGCCCTGCGGCAGAGGGCTCCGCCTCCAACCTTGAGGATATCATCCGCAAGGTTGTAATGGAGGAGAGGGCCTTCACAAGAGCCTGCTTAGCAGGCATCGAGGACCGGCTCTTGCCAGAGAAACGCCTCCGGCCGCCGCTTGCTGCGGATAACAGGCAGTGCGAGCCGGAGCCGTCCTCCTCCCAGACGGAAGACGCCCTTCTCCCCTCGAACACCCAGTCCAACGAGTGGACAGAAGTGGTCCGTAAGGGGAAGGGCAAGGGGAAAAAGTCGACGACCGCCGCCAACAACCCTCCCAGCCAATCGCAGACGGCCGGCAAGGGAAAGGGGAAAGAAAAAGGGAGGGGAAAGGGGCAGCTAGTCGCCCCTAAAACCGCGGCCGTCGTGGTGACACTCACCGCGGAGGCTGCGGACCGAGGGGAGACTTACGAGTCGATTTTGGTGCGGGCGCGTCCCAATGCCGATCCAACCAAACTGGGGATCGGCACTGTGACTTGCCGGCGGACCCAAGCCGGGGCTCGAATATTCGAGTTCCCGGGGGCCGAGGGGAGTGCGCATGCGGACCTCTTTGCAGCGAAACTCCAGGAGGTCATCGCGGATTCGGCCAAGGTGGCCCGACCGGTCAAGTCGGCAGCCATAGAGGTGACGGACCTTGATGACTCCGTCACCAAGGAGGAGGTGGTGGCGGCGGTCGCAGCGATAGGGGGCTGTGGCGTCGCGGCGGTCCAAGGCCGCGACATAAGGCCCGGCCGCGGCGGCATGGGCACCATTCGCCTCGAGTGCCCAATCGCCGCTGCCAAAGCCGTCCTTGCCAAGGGACGGCTCACGGTTGGATTCAGCTCGGGTGCAGTCCGGGCACTCGAGAACCAGCCTCTGCGGTGTTTCCGGTGCCTCGGCATCGGACACACCCGGCCCCTGTGTCCGTCCACGGTAGACAGGACGGACACATGCTACCGCTGCGGTAAGGAGGGCCACAAAGCCACCTCCTGCGAGGTCGCCAAGCCGCACTGCGCGGTGTGTGCCGCGAGTGGCTGCCCGGCAGACCACGTCATGAAGGGGAGGAACTGCAATCCTCCCCCTAAGCGGGGCAAAGCGCCGACGTGGTCTGCTGCTGCAGCAGCTAGCACCGTCGTTCCTGCGGCGGCTGCGGAGGGAGGTGCGATGTCCGACTGATGAATAGAGTCGAACATCGCATCGTCTTACCCGGTCCCAGGCCGTTGGCTGGGCGACCGGGACGGCTTGGTGCCGTTGGTGTCGCGGTCTTCCACAGACTCCCCTCTCCTCTCGCTCTTAGAGAGGGGATCGGGATACGTGGCCGCCGCGTGGGAGACATGGCCCTGGTTGGGGTCACTGCGCAGATGAAGAAGGGGTTGGAGAAGGCACCGTCCTCTCCCTCCTCTTGGTGGTGATGGGCGGGCGGCAGGCGCGGGGGTGCCTGCGCCCGCATTGCACCCATCACCACTTTCGTCGGTCATTCCCGGGCCCGTCCCCCTCCCCACGGGGAAGGCGTGACGGGTCCGCCCTGAAGGGCAATCGTCGGCGGGGGGCTGGTAGTTGAGGCTGTGCCAGTTTCCCGGTCCCTCGCCACTCAGACGAAGCGGGAGTGCCGCTGGGTCGTTTTAGTGGGTATACCGGGTCAGACCGGGGAGTCCCACATAGCCCCCCATCCCCCGATGGGAGGGTATGCGTAATGCATTTTTTCCCAGCGCAAAAAAAAAAAAAAAAAAAAAAAAAAAAAAAAAAAAAAAAAAAAAAAAAGGTTAGGTTAGGTTAGGTTAGGTTAGGTTAGGTTAGGTTGGGGGACCCCCCACAGTGCTTGCGTCCTCGTCGCGTCCCCTGGGCAACGACCCGGTTCTGACCACCGTAACGGAGTGGCAGACCGGTGTTCGGCTAAAGTGCACTGTGCAGTCGTAGCATTTTTAATCTATTTTATCGTATTTTATTTTAATGGCGGAATCTACGGCACCTGCGGAGGCTATGTCAAAACCCTCGCGGGACGCCTCCGGGCGTTTTCGAAAAGGCCCTTCTCAGGGCCAACCAAAAGGCCCTTCTCAGGGCCAACTAAAAGGCCCTTCTCAGGGCCAACCAAAAGGCTCTTCTCAGGGCCAACTAAAAGGCCCTTCTCAGGGCCAACCAAAAGGCCCTTCTCAGGGCCAACTAAAAGGCCCTTCTCAGGGCCAACCAAAAGGCCCTTCTCAGGGCCAATCTGAGGGCGCATCGGCGTCGGAGGCTAGCCGTGCGGTGTCTGCGGCTAGCATCTATAGCTTAGCGGGCGAGTTGTTGGACTCCGACAACGAGTCCATTATTTGCGAGTCGGACGCAAGTTCGGGGATTGGTCGCCGGGAGCCGGAGAAGCGTGCCCGTGACAGAAATGGGTCCGGGGGTTCCTCGGACTCGAGGCGGCCATCCTACGCGAAGGCCAGGAAGCCGGTGACGGACACACACGACGTGGGTCTGGCAGAGGCCCAACACCAGTTGGACCTGTCTCGGCGGGCGCAGCTCCAGCAAGACCTGGAGGAGCGGGTTGCGGCCAAGGAGCAACGGACGCGCGCCGCCCGGGCCAAGTCCGGATACGGCGCGTCCCGCGTTCTCTATGCGGACCACTCACTGGTGGAGCTGGAGCGGATGGCTGAGGAGGACGAAGAGGAGATAGTGGAAGTCGCCTCTAAGTCCTCTAATTTAAAAGGGACTTTTCAAAAGTCCCTTAAATGCAGGGCCGCGAGCATGCGCGGCATCGTCGGGGAGCTGGTGCAGCGGAAGGCGACCGACGAAACGCGGCAACTGCAGGCGAAAGTTGATCGCCTGCAGTCAGAGGTCAGCCAGCTGCATCAGAAGCTGGCTGATGCCACGGCCCGGCCAAACCAAGCCGAGCCGAGACCAGCGGCTGAGGTCCCCCCCTCCAACCTTGAGGATATAATCCTCAAGGTCATCATGGAGGAGAGGGCCTTCACTAGAGCCTGTCTTGCGGGCATAGAGGACAGGCTCTTGCCTGAAAAGCGCCTCCGACCGCCGCTCGCGGCGGACAATAGGCCACGCGAGCTGGAGCCGGAACCTGCGCCTTTGGGAGGCCCGGCATCGGGTGCGCAGCCCCAGGCCCCGAAGCCCTCCAAGGGCAAAGGGAAGGGCAAGGGCAAGAGGACCAAGGGGGCCTCTCAAACGCCCTCCACGAGCGCGGAGGCAACGTCTGCCGCCCCAGCCGACCCCCAGAACTCGCAAGGGGAAGACGCCCTTCTTCCCTCCACCACCCCGTCCAACCAGCCCTGGACAAAAGTGGTCAAGGGGGGAAAGGGGAAAAAGCCCAAGCCCGCTGCGACTGCTCCAGCAGGCAAAAAGGCTCCAGCCGGCGGCAGGAAACTGGTTCCTCCCAAAACCGCGGCCGTCGTAGTGACCATCACCCCGGAGGCCGTGGAACGGGGGGAGACGTACGCGTCCGTAATGATGCGGGCGCGTACCAACGCCAATCCTACCCAACTGGGGATCGGTACAATCTCGTGCCGCCGGACCCAGGCCGGGGCTCGAATCTTCGAGTTCCCAGGGGCTCAGGGCAGCGCCAACGCGGACCTCTTCGCAACCAAGTTGCAAGAGGTCATTGCGGACGTGGCAAAAGTCGCCAGGCCCGAGAAGTCTGTAGCCTTGGAGGTGACCGACCTCGACGACTCGGTCACAAAGGAGGAGGTGGTGGCGGCGGTCGCAGCTATGGGGGGCTGTGGCGTCACAGCGGTGCAAGGTCGGGCCATCAGGCCCGGCCGCGGAGGCATGGGCACCATTCGCCTTGAGTGCCCAGTCGCCGCAGCTATAGCCGTCCTCGCCAAGGGACGGCTTGCTGTCGGATTCAGCTCGGGTGTAGTCCGGGCACTCGCAGCCAAGCCCTTGCGCTGCTATAAGTGCTTAGGAGTCGGACACACTCGGGCCCTTTGTCCGTCCGAGGTCGACAGGGCGGAAAATTGTTTCCGATGTGGCAAGGACGGGCACAAGTCCGCCTCCTGCGAGGCCGCCACGCCGCACTGCGCGGTGTGTGCCGCCAGTGGCTGCCCGGCGGGCCACGTGACGACGGGGAGGAAGTGCAATCCCCCCCCAAAGAAGGGCAAAGTGCAGGCGTCGATCCGGCCTGCCGCTGCCGCCGCCATCCCTGAGGCTGGGACTTCGGCGGCCGTGGAGGGTGATGCAATGTCTGATTGATGGATAGGGTCAGACATCGCATCCTCCAGGCGAACACCAACCACTGCAGAGCAGCCCAGGATCTGCTGATGCAGACCATGGCTGAGTGGTTGGTGGACGTGGCGGTGGTTGCCGAGCCGTACTCGGTCCCTGGCCGTTGGCTGGGTGACCGGGATGGCTCGGTGGCATTGGTTTCGCGGTCTTCCACGGACTCCCCTCCCCTCTCGCTCTTAGAGAGGGGACCGGGATACGTGGCCGCCGCGTGGGGAGACATGGCCCTGGTGGGGGTCTATTTCTCTCCAAACCGCCCTCTCTCTGACTTTGAGGATTTCCTGGAGATCATCACTGCAGTCGTAGGGAGGACGGCGCCGCGCCAGGTCGTAGTGTTGGGTGACCTGAACGCCAAGTCCGCGGCCTGGGGCAACCCGGCCGCCGGTTGCAACGTCCGGGGACGCGCCGTCGAATTTTGGGCGGCCTCATGCGGTGTGTCCCTCCTCAACAGGAGGGCGGTCCACACGTGTGTGCGGCAACAGGGTGGGTCGGTGGTGGACGTCGCGTTTGCCACCCCCGCGCTGGCCGCCCGCGTCGTCAACTGGCGGGTAGAGACGGTGGAGACCTTGTCAGACCACCGATATGTGCGGTTCGACATCTCCACCCGGGGAGGGGGAATGGCCCGCGCTGTGCAATCTCCCTTCCCGCGGTGGGCACTCACACGCCTGGACCGGGAGGCAGCTAAGGAGGCGGCCTTTCTTCAGGACTGGCTGTCGCCCCCCGTCGAGGTCCTGGACGTGGACGCCGCAGCGGTCCGGCTCAGGGGATCCCTGACAGAGGTGTGCAACTCCAGCATGCCTCGGTCTCGCCGTCCGCCTCCCCGTCGTGCCGTCTATTGGTGGACGGAGGAGCTGGCGGGGCTCAGGGCCGCCTGCGTGGCAGCCAGAAGGGCCTACACGCGGAGCCGACGGCGCAGCGCCCAAAACCGAGTCCGGGCAGAAGAGGACCTCCTATACGCCTCTTACCGAGAGGCGACGACGGTCCTCAAAGCTGCAATGGGCGCTGCAAAAGACTCGGCGAGGGCCGAGATGCTGGAGGGTCTCGACAGGGATCCTTATGGAAGACCATACAGGGCGGCGCGGAACCAGCTACGCCCTTATGGTCCCCCACTGACGGAGACCCTCGAGCCAGCGTTGCTGGACGGGGTGGTCCGGTCCCTGTTTCCGCGCAGGGCCGACTTCACCCCACCAACGATGGATCCCCCGCAAGGGGCGGCTTCGCCGGATGAGGAGGTCCCCCCGGTGACGGCGGCGGAGTTCTACGCGGGGGTTCTTAGCCTCCGCGCGAAGAAGACGGCCCCTGGACCAGACGGCGTCCCCGCACGGGTGGTGGCGATCGCCGCCTCCCAAATGGAGGCCCTCTCGCTGCGCCACTCCGCAGACGAAGAAGGGGTCGGAGAAGGCGCCGTCCTCTCCCTCCTCATGGTGGCGATGGGCGGGTGGCAGGCACGGGGGTGCCTGCGCCCGCATTGCACCCATCACCACCTTCGTCAGTCACTCCCGGACCCGTCCTCCCCCCCCCTACTACAGTTTCCCAGTCCCCCGCCACTCAGACGAAGCGGGAGTGCCGCTGGGTCGTTTTAGTGGGTATACCGGGTCAGACCGGGGAGTCCCACATAGCCCCCCATCCCCCGATGGGAGGGTATGCGTAATGCATTTTTTCCCAGCGCAAAAAAAAAAAAAAAAAAAAAGGTTAGGTTAGGTTAGGTTTTTTTTTTTTTTTTTTTTTTTTTTTTTTTGTTTTGGCAGGAGTGGGAAATCCCCACGGACACCTCGACTACCTCACAGGCTGTGAGATAGTCGAGGTAGTGCCGGACTCGAACCGGCTAAAACCACACTCCTGCCCCACCAGTGTTCCTCTGACGTTCCTCAGAGCCCTTGTTTACTTGGTGTTTTCTTGAGTTTCAATTGGTTGATGTATAGGAGGCCGAAGAGACCACACTCATGCGATTATTTTAGCGAAATTTATTTTATTGCTTAATTTTTTACTAATGTTTATTGTTCTGTTTTCTTTTTACTATTTTCTAAATACATTTATATTTATGCTACTTTTAATGTTAATATTTTTATATTTTTAATTATACACGATTTTACTATTTTAATTTACTTTGGTTCCATTTTAATATAACTTTTATACAATTTTACTTATTTTTAGCGTTATTAATATACTTGTACCCACTTATATTTATGCCCTTGTTGTGTTACTTTGCAATTTTGCCCTGCTACATTTGACTTTTGTGCGATATGAAAACTTTATGACCATCATACGAGTGCATATCGCAATTTTGGCAAGACAAACTCCAAACATTGATTTTCCACCGATTCGACACAACTTAACGATTCCACTAGAGTTGGCTTACGGTCCAGCATAATTAGGGCCACTTCCTCAAGAAGGTGGCTCCCATTATCATTCTCCATTAAGCCAACCCTAGTGATCCGCTTAATGCGTTTGCTATCTGGTTGTGTCGAATCAGTCGTCTCTGTGTACGCGGAAGTGGAAGCATCGACCACCTTAGCAATACGCAATAGTTGCTCTCGCGAATGCATCCCACTTCCTACGTATCGGGCATTCTTCACTGAACGCATTGTGCGAGTGTTCCTCCAGCTTGGCTCTGGTGCAGTTGACGCACACCGCTGCTTTGCTGGTCTGCTTGTCTGGGCAGTCCGACCTAAGGTGCGGACCACCGCAGTGACTGCACAGGTCAGCTGGCTCCGTGCACAGGCGTTTGCCGTGCCCGTATGCCAAGCAGCGGGTACACTGCACCAGAGGTGTCTGGTCTTCGACCCGCACTCGCTGGAGGTCAATTCGAAGTTTGCCTCCAGCGAGTGCCCGCCTCCAGATTGCTGGGGTCACACTCAGCACAATGCTGTTCGAATGTGGGTTGCGTGATCGTTTACGAAACTTTATCGCTATTCTGTGTTCCTCGTCTCCGAGGTCGTGAAAGATTTCCCGGTTCTGGTTCCTAAGGGCTCGCAAAACGTCTTCGTCACTGTTTATTGAAAGCACGTCCCTAAGAACCAGAAGCGGGTCTCTATTCTTCACGGCCTCGACGACGAGGTTCTCTCCGGCTGACTCAAGTTTATTTTTAAGTTTCTCCCTATCCTCTCTTGTTGCGCACCCCATTATGACCTTATGGTCTTTAGCTTTTCGGACCCTCTCCACGCGAACCCAGCCCTCCTTCGCGTCCACTGCCTTTCTAACTCTTTCTAGTACTGCGGCCCCCGTATCCAGCTCCTGTGTCGAGGAGACGACCAAGGAGTGCAGCGTCGTTCGCTCCAGGACCTGTGTGGCCCCGGTGTGGCACTTATTGACGGCCGCTACACTTGCGTAGGTCGTCTCCTCCACACTGTCCCTGCCGGCCAGACTGTCTCGGAGTCTCTCGAGTTTCTCGGAGTTGTCTTTCAACTCCGAGATGTGCTCCTTCAGGGTGTTAAGGAGCTCAGTCTGACCAGCAAGAACCTCCACTGAAATGGGTTGGGGACCGCAGTCGGCAGTGGGCGCGGGTACCGGTACGGATACGGGTGCGGGAGGGGCCTTATCGAGCTCCGACTCCTTCACCAGCTCATAGAGCCGGTTTATGGATTCGAGCACCGCAGTCTTTATTTCGGCTTTGAGGTTGCGAGAGTTGCCCAAATTAAGCTTTGCCTTATTCAGGCAAGCTCTCGCTTCCGCAGTGCGACTGCGGTGCCCGGCCTCCGACTTCATGAGCGGTTCTGGGACGTCGACAGGAGCTCGGCGCGTCGACGGAGTTGCAAGGCTCTCCTTAGATGCGAGGGGTGTGTCGTTTCCGAACACTATCTTCTTCCTCGCGTCAAGAGTCATGGGCCCTGCTTTCTCCGCCGATCGCGACGAGCCACTGGAGGCCTGAGACCTCACGGTGCTGGATGGGGTGCGGAACATTCTGTTACAGACCCCTGTAAAGAGGGGATCAGAACCACTTTAACCGTTTGAGAGGGGAGATAGGTAGACACTGGGATACTATTATGTGTCCCTGTAAAGAGGGGAGCACATAAATAAATAATATAAACAATAAAATCAAATAATTATAAATAAAATAGTCAAATAATTAATTATAGTCGTTCACTTTGAACGACTGTCACGAACTCAATTTTTTGTCAATTTAATTAAAACTAAGAATTTTCTCACCTCCGAAACACGGACAAAACGAATAACATAAATAAAATTTTCAAGATTTTGCCGACCTCTCTCCGTTTCCCTCTACCTATAGCTATAGAACAGAGGGTGGGAGGGTGGGAAATTTTTTGCGAGCTAGACGCACGTGCTGCACGTCCAGAGAACGGGCTCCGCGCGGGCTAGCCGAATATCGAATAAAAAGTAGGTGGTCGGGAAGAAAAATTTTGGGTTTTCCCTAAAAAACCAGTTTTTGGGACAAAAAATTTGGAAAAAAAACCCCCAATCTGAACCCAGGACCACGGAACGCGGCCAAAAGCGCAGGGATGGAGGGTAAATATGCCTGAAACTATTTAAAATTATTAAAGCAGGTAAAACTTTTGATTTGAATTAAATATGGAATAAATTGATGTAAAAATTTTGAAAATTTTTCTAAGTGTAGGAGGGAGAAAATTTTTTCGGGCGTCAGGTCAATTTGATATGTTCAGGGAGCAGGCGGAGCACCACTCCAGTCGATTTACGCTGAAAACAGCTTGAAAAAAGCTTGTATACAACTAAAAATATCAACGTTTTGCTAAAATTTTCGTTCCCTTAGGTGTATTTTGACTGTACGTATGTGATAAACTAGAACTATTGAAAATTAATTTTTTGCAAGCTAGACGCACGTGCCGCACGTCCAGAGAACGGGCTCCGCGCGGGCTAGCCGAATATCGAATAAAAAGTAGGTGGTCGGGAAGAAAAATTTTGGGTTTTCCCTAAAAAACCAGTTTTTGGGAAAAAAAATTTGGAAAAAAAACCCCCAATCTGAACCCAGGACCACGGAACGCGGCCAAAAGCGCAGGGATGGAGGGTAAATATGCCTGAAACTATTTAAAATTATTAAAGCAGGTAAAACTTTTGATTTGAATTAAATATGGAATAAATTGATGTAAAAATTTTGAAAATTTTTCTAAGTGTAGGAGGGAGAAAATTTTTTCGGGCGTCAGGTCAATTTGATATGTTCAGGGAGCAGGCGGAGCACCACTCCAGTCGATTTACGCTGAAAACAGCTTGAAAAAAGCTTGTATACAACTAAAAATATCAACGTTTTGCTAAAATTTTCGTTCGGTTAGGTTAGGTTAGGTTAGGTTAGGTTAGGTTAGGTTAGGTTAGGTTAGGTTAGGTTAGGTTAGGTTAGGTTAGGTTAGGTTAGGTTAGGTTAGGTTAGGTTAGGTTAGGTTAGGTTAGGTTAGGTTAGGTTAGGTTAGGTTAGGTTAGGTTAGGTTAGGTTTTTTTTTTTTTTTTTTTTTTTTTTTTTTTTTTTTTTTTTTTTTTTTTTTTTGGCAGGAGTGGGAAATCCCCACGGACACCTCGACTACCTCACAGGCTGTGAGATAGTCGAGGTAGTGTCGGACTCGAACCGACTAAAACCCACTCCTGCCCTGCTCGTGTCCTCTGATATGGGTGGTCAGAACCTTTTGAAACAGTTTTGTTATTTTTATATCTTTTCTTGATTTTTAACGATTTTATTTATTTGTTTTATTGACTAATGTTTTTTACTTCTTTTTCTTTTTTGTAATTACTATTTATACTAATAAACTAATATTTTTTACTAACATTTCCTTTTTTAATGACTATTTTAATATATACTAATAAACTAATACTCTAACGGCTATAAATGTAATGATAAACTGATATTTATATTTTTCTATTTTACGGCGATTACTTTTAATATATTATTATAATACGTAAAAGTATATCTTCTTTACACTCTATTATTTTTAACGACTATGGCAGCAATTTCTTTACAGTAGTTCAAAAATTTATTTCTTACTTTTTTATTTCTCATTATATTTGGTATGTGTTCTAATTTAATTTCTATTTCTGTTTCAGATTCAAGGTCGTGTTTATTTATGGCAAATCTGGGGCACTCCGTTATGAGGTGTTGTATGCTCTCATTTTTGGATGGGTCACAGGGACATGCCGGGCTCTCCTTGCACTTGAAGCGATTCAAATACTCGGAGAACCCGCCATGTCCTGTTAGAACCTGGACTATTAATGGGTCGAGACTTATTTTTCTAATAACGTGGTAGGCAGCTATTGCATCCGGGAGAAATATTTTTGTGGTAGACGCGGTTTCACCTGATCTGTATCTCGTGTTCCATTCGTCAAGCGACTCCATGCGGATTTGTCGCTTGACGAATGAGGCCGGACACAGGTCGTAGTGTGGCCTCGTTTTGCTGGTTATTGCTGCCTCTTTCGCCAACACGTCTGCCCTCTCGTTTCCCTCCATTCCCGCATGTGCCTTGATCCAGAACAGCTGGAGAGTTTTACCTCGATTCTTTAGTGCCTGGATGTTTTTCTGGATTTCAAACGCTAAGGGATGGAGGGAAACGCCTCGGGTGACCGTTTCTAGGGCCGATCTAGAGTCGCAATAGACCTCGACAACGGCTGAGGGGTGCTTCAGAGCTAGCTCAGAGGCCCTGTGCAGAGCCAATAGTTCGGCCTGATAAACAGTGCAGAAGTGATCCAATTTGAACTTTTGGGCTTTGATCTCCACCCCATTTTCCCATAAACTCAGTGCTGCACCGACTTTGCCTTGTATTTTGCTTCCGTCGGTGAAGATTTTTGGGTTTGAAAGTCCTTGCTGGTCCATTTCTGCACCGTTCATCACGCACTTGAACTCGATGCCGACTTGGCTGGCTGGGTGAGGTATCTGCGTGTGTGGGACAGGCGTCTCGATCCCTCGGTCCCCTGTCACTCTCCGGGAGTATCCTCTTTTTTCCTCATAAAAAGAGGCTGCTTCCCGAATCCTAAGGTCCAGTGGAAGCAGTCCGGAGAGTACCAGGGCCGAGTTCAAAGATGTAGTCCTATACGCCTTTATGACCTTCTGCACAAAGCCTCGCTGCACTGCGTTGAGCTGCTTTTTGATCCCTACTTTGTTTGTAGCCGATGCCCAAGCACTTGCTGCGTACATCACTACGGGCTCTACCACTGCAGTGTATATAGTCCTGATAATTTCGGGCTTCAGGCCCCAACTGATTTTTGCGGCTTTTGACAGCTGCTTGTACAGGTTCAACGCTTTCCTCGTTACGTTCGAGGCATGGGCGTTGAACGTCAGCTTGTCGTCAATTGTAAGCCCCAGAATCTTGATCTCCCGAGACAGGGCAATGTCCTCATCGCCCATGCGCAGAAGAGGCGAATCGTACTTCAACTTGTTAGTTATGACCATCGCTTTCGTTTTGTGAGGCGCAAACTTCAGTTTATTTCCGATTCCCCACTTCTGAACATGGGCGAGACACGCATTCACCTGTCTCTGGACATCAAGCGCTGTTTCGCCCGAAAATATCAGGACCACATCATCCGCGAATGCCTGGCAATAATCGCCACGTTTCTCTAGCTCTTTGAGCAGAGGGTCCAGGAGCAAGTTCCAGAACGTTGGACCTCCTATGGAGCCCTGGACGCAACCTTTCGCCGTTTCCCGGACATACTCTGCTCCTGCGTACCGAACCCTTACTTTTCTGTCCAGTAGATAGCTGTCTACCAGACGGCGCAAGTTTACTGGGCACTTCGTTTCCGCTAGTCGGCATTTCATCGCTGGCCACCAGGCATTATCGAAGGCTCCCTCTATGTCCAATGATACGACGACGACGATTTTCTTCTCCTTCAATCTGTCTTTGATGTGTTTCATCAGGTCATAGAGGGAGTCTTCGGTGCTGCGCTGCGGCATGAAGCCGTACTGGCTCGAGCTAGCCTGTGGCGATATATGCCACCTAATGCGACGTACCAACATCTTCTCCATAATTTTTCCCAGTACAGGCAATAGCCCAATCGGCCTGTATGACTTGGGGTGAGCATAGTCGTCTTTACCCGGTTTCCTAAGAACCACGACTACTGCCTCCTTCCAGATGTTCGGGAAGTGAAACAGAGAGAGGCATCTGTTGAGCACTGCCAGGAACAGTTGTGGGTCGTGGGTAATAGCCGCCCTGCATATGTCCGCTGTTAGACCGTCAATGCCCGGAGCTTTTTTCGGATTAAAGCTGGATACGGCCCACTTTAGTTCCTCCGCTGTGAATAGAGGATCAAATGTCTCACCATTTGTGTGTTCGTTCACTCTATTCGCCAGCTCCCGTATCCTTCTGTGATCCGCATCGTCATCCTGCCTTTTATCCTCAGGATAAAATGTCTCCGCTAGCATCCGGGCTGACTCCTCGCTAGTGAGTACGCGGTTGCCTTGTACTAGCGGTATGTCTTCTTGCCTAGTGGCAGTGCGGCTAATTACCCTATAAATACTGTCCCACATAGTTTCATGTTCCTGCCTTCCGCAGAACTCTTTCCAGCTCGATGTGAGCGTGCTCTCCATCTTCTGCTTCAACTCCTCCTTGGCTGCGTTATACTGGTCCAGAACCCATTGTCGGCGTCGTGGTGCGGCACAGGAGATACGCCCCTTCCGCCTGTTAACCTCCTTTTTCATCCTTGTCAACTCCTCGGTCCACCAAGGCAATCCTGCTCGTTCCCTTTTCTTTATAGTTGGTATAGTCCCTTCACATGCCATTTCTATTGAATTTGTATATTTTTCTATTAATCTATTCAGCTCATCTATGTTATTTATTTTGTCTATTTCTATTTTGTTTATATTTTGTTGTTCCCAATTTTCCTTAAGTTTCCCATAAAATTGTCCCCATTTTGCCTTTTTCGTATTATATTTCCTAGTTGTTCTTTTAATGTCCATACCTTTTGACTTTACCAACTTAAGTTCAAACAGGATTGCCCTGTGGTCCGAGGTGGTGACATCACCGGATAGTCTCCAGTTGGTGGCACTTCGAAGCATGTCTTCTGTGCAAGTCGTTATGTCGACGCAGCTGCTGTACCGTTGTCCACCTCTGGTGACATCGAAGGTGGGGGCCGTTCCCTGGTTTAGGATCTGAAGTCCCAGCTCGTCGAGGGCACCCGCCAGGGCCTCCCCCCTTTGATCCGACTCTCGGCTTCCCCACCAAGTGCTCCAAGCGTTGACATCCCCCCCCAGTATAACGTCGCTTACTCCGATCTCCTCAACAATTTTCTTTAAATGGTCCAAGTCTGGCTCAATAGGCTGTCCACCATCCAGGTACACTGACACCACACCTATTTCCCAGGCTCCTGTCCTCAGTTTTGCTACTGCGAAATTTTCTGTGGTCAGGGTTGGGCACTGTGTGAGGTCTATGGTGTCGTCGAACAGTACAATGGCCGCTTTGTTGACCTTTTCAGTCTTCCTGGCGCACTGCACTACTCTCGTACCCGGATGGCTCTTCATTTGTCCAATCCCACCTATATACGGCTCCTGGACCATTGCAAACGCCAACTTCCTTTTCACGGCTTCCATAATGAGCTCAGCTGTGGCTAGTTTGCTCTTTTGGAGGTTTGCCTGTACGACGCTATACTGATGGGGTCTGCCTTCACCGATATCTTCGTTTCCGCCTGGGACCACCTTAGCAGTACGCCACCGACAGCCGCGCCAATGCGTCCCACTTGACACGAGTTGGGCACTCGCTGTCGAAGGCGTTGTGCTCAGTATTTCCCATTTTTGCAGAAACACAGTTACGGCACTTTGGTGGTTCCACAGCAAGTCGCGCGGGGCAGTCCGCCCTCATGTGGGGGTCCCCGCAATGTGTGCAGAGGTCAGCGGTTTCTGTGCACAGCTTGCGACTGTGACCGTAGCGCAGACAGCGCGTGCACTGGATCAGCGGCGACTGGTCCAGCACACGCACCCGCTGCAGGTCAATGTGCACACGACCCGCTTGCGTCAGCCTCTGCCACACTGTAGGGGACACCCTCAGGATGACGTGGCACATGTGGGGGTTTCTTGTCCTGCGGCGGTATGCCACCCCTATTCTCAGATCGTCAGCTGGAACATCCCCGATCAGGTGGCCGTTTTGGCGTTTAATAGCCTCTACTACGTCCTCGTCAGAGTGGCACGAGAGGACGTCTTTGGCAATGAGGAGAGGATCTTTGTTCTTCACCTCTTCCACCATTAAATTTCCGGCCTTTTTGATCCTCTCGGCCACCCGTGTTAGCTCCTCCCTGGTCCTGAAGCCGACCACCACCTTTTGGTCCCTCACTTTGCGCAGACGCTCCACCCTGGTGCCCTCATTTCTGGCATCCACTGCTGTCCTCAGCTTTGCGACAACCTCTTCCCCGGTGTCTTTGTCATCGACTGATGACACAATCACCGAGTGAAGAGGTTCCTGGTAATGTCGCTTTGTAACGGCGGCCATCTCCGCAAATGAGGGTGTCTGCCCTTCGACAAAGCGAGGGGCCTGTTTAAGGTGCTCCGACAGAGCCCGCGTGTGCATCTGGCATTCCTCCAGCGCCTTGTTGTGCTGCTGGAGGTTCTCCATGAGCTGCCTCACGAGCTCTGTCGGTGCACCAGTGGTCGGCGTCAAGTCCTTGGGGGCCCTCTCAATTTCGACGGCTTCTCCAGGGGTCTTTGTTCTCTCCTTTTCGGACTCCTTAACGAGCTGGTAAAGCCGATCTATTGCTTTTACCAGCGCGTCCTTTATTTCTTTTTTAAGGTTCCGGGAACTGTCCATCTGGAGTTTCGCGCTGGAGAGACACGCTTTTGCCTCCGTGGTTCTGCTAAGATACTTCACGGGTGGCGATTCTCGAGGCGAGCTCTCCAGGGCCTTCGCAGGCTGCTTTGTGACGGTCCTGGAGCCGAGTTTGGGGGGAGAATTCTGTGGGGGAGTGGTGACGGGTAACTTTTTCGTAGGTGTTGGGGTTTTCCGGGGTTGGCCCGATTTGGATTTCTCCGCCTCCCACTCTCCACTATTGCGCTGCTCGGAGGGGCCTGCCTGTACTAGGCATGACCCTTCCCCGTCCACTCTCTCCGCCACGACCTTATCCTTCGACACTGGTGTCCTCATGCCGAACATTGCCTGGATAAGCTAAGTTGTGGGGGGGACACGAGCTACCCGAAATCCCTGTAAAGAGGGGATTGGGTCAAAAAATATATGTATGTATGTATTGATTAATATAAAAGTCCTGAATAAGACTACGTCCTAATAATAAAATTACAAAAATATAATAATATTTTGTCAAAATTAAAATAACGTCGATATACACGTTAAAAAGACGTCAAAACGACACAAAGTGGTTAGTTCAAAGCGATTCTGCGTTTGGAAGAATAATCGAAAATAAATATATTTTGGCCCAAAACTCTCGTTCTCCCTTCAGCTATCGTCCAGAGGGCGGGTGGGTGGGAAAAATTTTTTGCGAGCTAGACGCACGTGCCGCACGTCCAGAGAACGGGCTCCGCGCGGGCTAGCCGAATATCGAATAAAAAGTAGGTGGTCGGGAAGAAAAAATTTGGGTTTTCCTTAAAAAACCAGTTTTTAAGGTAAAAAATTTGGAAAAAACCCCCAATCTGAACCCAGGACCACGGAACGCGGCCAAAAGCGCAGGGATGGAGGGTAAATATGCCTGAAACTATTTAAAATTATTAAAGCAGGTAAAACTTTTGATTTGAATTAAATATGGAATAAACTGATGTAAAATTTTGAAAATTTTTCTAAGTGTAGGAGGGAGAAAATTTTTTCGGGCGTCAGGTCAATTTAATATGTTCAGGGAGCAGGCGGAGCACCACTCCTGTCGATTTACGCTGAAAACAGCTTGAAAAAAGCTTGTATACAACTAAAAATATCAACGTTTTGCTAAAATTTTCGTTCCCTTAGGTGTATTTCGACTATACTTAGGTGATAAATTAGAACTATTGATAAAAAATTTTTTGCGAGCTAGACGCACGTGCCGCACGTCCAGAGAACGGGCTCCGCGCGGGCTAGCCGAATATCGAATAAAAAGTAGGTGGTCGGGAAGAAAAATTTTGGGTTTTCCCTAAAAAACCAGTTTTTGGGGAAAAAAATTTGGAAAAAAAACCCCCAATCTGAACCCAGGACCACGGAACGCGGCCAAAAGCGCAGGGATGGAGGGTAAATATGCCTGAAACTATTTAAAATTATTAAAGCAGGTAAAACTTTTGATTAGAATTAAATATGGAATAAATTGATGTAAAATTTTGAAAAATTTTCTAAGTGTAGGAGGGAGAAAATTTTTTCGGGCGTCAGGTCAATTTGATATGTTCAGGGAGCAGGCGGAGCACCACTCCTGTCGATTTACGCTGAAAACAGCTTGAAAAAAGCTTGTATACAACTAAAAATATCAACGTTTTGCTAAAATTTTCGTTCCCTTAGGTGTATTTCGACTGTACTTAGGTGATAAATTATAACTATTGAGAAAAAAATTTTTGCGAGCTAGACGCACGTGCCGCACGTCCAGAGAACGGGCTCCGCGCGGGCTAGCCGAATATCGAATAAAAAGTAGGTGGTCGGGAAGAAAAATTTTGGGTTTTCCCTAAAAAACCAGTTTTTGTGGAAAAAAATTTGGAAAAAAAACCCCCAATCTGAACCCAGGACCACGGAACGCGGCCAAAAGCGCAGGGATGGAGGGTAAATATGCCTGAAACTATTTAAAATTATTAAAGCAGGTAAAACTTTTGATTAGAATTAAATATGGAATAAATTGATGTAAAATTTTGAAAAATTTTCTAAGTGTAGGAGGGAGAAAATTTTTTCGGGCGTCAGGTCAATTTGATATGTTCAGGGAGCAGGCGGAGCACCACTCCTGTCGATTTACGCTGAAAACAGCTTGAAAAAAGCTTGTATACAACTAAAAATATCAACGTTTTGCTAAAATTTTCGTTCCCTTAGGTGTATTTCGACTGTACTTAGGTGATAAATTATAACTATTGAGAAAAAAATTTTTGCGAGCTAGACGCACGTGCCGCACGTCCAGAGAACGGGCTCCGCGCGGGCTAGCCGAATATCGAATAAAAAGTAGGTGGTCGGGAAGAAAAATTTTGGGTTTTCCCTAAAAAACCAGTTTTTGTGGAAAAAAATTTGGAAAAAAAACCCCCAATCTGAACCCAGGACCACGGAACGCGGCCAAAAGCGCAGGGATGGAGGGTAAATATGCCTGAAACTATTTAAAATTATTAAAGCAGGTAAAACTTTTGATTAGAATTAAATATGGAATAAATTGATGTAAAATTTTGAAAAATTTTCTAAGTGTAGGAGGGAGAAAATTTTTTCGGGCGTCAGGTCAATGGGTTAGGTTAGGTTAGGTTAGGTTAGGTTAGGTTAGGTTAGGTTAGGTTAGGTTAGGTTAGGTTAGGTTAGGTTAGGTTAGGTTAGGTTAGGTTAGGTTAGGTTAGGTTAGGTTAGGTTAGGTTAGGTTAGGTTAGGTTAGGTTAGGTTAGGTTAGGTTAGGTTAGGTTAGGTTAGGTTAGGTTAGGTTAGGTTAGGTTAGGTTAGGTTAGGTTAGGTTAGGTTAGGTTAGGTTAGGTTAGGTTAGGTTAGGTTAGGTTAGGTTAGGTTAGGTTAGGTTAGGTTAGGTTAGGTTAGGTTAGGTTAGGTTAGGTTAGGTTAGGTTAGGTTAGGTTAGGTTAGGTTAGGTTAGGTTAGGTTTTTTTTTTTTTTTTTTTTTTTGTTTTGGCAGGAGTGGGAAATCCCCACGGACACCTCGACTACCTCACAGGCTGTGAGATAGTCGAGGTAGTGCCGGACTCGAACCGGCTAAAACCCACTCCTGCCCCACTAGTGTCCCCCTGAAGGTGACAGGGATCTTTCGAGACTTTTATATTTCTTACTGCTTTAATTTTGTAGTTAAATTTTGAAAAGTTTGATCTAAAATTGTTAAGGTTTCTATTATTTTATTTTATTTGACTCTAAATTTTAAGTTATTTATATTAAGTATTGCTGTTATTTATTTAAATGCTACATCATTCCATCCTTTCATCTAAATATCTTTTCCTAGGAAACCTACATATTTAGAAAAGCATAGTTTTAGTTAGCCTTGTTTCTCTTTATAACTTGAGATGCGATTTTTATGCAGTATTCTATGAAAATTTTTCTATGATTTCTATCTGACATAATTATTTTTATATTGCTTGCCTTTAGCTTCGTCTCCATTCGCCGCTCAACATCGTAACGTTCCGCTTCATGGACGGGGCATTCTGTCAATATGTGTGCGATCGACTCCACTTGATTCGGCTCACAGATACACTGTGGGTTCTCCTTACACTTGAAGCGGTGCAAGTATTCGGAGAACCCACCGTGTCCCGTTAAAATCTGTGTTAGTATTCCGGCCGGTTTCAATTTTAACACTATCTTGTGGGCGTCGATCGCATTTGGCAGGAACATTTTTGTGACGGAGGCTGTTTCGCCGTTCTGGTACCTCCGGTTCCATTCGTCGAGCGACCTCATACGGATTTGCCGCTTGACGAATGAAACCGGGCAGCGGTCATAGTCCGGCCTCTTCCTAGACCGGAGTGCAGCTTCCTTCGCTAGGTGGTCCGCGCGTTCATTGCCCTCTAGTCCGGCGTGTGCCTTTATCCAGAACAAAGATATATCTTTGCTCTGGGATAAAGCCGCGCCCACGTTCGCTCTCGCCTCCACGGCCAGGGCGTGGAGGGAACCTTGGTTTGTGACTGATTGTAGTGCAGCCTTTGAGTCACTGTAGATACCGAAGGTTCCCTCCTTGCGCTTGAGGATTTCGCGCGTGGCTACGCATATGGCCAGGAGTTCCGCCTGGTATACCGTACAGTAGGACGGCAAGCTAAGCTTGACGGACTTGATCTCGGCCTCACCGTCCCAAAGTGACAGTGCAGCTCCGACCCTGCCCGCAATCTTGCTGCCGTCCGTGAACACTCTCAGTGCTTGTGTGTTGTGGGTGTCCACACGCATCTGGTCTTCCAGGCACACGAACTCCATGGCCATATGTTTCGCCGGGTGTGGAGTCTCTGCAAATCCCACCACCCGCTCCACCTCCCTGCCCGCCAGTGCTGGCTGTGGCACCCCCCTCTTGGCCTCGTACAGAGCGGCTGCTTCTTGTATTCGGAGGTCGAGTGGGAGTATCCCAGCCAGCACTAGGGATGCGTTCAGCGATACGGTGCGGTAGGATTTGCAGAGCTTCTGCGCGAATCCTCGTTGGACCGTGTTGAGGCTTTTCTGCACTCCGATCTTCTTGGCCGCCGGCGCCCAAGCGCTCGCCGCGTACAAGATTACTGGCTCCACTGCTGCCGTGTAGATGGTGTGGATGATCTCCGGGTTAAGGCCCCAGCTCACTTTGGCCGCACGCGCCAGCTGTTTGTAGATGTTTACAGCTTTTCTGCAAACGTTTGCGACGTGGGTGTTGAAAGTGAGCTGGTGGTCGACGGTGAGCCCCAGTATTTTGATTTCCTTGGACATGCCAATGTCTACCCCGCCCATGCTCAGGAGCGGGACATCAAACTTCAGTCTCTTTGTTATTAACATTGCACATGTTTTGTGTGGTGCAAATTTCAACTTGTTTTTGATGCCCCACCCCCGAACATGCTCGAGGGCGGCATTGGCATGTCTCTGGATTTCCAACGCTGTGTCACCGTCGAAGATCAACACAACATCATCGGCGAAGGCCTGGCAGTGGACGCCACGCTCCTCCAACTCCTTCAACAGTGGGTCTAGGACCAGGTTCCATAGGATCGGACCGCCAATGGACCCTTGTACACACCCCTTATTCGTGTCCCTCTGACACTCGGCACCCGCGTATCGTACTACGACGCTCCTACCAGTCAGGTAGCTGTCGAGTAACCTTCTAATGTTCACCGGGCACTTTTCCTCAGCCAGTCTGGTTCTGATGGCCGGCCACCATGCGCTATCGAAGGCTCCCTCTATATCCAGTGACACAACAGTGATCAGCTTCTTTTCACTCAGCTTTGCTTTGATGTGTTGCATCATGGTGTAGAGGGAGTCCTCGGTGCTTTTCTGTGGCATAAAACCAAACTGGCGAGTACTAAACCGCGGGATCAGGTGCCACTTGAGCCTAGCTACGAGCATCTTCTCGAGAATTTTGCCTAGGACTGGTAGGAGGCCGATTGGCCTGAACGATTTAGGGGTGGTGTAGGAGTCCTTGCCAGGCTTTCGGAGGACTACCACTGTGGCCACCTTCCAAGCCCCAGGGAAGTGTCCGAGCTCCAGACACTTGTTGGTCAGTGCAAGGAACGTCCCTGGGTCCTGGGATATGGCCTGGGCACAGATGTCGGCTGTGAGACCGTCCGCCCCGGGTGCCTTCTTTGGGTTGAAACTTTCCACCGCCGTTTTCAGCTCCAGAAGTGTAAACGGTGGGTCATGTTGTTCATCATGCGACCACTCGTTTACACGACTGGCCGCTTCACGTGTTCGGCGGTGGTCAGCTGTTTCTCCCTCCTCTAGGTCTTCGGGGTAGAAGGTCTCGGCCAGCAGCGAAGCCGACTCCTGTGCGCTCAGTGGCACTCCGTCCTTCACCAACGGCAGGTCCTCCTGTCTCTTGGCGGTCCGTCCTATGACCCTGTAAATGCCCTCCCACATTCCCTCCCTGTCCTGTTTCTGACAGAAGCCCTTCCATCCTTCCGTCTGTGCCTTTTTGGCTAGGGACTCATATTTTTCTTTTG
The DNA here is from genome assembly GCA_949775195.1 of Diarsia dahlii. NCBI lineage: Eukaryota > Metazoa > Arthropoda > Insecta > Lepidoptera > Noctuidae > Diarsia > Diarsia dahlii. Next base: position 21,245,736 of record OX459209.1, read on the forward strand.
CTTGCAGGTACTCATCGACGACGTGTTGCCTCCGGATGGGTGCAGCGCACCGGATGCGGCGTCTCTTGGTGTTCACCTCCGACATCAGCTCAGCGAGCTCCTTGGACCACCACGGTACGGTAAGTTTTGTGTTGTTTTTTATTTTAATAAGTGTTTCTTCACAGGTAGTTGTTATGTTTACTATATAATTATTGATTTTTGCTTCTAGTTCTGTTTTATAATTTAAGTTATTGAATCCACTCGAGTCTATATTTGTTTCTGCGTTTAATTGGGCCAATTTCGTACGAAATTGGCTCCAATTCGCCTTCTTTGTATTGTAGACTCTTGTGGTTCTTTTTATGTTACTACCTGTTGACTTTGTCAGATTAATTTTGAAAACAATACCGTTGTGGTCCGAGCTCGTGAGACCTTCCTCGACCCGCCAGTCCTCCACCAAGTCCAGCAGATCCGCTGAGCACGCTGTGACATCAACGAAGCTGCTGTACAAGGTGTTACCTCTGACGGTGTCGAAGGTCGGGGTGTTGCCGACGTTGAGTACATGCAAGCACATTTGGTCCAGGGTTCCCGACATGTCCTCACCCTTGCTGTCGGTTACCAGGCTGCCCCACCAGGTGCTTTTGGCGTTGGCGTCGCCGCCAATTATAATCCTAGTGGGGCCTATTTCCTCGCGAATCTGCATGAGTTGCTCCAGGTATGGCTGTATGGGCTGGTCTGGTTCAAAGTAGAAGGAGACTACTGCGATTTCCCAGGCGCTGGTACGGATCCTCACCACCACGATGTTGTTGGTGGTGAGTTTCGGACACTGTGAGACGTCGAGATCGTGGTCGAAGACGACTATTGCCGCCTTCACAGTTCCACCTCCTTGTTCAGCGCACTGGTAGACTCTCGCTCCCCGGTAGTCTCGCATCCTCTTAACCCCACCCACATACGGCTCCTGGAGCAATGCGAACGCAACCCTCCGCTCACTAGCCACGATCATGAGCTCTTGGGTTGCCAGGTTCTTTCTCTGCAGATTCGCTTGGATTACCTGGTAATTCTTGCGCACGCTCGGGTGTGTTCGGGAATCCCTGGATAAGTCCCCGCTAACTGTGTCCACCGGGGTGCCCTTAGCAATACGCCACCGACAGCCGCGCCAATGCGTCCCACTTAGCGCGAATTGGACACTCGCTGTCGAAGGCGTTGTGCTCAGTTTTCCCCAGCTTATTGGCCACGCAGTTTACACATTTCGGGGCTTCTAGAGCCAGCCGTGAGGGGCAGTCGGCCCTCATGTGGAGGCCTCCGCAGTGTGTGCAGAGGTCGGCGGGTTCCGTGCACATTTTGCGGCCGTGGCCGAAGTGCAAGCAGCGAGTGCACTGTATTAGTGGTGATTGGTCCAGTACACGCACCCGCTGCAGATCGATGTGCACTCGACCCGCATTCGTCAGCCTCTGCCACACGGAGGGGGACACCTGCATGATGATGTGAGACATGTGGGTGTTCCTCGTCTTACGACGGTATTTCACCCCCATCCTCACATCATCCGCAGGTAAGTCCCCAATCAGATGGGTGTTTTGGCGTTTTATCGCCTCGGTGACCTCCACATCGGTGTGACAGGAGAGGACGTCCTTTAAGATTATAAGCGGATCTTTGTTTTTGATTTCCTCCACCACGAGGTCACCTGTCTTCTTTATCCTCTCCGTCACCCGAGTCATCTCCTCCCTGGTCCTGAAACCGACCACTACCTTCCGGTCCCTCACTTTCCGCAATCTCTCCACCCTGGTTCCCTCGTTCCTGGCGTCTACTGCCGTCCTCAGCTTCTCAACAACCCCTTCCCCGGTGACTTTGTCATCGACTGATGACACGACCACCGAGTGAAGGGGCTCTTGGATGTGTTGCCTCGGAGCGGCGGCCATCTCCGCAAACGAGGGTCCCTGGCCTGCGACATAGCGAGGTGCCTGTTGAAGGTGCTCCGACAGAGCTCGTGTGTGCAGCTGGCATTCCTCCAGCGCCTTGTTATGCTGCTGGAGGTTTTCCATAAGCTGCTTCATGAGCTCTGTCGGTGCAGCGGGGGCCGGTGTCAGGTCCTTGGGGGCGCTGTCAAGTCCGACCGCCTCCACGGGTGCTTGCGCTCTCTCCCTTTCTCCTTCCTTGACGAGCTGGTAAAGCCGGTCAACTGCCTTAACCAGCGCGTCCTTTATCTCCTTCTTTAGGTTCCGGGAGCTATCCATTTGTAGTTTAGCGCTGGAGAGACACGCCTTAGCCTCCGTGGTTCGGTTCAGGTATTTCACGGGAGGCGTTTCTCGAGGAGAGCTCTCCAGCGCTTTCTCAGGCTGCTTAGTAGTGGTTCTGGATTTGAGTTTGGGAGGACTGGCCACGGATGCCTTCTTGGGGGGAGTGGTGACGGGTACCTTTTTGGTGGGTGTAGGTGTTTTACGGGGTTTCTCCGTCTTTTGTTTCTCCGCCTCCCACACGTCAATACTGTGCCGCACTGACGGGCCTTCCAGTACTGGGCATGGCTCGTCCCCATCCATTCTCTCCTCCGCAGCCTTCGCCTTAGTCACCGGTGTCCTAATGCCGATGCCGAACATATTCTGTCAGATAGCTTCGTCGGGGGACACAGACCAATGCTGAATCCCTGTAAAGGGGGGATTCAGTCGGAATTAAAAGTAAATAATAGTAACTAATAATCAAAGTAAATATACATTCAAATAAATAATTAATATTAATTCAAGTCAGGTACTTAGTCGTAAAATAAATTAAATTAAATTGTGTCAATAAAATAGTAAAAATAAAATAAAATATTAAGGTATTTTCTTCACAGCCTCGAGTTTCGGTCTTAGAGACCCGTCACAGAAAAATTTTTTGAAGAAAACAGCAATACCAAGCGTTTGGCACCAAAAACAAAAATAAAAATATTTTGACCGAACAAAAATTCCCGTTCTCCCTTCAGCTATCGAAAATTTTTTGCGAGCTAGACGCACGTGCCGCACGTCCAGAGAACGGGCTCCGCGCGGGCTAGCCGAATATCGAATAAAAAGTAGGTGGTCGGGAAGAAAAATTTTGGGTTTTCCCTAAAAACCAGTTTTTGGGGAAAAAAATTTGGAAAAATACCCCCAATCTGAACCCAGGACCACGGAACGCGGCCAAAAGCGCAGGGATGGAGGGTAAATATGCCTGAAACTATTTAAAATTATTAAAGCAGGTAAAACTTTTGATTTGAATTAAATATGGAATAAATTGATGTAAAATTTTGAAAAATTTTCTAAGTGTAGGAGGGAGAAAATTTTTTCGGGCGTCAGGTCAATTTGATATGTTCAGGGAGCAGGCGGAGCACCACTCCTGTCGATTTACGCTGAAAACAGCTTGAAAAAAGCTTGTATACAACTAAAAATATCAACGTTTTGCTAAAATTTTCGTTCCCTTAGGTGTATTTCGACTATACTTAGGTGATAAATTATAACTATTGAGAAAAAATTTTTTGCGAGCTAGACGCACGTGCCGCACGTCCAGAGAACGGGCTCCGCGCGGGCTAGCCGAATATCGAATAAAAAGTAGGTGGTCGGGAAGAAAAATTTTGGGTTTTCCCTAAAAAACCAGTTTTTGGGGAAAAAAATTTGGAAAAATACCCCCAATCTGAACCCAGGACCACGGAACGCGGCCAAAAGCGCAGGGATGGAGGGTAAATATGCCTGAAACTATTTAAAATTATTAAAGCAGGTAAAACTTTTGATTTGAATTAAATATGGAATAAATTGATGTAAAATTTTGAAAAATTTTCTAAGTGTAGGAGGGAGAAAATTTTTTCGGGCGTCAGGTCAATTTGATATGTTCAGGGAGCAGGCGGAGCACCACTCCTGTCGATTTACGCTGAAAACAGCTTGAAAAAAGCTTGTATACAACTAAAAATATCAACGTTTTGCTAAAATTTTCGTTCGGTTAGGTTAGGTTAGGTTAGGTTAGGTTAGGTTAGGTTAGGTTAGGTTAGGTTAGGTTAGGTTAGGTTAGGTTAGGTTAGGTTAGGTTAGGTTAGGTTAGGTTAGGTTAGGTTAGGTTAGGTTAGGTTAGGTTAGGTTAGGTTAGGTTAGGTTAGGTTAGGTTAGGTTAGGTTAGGTTAGGTTAGGTTAGGTTAGGTTAGGTTAGGTTAGGTTAGGTTAGGTTAGGTTAGGTTAGGTTAGGTTAGGTTAGGTTAGGTTAGGTTAGGTTAGGTTAGGTTAGGTTAGGTTAGGTTAGGTTAGGTTAGGTTAGGTTAGGTTAGGTTAGGTTAGGTTAGGTTAGGTTAGGTTAGGTTAGGTTAGGTTAGGTTAGGTTAGGTTAGGTTAGGTTAGGTTAGGTTAGGTTAGGTTAGGTTAGGTTAGGTTAGGTTAGGTTTTTTTTTTTTTTTTTTTTTTTTTTTTTTTTTTTTTTTTTTTTTTTTCTCTTACTCCACCATATGGGTATTGGTGCCTATTTTATCTAACCACATTCATACTAGTTCTCGCTTGTTTGCCTCTCGTACTTTCATTCTTCATACTGGATCTTTCTTTCTTCCATCATCTCTCGTCTCTATGGGTGGGATTCCCATTTATTTAACTAATCTTATTATCTTATTTTTATTTCTCTTTATTTTACACAGGGGAAATGACATGTAACAAAAAATGTTTAATTTGCATTTTCAGTAGTTCAGTTCTTACAATTTCTTTCTTAACTATTTTAGTTATACTAATGTACTAATTCTACTTATACTATTACATTTACTTACTATTACTTCTTAACTCTATCTATATTACTGCTATTCTAATTACAATATTTATTTCTATGTTAACATATAAATATGTACCAATATTTTATGAAACATAGTTCTTATGCTGTCTTATTTCTCTCTACAACCTTTGACGCTATATTTAAACAGTAATATATTAAGTGGTTTCTGTTTTTCCCCTTAAATACCTCCCCTATATTTTCTTTATCTAATTTTACGTCTATTTCCTGCTCCAGGTTGAAACGCTCGGTGGCGTAAACGGGGCAGTCCAAGAGCAAGTGTTGAACAGTCTCACTCACACTTGGATCGCAGATGCACGATGGGCTCTCCTTACACTTGAAGCGATTCAAGTATTCGGAGAACCCACCGTGCCCCGTTAGGACCTGTGTAAGCATACCTGTTGGCTGCACCTGTTTCACAATACGGAAAGCTGCTTTGGCATCTGGAAGGAACATTTTCGTCACCGAAGCAGTCTCGCCAGTTACATATCTCCGATTCCATTCATCTACTGATTCCATACGGATCCGACTTCTTATGAATGAAATCGGACACCGGTCATAGTCCGGCTTCCTCCGCGACGTCAATGCTGCCTCCTTTGCCAGCTCGTCCGCGCGTTCATTCCCTGGCAGTTCCGCGTGTGCTTTGACCCAAAACAAGGATACATCTTTTTTCTGGTCCAGAGCCTGAGCCAGATTGGCTCGTGCGCGGACTGCCAGGGGATTTAGGGAGCCATGGTTTGCAAGCGTCTGCAATGCTGACATTGAGTCGCTATACAAACCGTAGCTCGCTTCTTTGCGCTTGAGGATCACGTCCGTTGCTCTACAAATGGCCAAGAGTTCCGCCTGGTAAACTGTGCAGTATGCGGCGAGACTTAGTTTGAGGTTTTGGATTTCACCGTCATTATCCCACAAAGATAATGCGGCTCCAACCTTCCCCTCAATCTTGCTGCCGTCAGTGAAGATTCGCACTGCCTGCACATTGTTTGCGTCTACCTGCTGTTGGTCTGCTAGGCACACGAACTCCAGGGACATTTGCATTGCTGGGTGAGGGGCTTCTGCAAATCCTACCACACTTTCAATTTCCCTATCTCCTGGCACGAACCGGGATGACCCTCTCCTTGCTTCATACAGGGCGGCTGCCTCTTGTATGCGCAAGTCTAGAGGTAGTATACCAGACAGTACCAGTGCCGAGTTCAGGGAGACGGTACGGTACGATTTGCAGAGCTTCTGGACGAGGCCTCTTTGAACGGAGCTAAGCTTTTTCCGTATCCCCAGCTTTGTCGTTGCGGGAGCCCAGGCGCCAGCCGCGTAGGTGACGATTGGCTCTATTGTTGCGGTATAAATCGTGCGGATCACCTCCCTGTTCAGCCCCCAAGTAGCTTTGGCCGCTCGAGACAACTGCTTGTAAATTTCAGCTGCTCGCTTACATACATTCGCCGTGTGCTCGTTGAAGGTCAATTTGTCGTCGATTGTCAACCCTAGCAGCTTTAAACTTTTTACCAGGCCAATGTCGACCCCGGCCATGCTCAAGGCCGGAGTGTCGTACTTAAGCTTGTTGGTTATGAGCATCGCACAAGTTTTGTGCGGTGCAAACCTAAGCTTGTTTCGGACACCCCAGTCCTGAACATGGGCGAGGGCTGCATTGGCTATCCTAGTTACCTCACTTGCTGTGTCGCCGTCCACCACCAGTACGATGTCATCCGCGAAAGCCTGCACGAAATGTCCCTTCGCTTCCAAGTCCCGGAGCAATGGATCCAACTGAAGGTTCCACAATATCGGACCGCCAATTGACCCCTGAACACAGCCTTTGTTTGTCTCTCTTGTGCATTCCTCCCCGGCATATCTAACCCTAACTTTTCTGCTGTCGAGATAGCTGTCAAGTAGCCTCCTGGTGTTCACCGGGCACTTTTCCTCAGCCAGCCTGACTCTGATAGCTGGCCACCATGCGCTGTCGAAGGCACCCTCTATATCCAATGATACCAGGACAATTAGCTTCTTCAGCCTCAACTTGTCCTTCACGTGCTTCATTAGCGTACAGAGGGCGTCCTCGGTGCTCCTCTGGGGCATAAAGCCAAACTGACGTGTGCTGAGCCTCGGTACTAGCTGCCACTTGATGCGCACTACTACCATTCTCTCCAGGACCTTTCCCAAAACAGGCAATAGACCTATTGGTCTGTAAGACTTGGGGCTCAGGTAGTTATCCTTGCCCGGCTTTCTGAGGACCACCACCGTAGCCTCTTTCCAGATGTTCGGAAAGTGTGCCAGTTCTAGGCATTTGTTGAACAGGGCAAGGAATGCGTCCGGGTCCTGGTTGATCGCTCGACTGCAGATGTCCGATGTGAGTCCATCCGATCCGGGAGCCTTCTTTGGATTAAAACCTCCCACGGCTGTCCTCAGCTCCAGCGGCGTAAACGGTGGGTCATGGTATTCACCATGCTTCCACTCGTTTACCCGACTAGCTGCTTCTCTTATGAGCCTGTGGTCGTCGTTGTCTTCCTCTGCTGTGTCCTTGGGATAGAACGTATCGGCAAGTAGGGCTGCCGACTCCTTTGGGTTTAGGAATGCACCATCGTTAAGTAGGGTCTGATCTTCTTTTCTCCTGGCGGTCCTCCCGATAACTCTGTATATACCTTCCCATACTCCTTCTCGGTCCTGCTTGCTACAGAACTCCTTCCAGCCGGTGGTTTCAACTTGTTTGGCTTGGCACTCATATTGTTCTTTAGCTTTCTGGTACTCGTCGATGACCTTCGCTCTCCGGACCGGTGCGGCGTTGCGGATGCGGTTCTTCCGCCTGGCGACATCCTTTTTCATCGCAGCGAGCTCCTCGGACCACCACGGGACGGTAAATTTTGTTTTGGTTTTTATTTTGGGTATAGCACTTTCACAGGCTTTTTCTATTCCATTTTGATATTTTATGACTAATTTTTCCAATTCATTTTTACATGTAATTTTATTAACGTTTTCTAAATTTATATTATTTTCCAATTTATAATTTTTTATTTCTTCTCTAAATTTTTCCCAATCTGCTTTTTTTGTATTATATTTCCTGGTGGTTCTAATTATATTTATTCCTTTTTCCCTCTGTACATTAATGTGAAAAAATATGGTGTTGTGGTCCGAGCTCGTTGCGCCGGTGTCGACCCGCCAGCCTTCCACCAGGTCAAACAAGTTCAGCGAACATGCCGTGACGTCTACGTGACTTTTCAACGCTCTTTCACCTCTGATGGTATCAAAAGTAGGCGTATCTCCAATGTTTAGTACCTGAAGCTCTAACTCTTCCAGGGTCCCGAGCATTTCTTCTCCCCTGGGGTCCTCTGTCGTGCTGCCCCACCAGTGACTTTTCGCGTTTGCGTCGCCCCCTATAAGCAATCTACCGGTGGCCACTTCTCTTTTAATCTGGGTTAACTGATCCAGGTAGGGCCCTATGGGTTGGTCTGGCTCGAAGTAATAAGAGACTACTACAATTTCCCAGGCTTTAGTCCGGATCCCCACCACAATGATATTGTTTGTGGTGAGTTTCGGGTAGGGGATGACATCCAGGTCATCGTCAAAGACGGCAATCGCCGCCTTTACCCTCCCACTTCCTTCAACCTCGCACTGGTAGAGTCTCGCGCCACGGTAGCTCTTCATACTCCTCGCCCCCCCCACATACGGCTCCTGGATCAGTGCCCATGCAATATTGCGTTCACTGGCCTCTAAGAAGAGTTCGGTGGTTGCCAGTTTCTTCCTCTGGAGATTTGCTTGGGCCACTCGGTATGGTCTTGCTATTTTTGACGCTGGAGTATTCTTTGGGACCACCTTAGCAATATGCCACCGACATACGGGCTATTGCATCTCGTTTTCTCCGTATCGGGCACTCTGAGTCGAAGGCGTTATGGTCATTGCGAGCGAGTTTGGCCACTGTGCAGTTTCTGCAGGTTGGTTCGCTTCCATCCAGCCAATCTGGGCACTGTGCTCTGAGGTGCGGCCCTCCACAGTGACTGCAAAGGTCCACTTGAGCCACGCAGAATCTCTTGCTGTGGCCGTACCCAAGGCATCGCGAACACTGCACTAGGGGTGATTGGTCCATCACCCGTATTCTTTGGAGGTCAATGTAGACCGCTCCGGCCTCCGTTGCTCGTTTCCAGATAACTGGTGACACGCTGAGAACGATGTGGTTGGTATGCGGGTTCCGAGCCTTCCTTTTATACTTTAGCTCCAGTCTATTTTCTCCTTCTTTTAGGTCGCGGAATATGTCGGGATTTTGCTTCCTGAAAGCTTTTAATACGTCCTCGTCAGTGTTGACTGTGAGGACGTCCGTGAGCTTCAGTAAAGGGTCCCGGTTTTTCACTTCTTCCACGGCTAGGTTTTTCCCGGATTTCTCAAGTCTGTGCTTCAGTTTCTGCCTGTCTTCATCCGTGTTGCAGCTCATTATCACCTTACGGTCTTTAGCCTTCCGAGTCCTTTCTACTCTGACCCAGCCTTCCTTAGCATCCACTGCTTCCCTGACCTTTGTCAGCACCTGATCGCCAGTATCGCTTTCGTCGTTGGACGTAACGACTACTGAGTGCAGAGCGTTTTGCAGTGGTGACATGTGCATAGCTGGTCGGACTGCCGCGGTCTCTGCATAGGTTTTAATGCTCACGACCTGCTGGTGTTGCTGCTCCATAGTCTCCTTCAGGTCATCCATCTTCCTGCCGTTTTCTATTAGTAGACGACTCTGCTCTTTCAGTTGCTCGATTATGAGACTGTTATTTTCGAGAGTCTCCTTGTGACTCATCTTGTCTGGTGTTGTCTGAGCTGGTCCAGGTTTAGATGCTTCTCCGGTCTTTTTGAGTCTTTTAATTTCGCTATCTGCACCTTTTATTAACTGGAAGAGTTTATCCACCGCCTCCAGCACATTTATTCTTAGGTCCCCCTTAAGGTTTCGCGAGCTGTTAACGTTGGTTTTTGCCTTTATTACGTTAGCTTTGGCTTCCGCCAAAAGACTAGACAAGACTTGTCTCGGTTGGACTGGGATTTCCAACTTGCTGGTAGACGGGGTCACGTTGTGTTGCGCAGATGTGGCCGCCTCCAATGTCTCGACACTGCGTCTTACATTGGACGAGAGAGTCTGAGTCTTTGGCGGAGATTTTTTACTCGGGAGCTTTTGTTCTATGGGTGGTGACCTTTGTGACTCCACATCCTCAGAGGGTTTTGTTGGTGTTCTGGCAAGCATTGTCGGTGGAGTGCGTCAAATATTGGTGTAAAAGTAAATGTCGATGACGGCTTGCACACAGTGTAAAGATATGTGCAATCCAAATAAAATAACAAATAAGAATAAAATAAAACAATTAACAATAAATAACAACAGAAAGCAAGTAAAAATAAGAACCAAGAAAGCTTGGCAGTAGTTGCTAATCAGCGGTCGTAAAGAGAAACAAGTTAGGCTCAATAAAGCCTCCGTGATATTCCGTCCTATTGTAAAAGTGCGAAAATCGAATCTTGTCTCTACGTAGAGCGAGCCTCTGTCGGTGTCAAATTATTATAATAAGGTTCTGTCCTCACGAGCCAATTACTCGGGGTCAAGGGAAGTCAATTTCCAAAGAAAATTTTCTCCAGGTCCAAAAACACCAGGTTTTTTGAAGTAGCAAAACGTCGCTCTATGTAGAGTCAACCCGTTGCGCCCGTCCGATAGATCTCCCCGAGCCCTACAAAACGATACCAAACACGGTGCCAATAGCCTTAAGGGTTTCGGAGATAAAGGGGATCCAAATTTTGGGATATTCGACCAAATTTGTCGCCCCAATTGGGATAACCGCTATATTTTCCGAACCCCCGGGCCGATTTGCTCCGTGTTCGGGCTTGAAGTGATGTGCTCGATGAGCTCTATCCGATGAGCGGACTTTCAGCACTGAAAAATTTTTTGTCCTGAAAAGTCCTGAAATGACTTTTCAGGGATTGTCGAGGTCTAGCCAGGCGGCGCAAAAGAAACCCCAACTCTCTGCGACCCCCCGTTCCGGAGTTACGGGTGTTTGAATATTGCCAAAATGGCCGCCGTAAACGTCAAAGTCAGTTTTTGACCTGTGATAACTCCGGTCGTATGCGTCGCAGAAAGCCCGAGTTTGGACTCGCCTGCTTAAGCGTGACCTTCCCCAGCCGCTGAAAACAATTTCAGGATCCTGAAATTTTTTGCTGCCAAATCCCCCGAAACCAGGGGGGAGGGGAAGACGATGAGTCCCTAAGCGTGAATATGAAGAAAAATTTCAAATATCCCTAAGGGTTCAGGAGATAGGGCAGTTTCAATTTTTCCAAGATGGCCGCCGAACTGTCAAACGTCCACTTAAACCGACGATAACTTCGCAACCATAGGTCGCAGCGAGCCCGGGTTTTCGACGGACAGATTGGCCCCACTTTCTTTAACAGCTGAAATGGGTTTCAGGCCTGAAAAAGTTTTCAGCCGGAAAGAGCCTGAATTTTTCAGGTATCGTTCCTCAAACTATGCTCTATTGTAAACCGAAAACCGCAAGCCCGTAAGTCTTACGGTTCGGGAGCTATATTAAAAACAAACAATTATCCTAGTGGGACAAAATAGGCTATTTTTGTCAAAATCGGCAATTCCGGGGCTACCTGGCCCAAGTTGGGGCTTAAACTAGTCGCAATAGGTTGCCTAAACACAAATATACAATAAAAAAGTGATTTTATCCTATTATTTACAATTTATTGCATAAAATCGTTAAAAAATCAATATCTTCAAAACGGCTAAGCGGAAAATTATGAAAAAAATCTTAGAATATGTATAAAATAGGCGGCTATACTATAAAATAAATTTGTAAATTTTTATGACTTATCCTATTACAAAAAATCCAAAATTGTGGTTTTTATGGTTTTTTAACGATTTTAAGAGAATGGCCAATCTAAAAAATCTAAAATTAAAAACTTATGGTCATCTAAGAAGCGCGCAACAGGCTGCAGTTGAAGATCTTCAAAATTCCTCTCCGTTCCGAAGATAGACTGGTCCAATTTTGCAACTTTTAATTTGCAATATAAAGTCAGCCAATTGCGATAAAATTATGAAAATTGTTGCACTCGCCTTTACTGTCCAGGGTCCAAATTTGCTCCAAGTTTTGTGCCTGTACCTCCAATATTTCTGCTTTTTCAGCGCACGTGGTTTTCAGTTTTTCCTGAATAACTCGCCCAGATGACGCGTCCGGATGTCCTGGAGTGGCCCAGATGGTAGGGGTCCAAGATGCTCACAGGATTTCAAAATAAAATCTGGGGGTCGTCGATCTTGTTTAGACGTAGTAAGCGTTTTAAACTTTAGCACGCTTCACTTAACCTCAAGGAATAAGGTTTTTCAGGGATAGCACTTTTTCCACTAAACACAGAAACGTTTGGAGCACGGCACTAGCTGCGGCTTGATTTTCCGCATGCAGCGACACCTTTTACTTTATGATTCGAGCACAAAAACCAATTAAATCGTATTTTTAACTGCGGAGCGCGTGGGTTTTTGCTGCTTACTGCTCGGCAGACCGAGTGCAACTGGGTTAGGTTAGGTTAGGTTAGGTTAGGTTAGGTTAGGTTAGGTTAGGTTAGGTTAGGTTAGGTTAGGTTAGGTTAGGTTAGGTTAGGTTAGGTTAGGTTAGGTTAGGTTAGGTTAGGTTAGGTTAGGTTAGGTTAGGTTAGGTTAGGTTAGGTTAGGTTAGGTTAGGTTAGGTTAGGTTAGGTTAGGTTAGGTTAGGTTAGGTTAGGTTAGGTTAGGTTAGGTTAGGTTAGGTTAGGTTAGGTTAGGTTAGGTTAGGTTAGGTTAGGTTAGGTTAGGTTAGGTTAGGTTAGGTTAGGTTAGGTTAGGTTAGGTTAGGTTAGGTTAGGTTAGGTTAGGTTAGGTTAGGTTAGGTTAGGTTAGGTTAGGTTAGGTTAGGTTAGGTTAGGTTAGGTTAGGTTAGGTTAGGTTAGGTTAGGTTAGGTTAGGTTAGGTTAGGTTAGGTTAGGTTAGGTTAGGTTAGGTTAGGTTAGGTTAGGTTAGGTTAGGTTAGGTTAGGTTAGGTTAGGTTAGGTTAGGTTAGGTTAGGTTAGGTTAGGTTAGGTTAGGTTAGGTTAGGTTAGGTTAGGTTAGGTTAGGTTAGGTTAGGTTAGGTTAGGTTAGGTTAGGTTAGGTTAGGTTAGGTTAGGTTAGGTTAGGTTAGGTTAGGTTAGGTTAGGTTAGGTTAGGTTAGGTTAGGTTAGGTTAGGTTAGGTTAGGTTAGGTTAGGTTAGGTTAGGTTAGGTTAGGTTAGGTTAGGTTAGGTTAGGTTAGGTTAGGTTAGGTTAGGTTAGGTTAGGTTAGGTTAGGTTAGGTTAGGTTAGGTTAGGTTAGGTTAGGTTAGGTTAGGTTAGGTTAGGTTAGGTTAGGTTAGGTTAGGTTAGGTTAGGTTAGGTTAGGTTAGGTTAGGTTAGGTTAGGTTAGGTTAGGTTAGGTTAGGTTAGGTTAGGTTAGGTTAGGTTAGGTTAGGTTAGGTTAGGTTAGGTTAGGTTAGGTTAGGTTAGGTTAGGTTAGGTTAGGTTAGGTTAG